>VXBL01004712.1:1855847-1929517 GCA_013400195.1 Aramus guarauna | reverse complement strand
TTATTTTGTGTTGGTGGGGGGAGGGGGGAAGTATAATGTATAACAGAGTGTAACTGGGTCCTCAACTTTTAAGATATTTCCACTAAGAATTCAACTTTTTCCCTGTGGTCACGGACCACTACTCCAAGTTACATCCGAGGTATGACAGTCACTTATTATTATTTAGCCTTATTTCTACCCCTCTTCCTATCACAATCTCAACAAATGTATCCCTATTTCACATTCTCAGGCAGAAGTATCAGAGGTGGACTTGAAGAGTTTCCTCAAACAAGTGTAGGTCACAACACTTTCATCTTTGTAACTGTATGTTTTCAGGTATTCTGTCCTTAATAGGCACTCTGTTCCCAGATAAGGGCTGTGAACAATGCTGCGCTGCGGCTGCTTCCGTAGACTTAAGGCAGAATTTTGCTATGGATTTTTCTGAGGACTGAGTCCGTTCTGAATACATGATCTTTTTTTTTTGTTTTTTTTTTTTTTTAGACTGAACTAGGTGTGAAATAAGTATCAGATAACTGGCATTTGTTCTAACATAATAAATGAATAACAAAGCCTTTTTTTTTTAAAAGAAGAAACTGTCAGAATTATTTAGGAGCTGTTGATACTAACAGCAGGGCAGAAAGAAAGATCCTTTTCATTATTGTAAGAAGACACTGACTGCCTTTAAATAAACTCAGTCCTTCCTGAAGGCACTCAGTAAAAGCTATAACTTCCTTCTGTTATTACTGCAAATCCAAGTATAAATTAGGAATTGACCCAGACAGCAATTCTTTTTGTTTTACCCTTTCAAACCCTAAAAAAGGCGTATCTTTTTCTTCACTCAGTGTTTGCTAAAAATGGCCATTTATTATTTTTCACATAATGATCAGGATGTTCTCTGAACAATCATTTAAAGTATTTCCAGGTTTCTTAGTTCTCTAATGTAGATTCCCTAATTCCCTCTCCCAGAGCAAGTTTGTGTGTCACATCTGTAGTGTTCCTAATGAGTTGCTAATGAGGCTTTGCAAATATGGAGGCACAGACAAGGAGGTGGTGGTGCTAGGAGGCAGATGTAGAGCTGGTTTGGTGAGCAAGGATTCAGCATCTGTAAGATCTAGTTATTGTCTCTGCACTCTTCCCCATGTAACTCTAATGCCCAGAGCTTTAGGAGAGGTAAGAAAGATTCCTGGCTCTACTCGGATGCTTGCTTTATTCGATTAGAGGACTGCTTTGTATATCCTACTTAGAGTAGGAGTCTTGCAGTTTACATTCTGATGTTCCATAGCTGCAAAGGGAAAACAAAATCCTCACCCAACAGCAAGAGAATGCCCGATTTACCAAAATTAGTCTCACATTCAAAATTGATGAGGATCACATTTTGAATTGGTAACAGATGGAGAAGTGCTGAGTTTTTCCTTAGTGTCTATAATGCTTCTTATGCTAGAATGTGTTTTTATTTCTTGCATAGTTCACTTGAGTCTTATAATTCTAGTAAGATCCCCCATAAACAAAACAAAGCATTTTAGAGTCTACAGTGTCTACTGATTTCATCCTCTGAAGAACAGCGAGTCTGACTTGGCTCAAATGAAATATGAGCCAATTAAGGTGAAAGCCTTTCATGCTTTTCATCACTTGTTTTGGTTAGTCAAATTATATTAATTTAATCCACTTAGTCTGAAGTATGTTTTTTCACTAAAAATAGTGAAAAGAATTGTGGTGAAGAGAATAGGTTAGTTGGTGAATTTCCCACTTCTCAAGAAAATGCGCAAAACACAAAGACTTAAGGTAGTTGGTGTTAATTACCTTTTTTGTATTGCCATTTTGGATCAAATTAACCTTTTGGCATGTGTCTCATATGTAAAATGCGGGAAGCTACATTACTCTTGGAACAGGGTATGGTCTGTTGTCATTAAAGAATATGGCCACAGACCATTATTCAACATTTCTGCAAGTTAAGAAATAATTTTAATATGCTTTTCCTTACTGCTTAAGCTGCTTACTTACCAAGTTCAATCTTCTTTCTGAAAGAGACTCTTTATTTGTGAAAGTATTTATACAAAGAACACTGGCATTATTTTATAGCGACTTTCTAAAGAACCAGACAAGTCTATTTGAAGCTTTTCTTTGGTATTAACTAGATATTTTATCATAAGTGAGCAGGGCGTTTCTGGTTCACTAGTCTTTATTGCTTTCTTGAATGCACTTCAACCTCATTCACAGTTCAAGTCTATATAATCCTTATGCCTTTCATACTTTTAAATCCTCCACAGTGTTTTCTGTATATCTGACTCTGCTAATATCCACAGAACTTGGGTCTTAAAGCGCTCTCCTGAGCTAGCATAATTCTGCACTGAGAGTGAAATACACATTTTCACCAATCCCTTTACTGCTCATAAACAAGGACAAGGTTTTCTTTAATGCCAACATCCCCCAACCTCAATTTTCCCCCCTGAAACCCCAAATCCATTCCTTACAATGAAAATATGAACCGTAACTTGCACATTCATTTATTCTTGCTCTGAACACTAGTTATGAATCTGCTGCCCAATTTTCTTTACCCAAGTATGCTCTCAGTTNGAGAATTTGTTTTGTGTAAATATGTAAGAAACTTGATAAAGGCCGGTCAAGTTATAACTTCTTTTCTGGATTGGTAAAAGCTTGTCTATCATTGTAATGTGACATATGTAAAGTTATCTTACAACGCAGCCGTGCAATCACAAAAGCAGTTGGATTTACTGGAAATGATTTGGTATTCTTTTGCATGTTACTAGGCATGCTTGGTGTGTATGTTGATTATGATAAAGCGTGCATGTAGCTATAGTAAAGGCTTCTTTAGCTGAGTGCCTATCTTGGAATAACTGTGGGTGTTTACCGAGTCTCCTGACTAGCTTCACGTGCTGTTTTTCAAGCAACATGGAATCACCTATGTGATATTTCATACTTTGAAATCATAATTGCCAGTTAAACAATGGCATTCAGGTGTGGGCCTTCGTCATTCCAATCCATGCTGAGTTAGGACTTGAATTTCATACGGTTGATTAATGAGCATTGGTAATCAGCATTACTGATGCCTCATCCATCAGTATAGTGTCATATAGAGGAATCTTATGTTGTCGTCCTCTGGGAAAGCAAGCATGACTCAGGCCCATCGGACCTGTAGCTGTTGTACTGTTTTGTTGCTGCATCGGATGTCTGTGCCCAGGAGCTGGCTGCAGGGGCTTCTGTGAGGAGAGGCTGGTGCTGCCTCATGCCAGGCACAGCCTGCTCCTCCACAGCCCCACCGCAGGGTGCAGCTGAGCCCGCCAGAGTTGCTGGTGGTGCCTCTGGGAAAACAGATTTAAGCAACAGCAAAGCCCTGCCTGGTAGAGTGAGGAAAACAGTGTGAGAAACAGCCTTGTGAGCACCCAGGTAAGAGGAGGAGATGCTGCAGGCACTGGACCGGGTACCATTTCTGTGCAAACTGATGTTAACACATCAATTAATAAGGAGGATGTTAAATGACAATTATTCTTCTTCTGATGCAGACACAAAATTAAATAGAACTTTTGGGTTAATCTTGTTCACCATTCTTTCATCTCCTACATTTCAGGCAATATGAGGTGTTAGGATGATGCATTAGAAAGGTCACGGGACACAAATGTATATTTTAAAAACGTATTGTAAAACACTCTACAAGATTGGGCTTGGGCTACTGCAGATTAGTCTTGTTTTGGTCATTACAAATGAGAATGTAAGTTCAAGATGATCTGCTGAGGGTTGCTAAAGTAACTGCAGAACAAAGTCATGTGTTCTGCTGTGCTCTTACCACTCGAGGTGTCTGTCTGTTGTTCTGTCAGCTCTCTGTGCTTGGTTTGCCATTTATTTGAACAGAAACCTGTTCAGCTTCAGGGAGCACAATCAGAAAGCAGCCAGGTCTCCTCTCTTGCTATGCAAAATGTTCAGCAGACCTGTTACCCTCCATCTCTCACCCAATCACAAAATTCCCTCTCTGAGATTAGAACACTGTGTCAAAGCAGGAAAGCCTCAGCCAGATTGATTTATAAAGCTAAAAAGAAGATGTTTTCTGAGCAACAGCTGTGTTACTCAGGCTACTTCAACCCTGAAAACGTAGGGACTTTCTGTTTAGATCCATAAAAATTCTGTCAGCAACAGTATCTACACATCACCTTTCTGACCAAGGAATCAGAATATTTTTAGCATGCTATCATGGCCATGATGTTTAAAAATATTTTTTGTGATTTTTATCCTCCCAGTTAGAGAGTTGCTTTCCTCTGAGGGCTTCAGTATGGCATTGACTATGCTGGTGGACCTCTGCCTTGGAATATAACTACTAACCTGTTCTTACTAATTCCTCTCTCTTTGAAAACTACTTTTGCAGGTTTTATTAGATTGGTTTAAAGAGTTGTACAGTTTCAAGCTCATCTGAGTTGAAGTTGTGCCCCAGGTTTTCTCCTCAAGCTTCGCTCAACGAAGACTGATGGTGAACAAGCTTAACAGGTTGTTGGTTCTGTGGAATCATGTTGATTTCACATGGAGTGTGTGGGACAACTGATAATGAGCAAGACTATGAAACATAGGAGTGAAATAATGTGGATTGTTAATCAAAAAAAGCAAGAAATACTCGAGTAAATACGGGCCTTGAAGCTGTTGTGCTACATGAGTGAGATGACATCTCCTTGTTCTTTACAAGCATTAGCCTCTGGGTCAGTCTGTATTTGGATTTCAGGATGGGTAGGCCCCTTTAGCCTTGTACACACTGAGATGCTTTATGGGAACACAGTCTTAAAAAAACATGACTAGATATATAATGCCAAAGTGTTTGCAAGGATGGAATCTACTTAGCAGTTCTGAGACAGTCAACAATGTTGTTTGGCCATCTATTATGATATAGATTTTGCCATCACTTTTCTATCCCTATTTTGAAGTCTTTGTCAAAATGAAGGAACTGTTTACTGTACATATATTCATATATAATACTAGGGAGAAATGGGAAAAAGCAGAAATTGCATACAATTATTTTGAAGCTTGCCAAAGATCTTTTTTATATTGCAAAGTACTTTAACAAAAAATTAATCTTTTCTGCTGTGACTAGTTTTGTCATTAAGTAAATGAAACTGTTTTGGCTTTAGGTTTTAAAACTAAAATGGAAATAATTTTTCTCTTCTCTCACATAGCAACTGAAATCAATATGAATGTTACTAATCAAGCTGCCTAAACCCATTCTCATTCCCACCCTTACCCCTTCAACCTTTTCTGTAAGTACCTTTAGTTAGCTGAAATACAAGGTATTTTGAATAACCAGAGAGAACAGTGTAACACAGTCACACATGCCTTTTTCTCCTGTCTTTTCCTGTATACTAAGGTGGTAATATTTTTACATTTACTTATCTAAAGATTACCCTCTGCTGCACTACCCTTTCAGTGAAAACTGAAATATTGGAGTTGGCTATTGTTAGTTAAAGAAAACTTTAGTTTATTTTTCAGACCATTTAAAGGAATCGATGAAGAACACGCTTTTATTCAGGTGAACAGCATGCAAATTTTTTCTTAGGTTTTAAGGCACTGCAGATTATGACTTTGTAACTATACTGGAATTAAAGAAGGGCATGCAATAAAATATCTTAATTGTTCCACGTTTTCAGGCAGTAGGCTTGATCATGTGTTTGTGTATTACCTGCTCTCTTTAATAGTCACTAGCTGGAGGAGAGACGTATATGTTTTATAAGCCACCTGTACAAATGCAAGACTATTAAATTGCCTTCTGTTGAGAGTATGTCACATTTAGATTCAAAACCCAAGGAGTATAGTTTGAAATGGATTCTTCATCCATGTGGTATAACTCTGCTTTTTTGCAACACCACGTGAAGCTCTTCACAGCAAACCCTCATGTGACAGGCTGAGTGGCGCAGCTCTTTGTCACAACTTTGTGTCTCATCTTTGGAGCCTGGGGGGGCTTCAGAGGGACTGAACTTGAGTGGAACTGAGGGTTGGGAGGTGTAGAGGAGGCAGACCCCTCTTTTGCCCTTTCTCTGCTTTGCAGGGGGAGGGACGTGGTGGTAGGAGAAAATTAGCTTCCCCTAATCCTATAGAAATTTGCAGTGCATAAGTCAGTAACAAAGCCTGGTCCTAAAATTAAAATTAGATGTGTCTCTGAATCTGGCTAGAGTCCTAGTAATTTTTCTAAAAGTCAGCAGTAATATATGGGTCCAGCTACCTGCTTGATCTCTCAGCTGCAGCAGTCAAGTGTTTGGCTGTTCCTTAAAATATCTCAAGATAGTGTTTTCAGTATTGATTACATTAATCAGCAGTTAGCTATCTCCTGCAGTCTAGCAAATCCTGAATCTACCGTTCTGTATCATAAAGTAATGCAGAAAGTCTGGGAAGATGGAGAATTTTTACTTTGAGAGAAACAATGTACATTCTTTTGCTTATGCTTTTTTCTTTTTTTTTTTTTTTAAATATACCATTATTTGTAGTTATATACATAATGAATGTTATGAAGAAACTGCAGTATGGAGCACTTTCTTTTATGGTTATTACAGTTATATTTTCTGCTGAAAATAAGCCATCTACAGTGTGCTACAAATAGATTTGCAAGACTCACTACTGGTAATCAATGAGGAAAAAAAATTATCATTGAATGATTTGACTTTGGCTAGATTTTTCTGTGCTTTACAGCCTTTAGCAGGGAGCCAGATTTAACTGATGGCTTGGACAGTGACCAGGAGACTATGAAAGAAGTGGGGTGGGAAATATTTTCATTGGCTTTGCACTGAGGCTAACGCTAGCTCTTTATGTATAGTCTGATATAAGACGCAGAATCGCAGAAGTTACTGAAATAGTGAATTCAAGGAGTAGAATGTGCTGTATTCTAGATTGCTTGGTTTGTTTTGGATCCCTAAATGCTGGGTGAATTGTTTTGCAGCACATTAAAGTACTTCCACCGAGAAGTAACAGAAGTGTCCATCAGGATTTCAGCATGGTTCTTGAATAAGATGGGGTGAATTTAATGAGTGACTTTAAGTAATATCACAGTTATGTCCTGAAAGCGAATGAAGGTTCAGAATCTGGAATTACACCAGAGTTGTAGGAATTAACAATCACCTGCATATAAAAAGAATAATCTGCAGTAGATGAAGAGACCATTAGTTCTTTGAAAATGTCTGGTATCTAAGAAGACTTGTTAACAAGGAGACCTTAGTAGGAGAGAAATTAGTTTCGTGAACAGCAGAAAATGAAGTCTGGTTTCCTACGCTTTTTTTTCCCCCGCATCTTAAATCCCCTGCATGTCTCTGTCAAACACTTTTTATGTGTGCATTCTCCTTGCATTGCAACCTCCTTCTCCAGTTCCCTCCAACGCTGCCCTGTCCACCCCGTGCTTCCCTCAGGAACCCGTTCTTGTCCCCAGTCTTCCCCCTCCAGGTTCTCTCCTCTGTGGGCCTGACAGCACCCCGACACCCCCCCCCACACACACACACTTCTCTCCAGTGTTTCGGTCAGTCACCACTGTGAAAAGCTGCCTCTGTATCGAATGGCAAGCTAGGTGCTTCTGGCAAAGATGAGCTCTCCTGTCTTTCCTTTGACAGGACATAACAAAGTCTCTTTCCTCTACTCAGGTGTCAAGCTTGCTTAAAGCTGATCAGGGAGGTGCTAAAATTATAGTGAGTATCTGAGAGCGAACCATAGCTCAAGAATATATGGTGTTACTGGATCAAATACTGACCTCTACCTTTTGCTAGGGGAGACACCAGTTCCTGCTGCTGGGTCCAGGCAGCATGCCAAACCTTCAAAGGCCCACAGCCCAAAAATTGAATATGCAAGTTGAGACTCCAGCAAAACTTGGCACCCCTGTCACCAGGACCACAGTGCTAGCAACTCCCTGGGACTCAAGCAGCAACAGGAGACATCCAGGACCGCAGTCCTAGTGTACTGATTGACAGTTAAAAGCTGTTATAGGCTCTGATACTTTTAAAAACCATCTGTATCACCACTTTATGTTGAAGCAGTCTTTGGTGAGAGTACAAAGGCATATCCTCTGCTTTTCCTGAATTAGGCTGCTTCATGAGTACAGGTTAGCTGATCTGATGAAAGGATTATGGCTACATACATGTGTGTCTTCCACAGCTCAATGCTTTCCCCCACACGTCTAAAATTCCATGCAGACACAGGTGTGGAAGACTGTGTGAATTCTGGGTGTATGACATCCTTTTCATGACAGCAACGTTGGACCTGGTATGTACACTCATCACGGTGACTGAGCAGATCCCCAGGTGCCAGCAGCAGGCATGCTATGTGGATAAAGCTCATCTGAGCAATGTAACAAACCTGAATTTCCAAAAGCTATCAGCAGAGGGGCAAGTTTCTTCTGTGAACTAATAACTGGTTAAAAAAATAGAAACTAAAGATAGGCATAAATGCTAAATTTTCATGCTGGAAGGAGGTTATTAATAAGGTCTCACAGGGCTCTGTGCTAAACTTTGTGCTGTGTATTTACAGAGAGTTTCTCTGACAAAGTTAGCTTGAAGTAAATTTATGCAGGACAATTTAATCTATAGCAGACATGGAAAAGTTACAGGAGGATCACTTAATATTGAGTTATTGGACAATTAATTCAAAGTATTGTTTATAGAGAGGAAAGTAATTCGAACTTTACTTATGTCATTATGGGCTCCAAATTAAATATTGCCACTCATGAAAGACATCTTAAAGTCATTGTAAATTGCTCTCTTAAGACATCAGGTTAGTGCTGATTTGCTGCCAAAACACTAAGTAGAACATTAGGAATTGCTAGGAAATCAAAAGAGAACACAACAGAGAATACCCATATGAGGAAAGATGAAATAAAGAAGGACAGCTATACAACTCTGAGAAGTTACTTGGGGAAAAACTTCTACACTGGGGTTCATTAATGCTCTGATATAGGGATTTTATACACTTTCTGTAATCAGACAGGTCTTGAAATTTTGCCTTAAATGAAAAAGAATCTCAAATAAATCAGTGTGGCATGACAAGACAAGAAACAGGAAAATCTTGTCTCTATGCAGCTATCAGCTGACTTCTGATTTTGTGTGAAGAGTTAAAGCTTTCTTTTTAGTTTCTGAAGAGAACCTAACCCTCTGACAGCCAACATTTCCAGTCTCCAGACTATGAAATAGACCTTCTACCCTCTGAGAGCTAGATTTACATAAATTCTTGTTTTCCTAATGTCAGTATGCTTTTGCATTTGTCACAGGTTTAAATTGGTATAGCTTTTCTGCCTCTCTTACCAAGTGTTGCAAAATTTTAAAATTTGATATTGCAAGCGTGTGAATACCATGTTCTGTTCCTCCTAGGTAACTAAATGCCCTTTATTTTTCTAAATGTGGGGGGAAAAAAATGTTGTTGGCTTTTTCTCTTGCTCTGTGGGGACTAGTACATTATTTTTACGGGTTAAGTGAGTCCAGAAAGTTCTGGTTTGCCACTGCACAGAGTTAAATAATGAGAAGGGATCCAGATTTTCAAGTATAGAGACTTTGACCCACTTACTTCCATGACAAACAATCACCTCTAAAAATATTTCTAACCTTTCTTTAAAGTTGCAAGAAAAAAAGGGTAAGTGGTTTAAAGCATTTGATGTATAAAGTAAAGCATTCATTGTAGCAAGGTCCCTTATTCCTTTTCCCTTTCAGTAGCAGATTTTATTTTAAAAACCCCACACCTTTTTACCCGTTTTTCAATTGCACCAGTGATGGTATTATTTGCTCCTTCCTGGGGAAAAAGAAAAAAATAGCTTGGTAGTGGCTCACGTATGCTGTTTCTGTTAGAACTCAGTGTCATTTCCTTGAAGAGACAAGACAAATGCTTGCAAAAGAGAAGAGCAACACAAACTGTAAATACAACTTCTGCTTGTGATCTGGATGTTTGCTTGCAGCCGTACTGGTGGGGCTGACAAGCGAAGGGCGCGCTCTCCCTTGCCACTGTGGGACCTGGCTGGTAGGGCTGCAGGAGGAGGAAGCCAGGAGACCTTGTTTGTCAGGAAGAAATCCTTCCTGACACTGCTGAGGCCTCTCCTGTATTTTTCCAGCAAAAGCAGCACACTAATGCTGTCAGCTTTCCCTGGCAGTGCATGCACATGAAAACCTTGCTCTCTAGCTCTTATTACTGTGCTAGCAAATGCAGTTACACTGCAAAATGTCACCATTACCGGTTTGTGTTACTTGCAGGGTGGTTTTATGCTCTGTCTTCGTTTGGAAAATGCTTTGCTGGCAGATATATATTTCTCTCCATAAAGCATTCTTAGCAATCTGAAAAATAGCAGTTTGATCCATAGTGCTGTGTCTAGCTGACAGTGCAAAGAGGAGATTCTTCCACACGTTCATGCACTATGCATGAAATGCAATTACTCAGCCCTGAATGTGATCAGGGCATTAGGCTCCTTGTGTGAAAAATTTCCTTGTATCCTTAGTGATCCCAAGAGTCTTGTTTGATAACTTGGAAGGTAAGATGAGGAGAGAAGAATGTCTTTATAGTATGTTTGTCACAAAGGGTTAAACAAAGAGAAAGCAGATTTACCAAACTGGGTATGGGTGAAGGGATTTACAGTAACATTTAAAGGCAGCTAAGAAAATTTAGGGTAATGCAAAATCATATAAAACCAGAACAACCCTAGAGGAATAATAATATTTAGAAAGTCACTGTCAGTAGAAAACACTAGGTAGTTGTTTTTGTTGTTGTTGGGTTTTTTGTTTTGTTTTGCTTTTTCCATTTCAAAACCAACAAAACTGGATGGGAACTAGGTACCCCTCAAAGGCTCATTTCTATTGCATAATCACTTATAAGAATTTGGGAAAAAAAACAAAAAAACAAAACACCACCGATAATCTCCACATCCACGCATAAGAGCTCACTATTCAATAACACCACCAACAAAACCTAAAGGATGTTCTGTTCTCCTTATTCATGGATCTGTTGAGTCTGTGATTTTGGACTGATGGAATGAGCGCAAAGCAGACAAAGAGCCCCTGGCTTCATGCAGAATCTATTCTGTTTCCTCTTGTCATGCTGACATACTGAACTCCTTGCTAACATTGACTCAGTAATTGCCTCTGACTACTGAGTGGTCGTTGCGGTCACATGGATCATATCTTCTCTACCAGCATATCTTTCAGATTTTAAAAGACAGATAAATTTAAAAGGAAACTTTTAGGCCAGCATCGTAAAACAGTTTGCTCCTTTAATAAATATCAAGTTTGTCTAAATAGATATGAAGAAAATACTACTTTCAGCAATTCTGAAATATAAAACCAGAGAAAACTTTTTTCTGTGCCAGGTAGATTAAAATGTCTGTGCCAAACATGATGCTTAATAATGTAGTCAGAAAATGCAGATGGGTGAAGCAAATCATTACAAAGCCAAACCAAATTATGCTACATAAACTACTTTTTTTTTTTTTTGATCCTAGACACTGAAAAAATTTAATTCCAGCAATATTATAAGAAAATTTCAGAAGAAATATGTCAGTATGGTTATAGTCAATTTTAATATGTTAACTAATAGCTGCTTCAGATCCAGATTAATAAATGAACTGTAATAAAACTATGGTGTGCCCATCAGTTGGAACATAAAAGGTAGTGACTGCAAATCCTTGAAAACAGTGCCTGCCTAACTAAAATACTATCAATACCTCAACGTCAGCAATAACATAGACTGAAATATTCTCCTCATATTCAGATAAAAAAATTATTAAATTAAGACACATGATTCAAACCTCATTTATATTCAGTAATGTATTGGATTTATATTGTTTGGGCTGATTTCTGTGAATATTCAGACCAGTAAATTTAATGGCAGTAATGTTGTCAAAGCAGTCAATTTTAAGTGATTATTAGAGAATGTTCATCAGCAAGCTAATGTGGAACTTGGAAGCCTGAGTGCCCACAGTGGAAGTTGGCTGCCAAGAACTCTCCTCACCCAGAGGAGAATCAGAAACAATAGGATGAATATCAGATACTCATAATGTACACTGCTGGTGTCCAATTAATAGACTAAAAGTTGGAAAGAGTTTGGCAGATAAAGCAGGGATGAATAAATTACAGAATTGTAACCTGCCAACAGACAAAGACACAGAATTTGTTAAATAGTTTCCCACTCCAAAATGTTCACACAGCATTTTTAACAAAACAGTCTTATACAGGGGCATCTTGCATCCCAGAGAGCCTTCTCAGCTGCAGTTCTAATGACCACAACCAATCCAACCCCAAACTGAACTTCATTTTAAGCCAATTTAGTTTCAAAGGCCCGGACTGGACCTAAAATCTCCCATCTGTAAAATCAAGTTTTGTAGGTCACGGTGCTCTCAATCAGGTTCTCAGAGGACAGTTGTCAGCCAACACCACAAGTAGCTTTCATAGTCATTCACACTGGTGGTCTCAGCAAAAGGACTGATGAATATGCAGACACGAGGTGGCCATTAATTCTTCTTCCCGAGAAACATTGGCAATAAGGTGGCACAGTGAGAGTTCTCACTGCTGCTCTCCTTTGTTTGCTTTATGTTGTAATGGACATCTTCCTCTCTGCAGCTTTTAATCCATAAAACTCTAAATTCCTTCCCCATGACAAAGTCTGCGTGCTTGCATGTGTGCTGCCTTCCTCTGCAAAGACAAGGGCTGTGGGGCTCTGAGGTCCTGCACGCTACTAGCAAATTTGGCATGTACAAACTTGCTGCACTTGGGAATAGGAAATACCGCTACTCTGAGATTCCAGAAAGTTTGTTTCAGTTTTCCTTTTCATTGTGGATGCACTGTTTTGAAATCCATGAATGTATTTAAGATCTAGGAAGACAGGTGCATAAATAATTTTGAAGATGTGGGCCTTAGTGGTTTTGTCTCTCTAATTCCCACCTGTAACAGAGTACAACGGCATGGCCTTACCTCACACTTGTACTGCAAGGAACCTACTCTCCAAGTAGGTACATGAGTGTCAAGGGATTATCTGTGAGGATGTGTGGTAGCAGGGCCAGGGAAGAACATAAACAGAACAAGCGAGCCATCTCTTTTTGTTATCAGAATGAAATGTCAGGTTTATATATGTGCAGGTATTTTTTTATGAAAAGAAATCCAGGAAAACCACCCATCTATTTGTAAAAGTCTAAACAGAGTGGCTAGTGTATATGGTTATTCAAACTGAAGTTTAAATAGAATGTGCAAGTTAACGTTCCCAAATGTGCAAAAAGCACAGAGCAGTCTGAAAAAAAGCGCTTATGGACGGGACTTGACTTGACATCTATTCCAGAACAGTAACCAGCATACTGTTGATGCTGACTGTAAAGAAGTGCAATGGGGAAGTGTAGCCTGAAAACAAAAGGAGGCTTTATTATTATATAGTATGAAAATTACTGCGCAGTCTGGGATGACAACCAAAAATGCTATAATGGGTTTTCACTCTATTTCCAGGGGTCAGTAATCATACCCTCTCTTTTTTTAATGCAATTTGTAAATGGCTCCATCTACTACTGCTGACATGCCACTTGTCCCTGCAGCACTAATGCTGCCATGCTGATAGTTCAAATTTTCTGGAAGTGGCCTTAACTCTTAGTGATTGACAGGAATTGCTGAGTTCCGGGAATGCAAGTTCAGCCTGGAAAGATGTAGAAAGAAAGAGATGCTATAGAAAACTTTTGAAAGAAGGCAAAAAAAAAAAAAAAAAGGCATTAAGGAAAGGATGCTCTGCTGCTCAAATCTATCTCACGTTAGCACCGAAATCCAGTTGAAGGGATTTTTGTAACTCGCATTCAAAGTTACCAGACAGATGAAGCCCATGGAATCTGTCCAGCAATAGAATGCACTCACCTGTAATATATTGAGATATATCTTCTGTTGCCCTTCTGAAAGTAAAAACATTTTCTGGAAGTAAAAATACCTAAGAGGAAATTAAAATCTTGGTATTTATATTCTGAGACTCTATAGACTAGCAGCGTTTCACACCTGCTGGACATTCGGTCTTTAAAATGCTAATGATCACAGAAGGTGTAAGGGAAGACAGAATTAAACCTAAATGATTTAGACTAAACCTGGTTTAATTTATGTCAATAGGAAAACTTCTGCATGTTTCAGTGGACCAAACTGAGCTTCTGACATGGTATTAAATTTTGTATTCACGAGTTGTACAATTCTCTTTTATCTATCAGAATTTCTGAGTATCTATAGTTTTTAAGGCTCAGTATCTGTATTTCTGTGTTTGTACGGGTCAAGGTAATCTTAACTTGCTAAGATTAGAATAGATTTAGATCAAATTATACTTGTTAATACAATCTATTTAATAAATGTATACACCTATATACACATATATATAAGCAGGTTTATGACTGTAAAAACAAGAGCAGAGCTCAGGAAAAATGAGGAAACTGAACTGTTGCAATTGTAAGCAGACAGATTTGCACACATGTAGTGTGACACATGTCAGGTGTCATCTCTGAAAAATGATAATTGTAGATAAGGTATAGATTGTTTATGAGCTTGTTGTGGATCACATGGATTTATTACCTTTACCACCAACTGTACTAGTTGTATGCTGGCTTGCAGTGCTGTGGGTTATGCCTACACGGAATGGTTAACAGGGCAGCTTTTACTCAGCTGTCACTGCGGGTTTGTCTCAGAACCGTAGTCCTACTTTCCCACTTGTCTGCTATGTTTAATTGTTTGTTACTCAGAGGAACACTTCTATCTAACTTAGGCACTAAACATTTTAATATGCTGAAGTTTAACCACTGAAAAAGTTAAGTTTCTTTTTTAATGAAAAAGGAAACCCATATCTGCTCCTCAGGAGGGCTTCCACTCCAACAGCTAACATGTATTAGCAATTATCCTTCAGAGGGAAAAGCTGTCTAATTACTCTATTACCTCAAGTGCAGAGCACTCACCTGGGAAGCCACCAGATCAAGGTTCAGGTCCCATCACTGACTTTAATATTAATTTATGACTTGGCATGTGTGTCTGATAATCAAATAATGATCTGTTTTACAGAGCTAAGATGGCTGTAGATTAGATTCTAGTTTTTTAGGAGACTACTCTCTGTCTGAAATAGGATTTCACAATTTCCCAAACTGCTGTTTTTTAGGGTAATAGGTAGCAAAAGATGTTATTCAAGCACTCCAACAATGGTAAATATAACTTAATTTCAGAAAACACAAGCAAGAAAAAACTTGGAGTTTCTTCATTTCTTCTTTCATAAACAAATACAAATACTTACATAAAACTTAGACAAAAGTGTTCTGGAACTTTGAGGTAATTTCTTCCTAACCAATGTCTATCTTATTAAAATCAGTCCCTTCTTCTGGCTCCATTTACAAGGAAAGTCGAACTGTACTATGCTGGCATTGGTTATTAGTTTGCTAGGGGTTTCTGATTTACCTGAAGAAATAGAGCTTAAAGATTTTTCAAAGCCACTTTAGCTTGTGCATGGACAATCTTGTTACTTAAACATTTATTTTGGTTTTTTTTTCCCAAAAGATTCATTAGCCCTTGAAGTCTTTCTTCCTAGTGGTTCTGGCTAGTGGTTACAGATCTTTTGACATGTCATGCAAATGTCTTTCTCTAGAGAGAAATAGGTATGTATGTCTTCACTGAGTGAGTCACAGCCAGTGATTTCACATCTTCTGCTGTTATTGTGTTCATCTGTTAACTTCACATTCATGTAACTGAGTTGCCATTCAGGTTTCTGGGGTGTGATGTGAGTTTGAAGAAAAGGGGGGAAGAGTCCATTTGAGCAGAAATATTCTCGAAGCATTTAGCTTCTAAACTTAGATATGAGAAAAATTTGAGGAATGCACAATCTTAAGATTTTTACGTTGTAATTCCTTTACTAGTAAGGACTTTGGGTCCTTTACTAGCAATTCTTGGTGCTGGTGTTGTTTATAAGGGGCAAGTCTCCTGGGCACTAACATGATATGAACAAAATCAGTAATCATTACACAATAATTCTTGCATGAATGGGGCTGCCCTTTCTTTTCTATACTGAGTTAGATTTCAGCTGGAAATCCTGTAAAGGTAGAAAAATGGACTGCATTGGTGATATCTAGAGATTGATATTTTTTAAGCAGTTCAGGCAGTGTAGCTACCATCACCTTTAAATGAAAGACACATGTTCAGCAAAATGTTTGACAACTGACATTTGAAAGGCAAAATCCTTGTTTATGATATTTAAACCACAGGCAATATCCAAGGCATTTTCTCTCTTTTTATAGCGACAGTGTTTAATAATTAAAAAAGGAATTTCAGTAAGTTTATTAAAACTTAAGAAGGTCAGGTATTAAAAGACTATTACATCTTGCAAAACTGTAAGAAGTTATTTTGTTATTTATACAGTCATTAATATTACTGAACAGAACTGCTCCACAAATAAAAATTAGCAACAGGAAGAATTTGCTTAACTATCTATTGACTACTTTAGGCTAAAGCATTCCTGCTCAAGCAAAGGCTTGAAATGGCATATTGATGATTGAGGCTTGAAAAAAAACCACAACCACCTACTTACTTTGTGCAACTGAGGCGCTGCGATGACTGAAACAGGCAGGCAACTAACAAACCGAATATTTGTGAATAGTGAAGAACATTGACCTCTCTCTTTCCTGTGAGCTGATGAGCATCACCAAAAGAAGTTATATCAAAAGCCATAAAAGCTAATGTGTCCTACGGAGGAACTGATCTTATGTTATTGCCAAAGACTGAAGCCTGAATATATGCCTAATTAGTAGGCATTAGTAGTAATTATGCAGTCAAGAAGTATACAAAAAAACCTGAGACTAAAAAAAATCCTATAACTGATAAGAGAATGTGCTGAGATGGCATGTAGTGAACTAATTGTACCTAGAGAAACATCATGAATCATAACCTTTAGACTTAGGTTACTGAACAGATAGGTCTCTCTCTTTAGCTGAAAAGTACCTTTCAAAAAATTCAGATGAAGCCAACAGGCTTTGGACTGCCCTTACTACTTTAATAATCTGCTTATGGGAGCAATATTGAAATTCATTTGCATGTCTAAGTGCTGCACTAGTGCTCATTTATGTAATTTTGTTCTTTCATCTGGATTTCAAAATACGTGTTTACAGGTGAGAACTTAGCAGCTTGCAAAAATGAAATTCAGAACTCTCATAAACCATAGTAAACCATATGGGAGTGCCAAATCATGTGTAAGTGAAAAAACAAAAAAACAACTCCCAAACACAGAAATTCAAATTAGGTATTCAGTAATTCTTTATCTATTTAATAGCTGCTACTGCATGGTAAACCAGTTTGATCTACTCAAAGGAGTTTGGTAGTATTTGATGTATATTGCACCCAAGTCTATAGTAAGTATTAACCAATTTTTTTGCCAGAGATTAGGTAAGCAAAATATATGAAACTTACAGTAGGAGGCACCGTGAGTCATCTGTTAATTCAAAAAGAGCTATGGCATTTCCATATAGTTATGATGAAATTAATTTTAGATTAAAGCTTTCTATAAAAATGATATTTTAAATTAATATTGTTCACCTAGAAGTAATGTCTGCTTTGCTGATGCTCCCATAAAGGAGTGTCAATCAGATGTGGCAGATCTCATCATATGCCTGAAACATAGAAGATTATAAAATACAGAAAAACAATTTCTAAAAAGCACATGCATCTTGACCATCCTGCCCTCTTATCTGCATTTAGTCAACTTTAAATGCTCCCACTAGCTACAAGAGAGTGCTAAAATCAGAAGAAGCAAAAAGGTGAGGCAGAGATTCTTTCAGATACCTTCAGCCTTCTCCACAAAAAACCTCACTCCTTTTTCTTCAGTCAGAATGAATTACGAATCACATTCCAGAAGAAAAGCTAATTATTCTCTTCCTTCAAATTTATCTTGTTCCCCAGAACATTTAGCAATAGGTTCTGTGAGAAGCTGAAAGGTATTTTATTCTCATCTTCTGTCTTGTTCCAGCTCAATCAGTTGCTCACAACATACCACTTGCCTATCCAGCTAATCCTATCCTGGGTCAGTTCCTCGACTTTGTTAAAGCTGCTGATCTGTAAAGTCACTCCTCTGTTGTGCCTAGAAGGATCCTTCTGGGTCAGCTTCTTTTATTTCACAATGCGTTTGACAAGACAAGTTTGTTTAAGGGGCCTTTTCCAGTACTAACCACATGACTAAGGCTAAATCCAGCTACTCACTGGTGTGTTTTATGCCTTTGGAAGTAGTTATACTTCTTCTGTTATCTCAAAGATTTTTATCCAGCCCAATCGTTTGTTTCTAATTTTTTGTACCAGGAATGGCAGAAAAATGCTGAATGCTTTGATAACTCTTTGATCTTTGATGATCCACATGTAAGGATCAGGACTGCATTCTTGGAATGCACTAGTAGTTTCCAGTACCACTGGTGTTAGACTTCCACAGCGGGATGGCAATGGTTGCCCTGACTGTTTAAGTCACTGCAGCATAAATTCAGTTAACTCGCTTGTAAAATGTGTTCCCTAAACTCTGCAGTTTTCACAGCTTTTGCTTTCAGAATGGTAGAATCATTCAGGGTCAAACTGATTTTCATGACCTTTGTTTTCCACTTATAAGACCCATTTGTTTAGCAGCTCTGACTGGACTGTTGATCCACTGCTACACTCTGTTTATTGATGAGAAATCTCCTTTTGCAGACACAAATGACAAAAGTACGGTACAGTAAATGTCTCAATTGTTGTCAGTACTCCTGAAAAATACAGTTTTGAGACTCAGCTATTAAATAGCCTTGTAAGTTTAGGGAAATTTTTTACTCCCAGTTGAGCCTCTTTAGCTTTATGGTTAGTAGCTTACGTGCAAATTGCAGGAGTTGAGTTACTGGAGATTCACATGGATGGCAAGCTAAAATATTTAGCCACTGCTATGTTCATTATCTTTACACACTTAGGTGGATATGCTGGAAACTCATACTGTGTCACACTTCTGTTGCTGTGTTGATAATTATTGGCTGATTACATATACACTCTCTTAAATGCTCCCCTGTGTTAATTCTGTCGTCCTAATTACTAATTAATTGAACTTTAAATGGCTCATAGGTTGGTTTAGGTTTGGCAAAGTTCCCAAAAGGTTGCCTGTAAAGTTTATTTGAACTAAAAAAAAAAAATAAAAAAAAAATCATTTGCAGATAACCTCAGCTAGGAGGTAGATGTTCTTGGCAGAATACAAGTTCTTCCTGTGACTGGCAGGAACCAGATATATCATGAACAGATTTTTTTTTTTTTTGACATGTTGCAGATTTCCATTTCTTACACATAGTCCACCCTGAAGCTGAAGAGAATGTTATTAAATTTAAATGCTTTCCTTCTTGTCTAAGATGCTGGCTTGACAGCAGTGGAAAATAATTTTGTCTATTTATCCACATAAGTACTGCATCCACTCAGAGCAAACTCAGGGGATCAGCATCACAGTCAGGAAGATACTTTGCCCTCCATTTCCAATTTGTCTTTTGTGTATTGCAGAGTGCAGCTGCAAGGTGCTGGCAGGTACTTATCTAATACCTTAAGAGACAAAACAAAGGACCATTGCATTATAAACATGGGATGGATTTGAAGAGGATCTATAGAATTAATGGTCTCGTGGGGGCTCTGAGCAGCCTTGCAAGGCCCAACATTCATCCTCTAATCTGATATTAGCTTCTCCCATTTCTTAGTAGGCCCCAAGAGCAACTGCCAATGGATCAGCAGAGGCTAGACATTCAAACCTTCTCAAATCATTTTAAATAGCCTTGCCTGAGTTGCATGTTGACAGCAAGCCAGGCGGAATTTTCCATTTTCTTTCTGGCTTTCCAAATAAGAACAGTCCTACTTTCTTTTGACTCTGGTTTTATATAACCAACAAAAATGACAGATAGCCTTGAATTTGGAAGATTACATTGGCCTGTTCTCAGCTGAAATGTTCTGTCATCATTGACGTATGTGTTTAAATGAGCACTGAAGTGTGAATGGCCATCTGTCCGGGAAGTACGAGAGATCCTGATTACTAAAATGAAACCACAAAAAAGCTTAGTGCTTAGCAGCAGCAGCACTGAAACACAGAGGGAGAGAGAGGCTTTTTCACACTGCAGATATTTATAGGAGATGGATAATTATAACTCAGCAATTGCCTAGACTCCCTGCCCCATATTTTTCTAAATATGCTCACTCTCAATTTTTTGCAAACACTGAGCTTTCAATATTTGCATCTTTTGTAAAAACAAACAAAAAGAAGCACTAGATATTTTCCCTGTGAAAAGTAGTTGTTTTCTGAGGGGATGCTCTTCATTTTCTCATGAAGAGCTGTTCTCTGCTTTATAAGGCTTTTGGTGAGAACATGCTCTGACTAACTTCGAAAGAAGATTTGAACCTACATTCCCACATGATTGCTCTACAGCACGGCTGAAGGCTGTTCCTGGGTGCATCTCTTCCTCTGTAAAGCTGAAAAACTTCCTAAGGAAAGGCTTTTAAAAAACCTGTAGAGATTTTGATCTTTAGAGGGTTGCTGTATCTGATTCAGCTTGATTTTTGGCTATGAGGAACAAAGGTTCCAGCAACAACCATTGGAATTAGGTTGGAGTTTCACACTAATTTCACTGTTAGGAAGATCTCCTTACAGAAGTTTTTTAAAATTACATCTTTTGATCTGAAAACTGATGTTTTATCAAACAAAATTTTTTTGAGACAATCTCCCATAACATTTAGTAATTCATGACCACATTGGTTGCTTTCAATGGTTTTTGTGGTGCTGCACAAGTCACCTGTCACTACCTGTTCAAACATGAGTTGGATGTCTTTTGAGAGCACTCACATTATTGATTTGAATCAAAGCAATTTTTTCCATTTCTGCATTTGCATTTGTCATTGTTTCTTGTAATTACATTTCCATATAGTTATGAAGATACATAAAGGGTCAGTTTTTGAACTAAGCTGTTGATTTCCTGATATTGCACACAGTTTTTTCTGTGTATAAATTTCAGCCACAAAATATAAACATGTAAAGCAGCAAGATCTAGATATGTCATGTTTGTAGGTAAGCCTCCACAACATTTTCTCTTTCATTAGAGCATGCTTCCTCGTAGCAGGGTTCTCTGTAAGTTACCAAGTCTCTATGGAAAACTGAAGAGATAATTAGATGGCAGAATATAACTGCAATTTATTTTATTTTTTTACTTTACAGTTTAAAAAGCACCTAAGACAGAAAAATATGTAGGAAGCCAATTAAAATAAGGGCATTTTTTTCATTCTTTTTGTTTGGTGGATGGTTCAGAGAACACAGCAGCTTTGTGTTCTTATTTATTTACTTATTTTGAGTGTAATCTGAGGAAATGAACCGTGAAACGCAATTAATGAAATAGCTGTGCTGAATCACATAAACTGGTGTCTGCACAGCTGCCACTCATGTCACAAATGCATCTCTTGCCTAATGTCCACCAGGAGAGTCATTAGCCAGCCGCTTTTGTGGAGGGCCTCCTGTGCTTTAATTTCAGTATATAATAGAGCAGGGAGCTGGCTGAGTAGCCTTACGACTTTTTTTTTTCCCCAGCAAAGAGAATGTAAAAGAGAAATGGCTGTTATAGGAAGAGTGTGCTGAGATGGGGAGGGGTGCCTAGGCAGGGTTCAATTGCTAGAAGAAAACAGAATATCTGCCCAGGTAGGAAATATCCAGTGCAGTGTCAGGGGCTGTTCAACCTGAAATGTAAAATGACTGCCTGTAGTTTCTTGATATCAGATGGCACTCCTAACTCTAAAGCTTTTTGCTTCCATGTATATCATTACATTGCTTGTATTTCATTTAATGGGCAGGTATTCCACGCCAGCAACAGAGAGTGTTGTGAAGGAAAAGCCAGATGTGCTGCGGGGGCCAGTCTGAGGAGCCTGAGCCAGGTCAGCTTTACTGAAGTGGCACAACGCCAAAAGCCTCCAGAGCCTCGGGATCCAGAATCTTCTTTTTGCTTGCTGAGGAATTAAGAGGTGGGAGAGGTTAAAGGACACCTCTTCTCTGAGCATTTGCCAAACTAGCTGAACGCTTTCAGTGCTGTATGCTGTGTCGCCACCGATAGCGGTTTTATCAAGATAAATCTAGTCTTGCTCAGGAGGATATTAATAAATTATCTGGTAATGAAAAATGTGAGAGGAACCACACTCTTACATCAAGGCCTGATGATTACTTTGATAGATGCAGTGGCAAGATTTTCCTGACAAGGCAGAAATGAAAAACATGACACATGGACCTTTAAGGGTGACCTCAGAGGAAAACGCAAGTTGCTGAATGATACAAAAATAGAACAGGAAAACAGAAGCTTGAAGGGGCTCGATGTCAACAGCCAGACAGATAGGCTAGACTGATCAACTGATCATTGAGTTTAGTGTCAAGAGCAGAGCAGAGAGAGAGAAGCCTTACACTTGGCAGGACAGTAAATGTAGCAGAGGCAGCTTTGAAGAAGCATCAAGTGTTAAAAATTTTAAGAATAAAGAGCAGGGGGAAAGTTGAAGGGAGGAAAAAAGCGAGCATTGATAAACAGCAGGCTAGTCAGGAAATAAACCAGGAGAGTGTCATCAATAAAACTGCTCACTTCTTTTGCAGGTATTTTAGAAACAATGTTAATAAATAAATTAATGCAACTGTCCTTGCATTGGTTTCAGATTTGCACAGGGGAACAAGAGATTAGGTCACTTTTGGAGACATAAATTGCTAAAAAAAAAAAAAGGCTTGTCAGAGCACAGGTGTTAGTATAAAATTGCAGAAGAGTTGAATGATATTGGGGTGTGACACCTGATGGATCTGAGAGGTTTATTTAGTGTTTAACTTGTTTCGCTCTGCTAGAGTTCCTGTGAAAATGTGCATGAGCTGCTTTTTTTCTTTGATATACTCCAGGTATTATTGATGCTGTGCGGCTGATATTCAAAAACTAGAAGTAACACTAACACTTCAAAAACATGTAACAGAACTTACCCTGAATGCAAACTGATGAAAAATAGTTGCAGAGTGGGGCGAGCTTTCTCATACTAATTCTTCTAAATGTTCATACTTGGACTCATTTCCGTGTGTGTCTGTTTACAAGCGTCTATTTAATCTAAAAAGAGAGAACTTGGATGTCCACCTTTCCTACCCCCTGCGTATTTGACAGGTCTATTTGGAACGTTCATTTTAAAAAAGGTAGTGAGTAATCTCTGTTTTTAGAGAAACGCTCGCCTTTCCAAATAAGTGACCCCTAAAGACCACAAACAGCAGACAAATCGATTTCAGATGGGGAGTGAAAGGTGAAGGTGCTGATGTGATCTTTGAGTGCATGTGGGGATTAGAAGACATTTAGAAATTGTTTTTGAAAGGTAAAGGCTTGCTGAGCATGCGTGTGTGTATGTGTGCGAGCATGCACATGCATGTGTGTAGGGAAGTGTTTGGGGTTTCTTTTAATTTTGTACTGTTGTAACTACAGGACAATCACTTGCCAGATGTCAGGAAGGTCTAGCATCTGATTTTGAAGTGGAACATAATAGATGATCTACCAGGGGGTTCAGCAAACATCACACATAGCTTTAAACTGTCTCATTACAGGAAAAAAAAAAGTCTAGGAAGGTGACATTTGGTGACATACTGGGTGACATTTGAAATGACAGCACTTGCTTTCAAGATGTAGCATTCCCTCCTGCTGTGAATCAAGAGAATCTGTACTGTGGCTATGACTCTTTTATTGATGACCCTACTTTCTGCAAAATGCAGACAAAGAGACTGCACACGGCCCTGTCTGTAGTATCAAGTGAGAATTGGTGCAGTAGGAGAGGGCAACCAGAGAGCATTTACTATGCATGGCATGATCTGAATGACTTAGCTCTATAAAGGAGTTATAACCTCTACTTTACTTCTTCTAAAGAGTTTAGTGAGGTATGAATGGAGAGCAGCAAAAAAATAACCCATTGGAGGAGTTTGTCTACTTTACTACATAGACTTCCCAGGAGTGCAAAGTTTCAGGAGCGATAAAAAGAGCTGTTTGGTGCTTGGGTTTCACCAACCCCCTACTGCTCTCAGGAGTCATCAATAAGTGCTCACCTTCTAACACATGTAAATGTGCTTAATGCTTACTTCTGAAAGCTCTCAGAGCTATGGGAAAAACTTGGCTAATTAGCAACTACCTGAGTTCTTGTTGACTGCTTCCTTTTCTTGTTGCATACCAGTGAGCCAGAGTTTCTTTTGATGGCTCCTTGCTTTTGTTCACAAGGGTTAAGAGGACTCCTTGCAGTACTGTGATCACTGGAATGAGGCCACCTTTGCGTGTGTTTGGACTGCAGTCTATTGAAAATCCTTGTAAACGTGAAAAGCTTGTCGAGTTTGGGGTCTCTTTTGGTTTTTCTTTTGTACTGTTAGAACAAGGGAAAATGGAGCTGGTTTCAGACACCGTTTAAACTTACTTACCAATTTGATATCAGGAAGTTTAGTTTCCTGAGCTTTCTGTGTAAGTTTAAAGAAAGCTCTAATGTAGAACTTGCAGAAAATCATCAACAAATGGGATGTATTGTTCACATTATATATTGTATCATTACTCAAGCCAGTATATGAAACAATTTTATGAATCAGAATTAGACTTCTGGGAAGATATTCTGCGTCATTTGTTATCAATATTATTTTAGGTGCCATTAACTGGCAATAAAATTTGGATGCAAGTAATTTTAATTGTTGAATGTTACATTAGCACATAATGCTCTAATAACAATTTTTTAATTTTTTTTTTCTGGTGCTTAAATGAAACTGCTGTACTTTAACAATTGTGTTATATTCAAGAAACCAGCGTGTGATTTGCAGTCTCTGAGGTAGGGGAAGGGACACGAGGAAGTGGTGAGAGGTAGTCCTGTACCCCTGTGAACATCAAATTACATGCTTAAACTTTGTTTTTAAAACTCCCATTAGTAGAAAATATCCTGTAGGATCTTAACGTGTGAAACATGTATGCTATTTTTCTTTCTTTCTCCTCTTAACCTGCTCTAGAGTCTGTGTAATGACTGAACAAAATCCTGTAGCTCCTGCTCACTAATACGAATGGGTTAAATATATATCTATGCAGCACAACAGCTGTGGGGCTTAGAAGTGGCACAAAAGCCTTATATTGGTTCTCTCCACAGGGAATGAATTTTAACTTCATGAGTGCGACTTTCCAAGAACTGGGCTCCATGAGGAATACAAGAATCACCTTAACAGATTAGCCAGTGGTCTATCTAATTTAGTGTCCCATTTCTCGAGGCTTATATAAGAAACAATAATTCTGGTTTATGAAGCAGGTGAAAGAAGAGTAGATATTGGTTGTGGGGGAAGGGAGGAACAATGTAGCTAACCGAGCCCAGTAGCTAGGGAATTTGGATGGAAAGTGGCAGTGTAAACACTGGCAGTGTTCAAGGCCAGGTTGGATGGGGCTTTGGGCAACCTGGGCTAGTGGAGGGTGTCCCTGCCCATGGCAGGGGGGTGGGACTGGATGGGCTTTGAGGTCCCTTCCAACCCAAACCAGTCTGTGATTCCATGAAATCTACATTGCCAACACTGCTGTTTGGATAACAGTGGCTAGCTTGGATAGGGTGGGTCTCTGTCTCTCCCCTTCCTTCTACCCCCTTGATTCTGTATCAGGAAGCTTCTTATGAGGAGAAAAGGCAAACAAACCTTTTTGAGAACCCTTTAGTTTACAACAAATTTCTTTTTCACAAGCGAACTTCTGGTAGTAACAATTAACACTTCTAATAGCCCTTTTTGCTAGAAATGAGTTTATGTAACGTCTTTCAAAGTTTTCTCTGGTATTTCCACCTTCCCCATAGAGGGCCTTGCTGGTGTTAACATGAAGAAAACTCTCTTAGATCTGTTGTAGTTCTTGGCCTCAACAATATCTTGTGTCAAAGAATTACAAGGGTGGTTGTAGCTTGGAGATTACTACTGAATGCACACAGTGATATTCATGAAGTGGCTGCAGACTGATTTTCTTTAGACCATAAGTAACTGCAGGACTTTTCCATCAAATGTTTGTTGGTTTTATTCCTCCTGAAAGGCGTTTCTTGTCTTTTCTTCACAAGTCTTGGCTTCTAATTGTTGTAGCTACTATAAAATAATAAAAGTAGTCATGATACTTTTTGCATGTCTCTGAAAATCCATCATGGCTAGCATGAGAAAGGAAATAATAAAGTTAATTCTCTAGGGAACCTGGGTTCATTATCACACATGACCTCTCTGTTTACTGTATATGTTTGCCAGTTCTGGTATTTCAGCTGATGAGGCAGGAGTGAGGCCTACTTTCTAATTGAGTGATGCACCAGCAGCATTCTGTTCTTTCTTATTGAAATGTTTATCAGGTGTCCTCAATTACAGAAACATTAACTGACCCACCATTTGATCTGTGTTTAATACTGAAGTTATTTGATTTTATTTTTTTTTTTTTAAAAGTCATGATCAGGATGATGTGATGGAGACTAGGCTTATTAAACTTGCAGATGTTACCATCTAGGAGAAATCTGAATGCTGGATGGCAGGAGATTGAGTCTTGACAATTCGATATATGGCTCTATTCAACAGAGACAAGAGGAAGGTACTGGGTTTACACAGGAATAATCAAGTGCCTAAACACAGGATAGGAAACAGGTGGCTAGATGGAAATTCAGTGGGAAAGGATCTTGGGCTGGTGTTGTGGAGATGTTTTTCTCGGTAGCAGCAACACCAGGAGGAGTTTCAACCCTTGAGCTGACCTACTGCCTTGCAGCCATTGATCGGCTTCAAAACTACCCACTTGTTTTTCTCAATTGATTTTTCAGCTGGATCAGCAGCTCGGCTGACAGATGTTGAATAGCTGGAGCCATCACAAGGGACACAACAGGGATGTACAGCCACAGTCGCTGGGATCACCCCTTTTGACAAAGGGTAAGATTAAAATAATGGTGAAACTGCACATGTGTTCTCCATGCCGATGGCAGATGGGATAAGAAATTCTAACTATAGAAAAGAAAATTGAGCTTAGATGTTAGGAAAGTCTTTTCCTTGATCATGAAATGTTGGAGCAGAGCAGCTAGGGAGTCTGCAGAGACCCTGTCTGCAGGTCTTAACAACCTCAGATAGACACACATCTGTTGGGAAACCCCGTGTATGATTTTTCTGCCTGCAAGCAGGGAAGCAGATTTAACTGATCTCTGGAGGTCACTTCCAGCCCTCTGATTCATATCCCTTAATTATTTGTAGTGCAAAATGGGTAAAACGAAAGGTTTTTCTGAAGGTACAAGGACTGAATTTTGCAGAAATCACCCTTTTATTGTTAATCACTTCAGTGTGGGCAACTGGATTAGCTGCCTTCTGTTTGAGCAGTGTGGGGAAAAGGGAGGAAGAAAGAACATTAATCATATCAAATTTCTTTCTCAGCATTTTGACAATAAGATGGCATTTACGAAGAACTTGGGTCATACAATATATATCTGTCTGTCATTAAAAGAACCACTTTTCTAGCAGTTTTATTAATCATAGAGCTCACTACAAAAAAGTGTCAGTGTGACCCCACCTACGACATTAATCCAACAAAGATATTCTTGATGGTTATCTTTATCTTGATATCTCCCACTATCAGCTGCCAGTTTTGAATGAACATCCCTGTCTATTTCAATAGAAATGATGGGACTGCTTTTATAGTTGGAATTTTTTTTTTTTTTTTTTTCCTGACCATGATGCTGTTTAGTACAGGATTATGCTTAACTATTGATTTTAATGTCTGGAATGACTGGTCAATACTGGTGTAGAAGAGCATGGAGAAATTTGCGTCACCTGGTTCTCCTGAACATTTTATACAAACCCAATCTCTATTCTCATTTAATTATCATGACAATTTATCACAAAAGTTATTAATTGAAAATGTTTCTCTTTAGTCAAAAGACCTGATCAATCTTCAAAGCTGTGTGGTTTCATTTTGAGACTGTGCTAGAATTTTCTTCAGTCCTCTTTGCAACTTCATTTTTAAAGCTTATAAGTGACGCTAAAATTGCCTATCCTTTTGCTGTTTTCCTTTGAATAAAGAATTGAGGGAGCAATCGGGTAGGAGTAAGGACTCTTGAAGTGCATGTGCCAGTGTATTTTACTTCTTTACATTTAGCACACATGTACATTCCTCAGCTTCTGAAATTAGAAGTTCAGCCCAATAGGTGTTACTGATAGGCCCACAGCACCCAGATCTTGAGTGCTTGCTAGAAGTCTTGTTCTTAGCAGGAATAATTTGCTTGGATAACTGTTTGGATTCCATGGAGACTGATGCCTGGCTGGAATACAGAGGCAAAACAGTGCTGCAAAAAGCCCTGCAGGACTGTTTATTCCCTTTTCAGACAGAATTGATAATTACTGCTCCCAGTGCTATAGCATATCACTCTTCTTTTAATTCATCTAATAAACCATGTTTTACTTGTTTGTTTTTGTTGTTTTGTTTTTTCTTTTTGATAATGAATGAACAAAAATATTTTCTCTAGGTCATAGTGGTATTAATTCATGACATCTTGTCTATGCACCTCCTATAACCAGTTGAACTGATGGCACCCAGCATGCAACAGCCTCAGACTTTTTAAGCAATTTCTGATAGAGTTTGGTAGGTGGACAATCAGGAGGAGATTATTGGTATGAAAACCCAGAGAGGCTACAACGTCCTGCATAATAGTTACCGTAGCTCATTGAAAAGGCAATAGCATGTAGCTGATGGCAAATAGATCCCTCAATCTATGAATTTTAAAATGCAATATGCAGCATAGAACAATATAAATCCAGGAAGACTGCAATTTATCTGCACTTTGTTGTCTTAACTCATGTAAAGACAGCAGTATTACATCACATAAGGAGGAAAGCTTGGTTTAGTATTCTCTTCCCTCAAATCTCAGACCAAGAAGCAAATATCCTTTAATGATAGTAACTCATGTAATTTCGTTATGTTCATTTACTAAAGAAATAAATAAGATGAGGAAATATATCTGTATGCTTATTACAATTTTATAAATGTATAGATTCCAGTAAAACTAATTGTATGCTTAGATGATAAGCTAAATTAAGTTAGACTTAAGCACTTACAGCTCTGCTTTACTGAAGTGGATCCAATAGGTGCATCTTTTGTGAATATTTGTAGAAACACTGTCAAGATTTCTCAAGTACAGGACAGAATTAAAGGTTGCAAGGGTTTGAGAAATGGCTACCATTCTGGCCAACAATTGAGGTATTGTGGTAGAGAATTGATTTTTCTCTTATTTTCTGTTGAAGAGTTTCATTTTGTACGCAAAACAAAATGTCAGGTGAGATGAAGAACAAGTCTGTAACTTAATGTTTGTAACATTCACCTAGAATACAGGAAACTGTTCAAATAAGTGCTGTACCTGGAGCTCGCATGTTCCAGACCTGAACTTATGGATCTTTCCTCCCAAAAAATTCAAAAGGAACTACTTTCCTTTTTCTAGAGATGGGGGGAAAAGCTAAATGCCCTTTCTTGTGTGCATTATATTAAGTAGGAGTTTTCTTTCCTGACAAGCGCTATTAGATGTGAAAGCAAAGATAAATGATAATTAATCAGGTTATTCAAAAACTCTCTGTGTAATGACAGACATACACACACTATACTTAAGCAAGTAAGAAATGAGCATCTGTGCTTACAGGTGTGGTTTCTTGCCCGGGGAACCTCAGGGGTGAACACGTCACTGTTGTACCCCTAACAAAACAGCATACAGCATTTCCAGTAGCTTTTTGAACTCTCTAAGAAAATATTCTCTTTTTATGCCTGTGTGTGTTGAGAGAGAGAGAGAGAGACGTGAGCTCATTTCACCATGGTGGGAAGCCGGGGTCCCCATGAATGTGTATTAGGAGAAGAGTGGAGTGAGCGAAGCAGCACAACAGGGATGGGGCTGTTGCAGCCATGGTGGCAGAAAGAGGGAGGGAGGACGATTTGTTTGTTTAGGCACAGTCTACAAATTTACCTCTGCCACTTTAGTTTAAAGAAAATAAACTGTGCTTCTGCCCACAACTACATAATTACATTGTACTCTAATATCTCTCGACTTCAAAATGACAGCTAAAGCAGATTAAAGCTGTTTACAGCCTATGGGAAGTAGTATGGTGGCTGCTGGCAATATTTCTTTCTCGCTCAGTAACCAAAGTCCAGTCATAAATCTATATTCTTCTTCAAGGAGGAAGGCTGTGATTAAAGGATTCCTCCTACAGCTGTGGCTTGGTGATAAGAGCTTTATGTTCAGACCCTCCTAAGCAACAAAAAGAAAAAAAAAAATCATTTTTCATTAAGTTAGCTACTCTAATTTGAGGGGGGGGGGAAGAAGCAGACAAGTAGTTTGGTCAATGACTTACTGTAGATTTGGTAGAGAGCATTGTATACAGTATTTCTAAGCAGCAGCTGGGATTTGAGAGATAGACTACAGCCCTTGTACCACCTCATCTGTGTCCCTGCACAGCGATAGTTTTCTTTGCAAGATGGATATTGTGAATTTAAAGAAGTTTCTTTTTTGAATATGTTAGCTGTCCTAGTCCTGTGCCAGAAATGCACGCTTACCCACCCAAAAAACTGCAGGCAGGAACCCGTGAATTGTCCTTCCAAAACAAACATGCACAGGGAAGGAAAAGAAATCCTAAAACTTAGTACTGCTGATGTTCTTTTGTCTTCAGCTGAGGCCTTCGCAGAGCAGCTGTAGAGACCAAAGGAAGGACTCCTGGGGAACCAAAAGGACTTTGAACAAAGATTTTAAATGCTCAGAGCAGTCCAGACATCATTCTATCAGGCAAAACTTAAAATGAAGGTGGTTGTGATACCTTTACCAATGGAAAAAGAACAAACCTGAACTAAGAGCACCAAACCAAAATCCAGTAATTCAGAATGCAGCAATTCCAATGCATATTTTGCAGGATTTGAAAGTTTCTCATGACAGACCACAGCTTGATTATAGTAGGGAGGCTAATTAAACTATACACTAAAATCATTACGGGAATAATATCATGCCTGGTACGAGAAAGAAACAGGAGCAAACTCTAATCCCTCAGCAACTCAAGACAAGAGTTATCTCACTGTGGCATATGCCCCCAGTTCTGCTCTTTAATTCAGCAATGACAAAGGGTGCAGTCAGAGATCCAATGACATGTTTTTATATTTTCTTCATTTTTAAATTAGAATATATTTATATTGGAATCTTTTGCTGGTACTAAGCTTACAATGTTCAGTGTTTAATTTGCATAATAGTGCTGTGCAAAATGGGATGAGGGTTAATCAAAGGGTTTTATCACTCTTTTTAATTATCTTCATTATGTTGGAACAAGATGTAAATTTTAATTTCACCTTGTTAGCTAACGTTTTTCACCAAAAGTTTGGATTTGCAAATCATCTGTCATTTTTAATAGGAGCAGATGCTAGTGATTTCGAAGAACCTAAATGCCTCAAGTATGGTAGACATTATTAATTTGATTGATACACAATTTAATATAACTTAGCAATTATTAATGCCATTTAGCATCAGTGTCAATATTCAGAAAGGTAGCCTATAAGCAAGAACAGCAATGCAAGAAGAGAGAAGATTGTGTTTTCCCCCTAGATCTGCTTCTGAATAGAGAGACTCCTTTTAAGCTCACTACTGTAAACACTCTTTCCTCCTCCCCGTCAAATTTTTAGTCACAGCTATCACCTGGAAGGTTATTTTCTAGAGGCATATAGTTATCTCACCTTCTGAGAGGCAAGCAGTAAGCTTACTGTTAGCCTGAAGACATTTACCAACAGTGTTTTATATGCTACATTTATCAACTCTTCCAATCGCCGCAAAGCCAACTGAAAAACATACCTGCTAATGGAAAAGAACTATTAAAGTATTACTGTGCGCTCACCTTGCACTAAGCCAGCTGTATATAGCCATACCATAAATCACAGCTACATTATTACATTCCACCAGAAGAATTGCCAAAAGAGTAAACTTCCAACCAACAGGGAGATCATCTATGCTAACAGAATGAAAAGTCCATTCATTTGCAGAATAGCAGTATTCAGGTGTACACCCTGGATTCAAGCGAAACAAGGGGAAAAGGCCTGTTTGATACGCTGAGCCTGGTGGGCTTTCTTCTTCTGGGGTGGGTGCAAGGTCACTATTTTCCAGTGCTTGGGCTTCTCCCGGCCAGAGGCTGTGAATCCAGGAGCAAGGATGGGCCTCGGGGTGCCGGGGGTGAACCTGAATGGAAAAGAGCAGTGGCTGAGGTTAGGGACTAGGCTACCAAATGTGGTGGCTAAGGAGCCCTTGCACAGCCACTTTGTTGTGTAGCAGAGGGTTGGCAACTCTGGCTTTAAACCATCTCACTAAATCTGACAGAGCTTGTCCACTGGGAAAAGAAGTGCAGTGATCAGGTACTCTCCACTGAGCCTTAGAAGGCTTTAATTTCTGTCTCTGGTCCAAGCATTGACTTCTGTGGGACACTGGGCTTGCAAAGGTACGTGTCAAAGTGGGAAAGGAATACCTGGTTGCTTTTCCTTCCCATGTTCCTCAGGAGGCAGATAGGTGTCCTGCCCTTTCTGTTTGACTGGGGAGCAACTAGAAGGCTCAAGTCTCTCTTTGATTACAGTTGATCAAATCTTTTTGCGGCAAACAACCTGCCTAGTACCTCTATTGGTAGCAGCTGAAAAAAAAAAAAAAAATCAAGGCGTTATCCATTGCTTTACACCTAAAACCTCAAGTGAGGTAATGTAGCTTGGGCTGCACGATGCGGGCAGGGATGAGAAGAAAGCAGAGGGATGGTGGGGAATGCGTGCCCGTTCCAGTGCACTTGCACTTGCAGCAGACCCCCGAGGATGCGCAGTGGCAACAGGGAACCTGAAATGCGAATCGGCGGGGGGTGCTGCGGGGGCCTCAGTGAAATTTCAGCACTGTTGAGTAAAGCTGGAGGAGTGCAGAGGAGGGGAAGTCACCGCACTTGCATTTTCTACCTCAGAAGGACTTGCATGAACCTGATGTTGAAGGTAAAGTAGAGGACAGTTCCTGACATCAGAAAATCTGCAGCCGTTAACAGCTTGCTAAATGAAACCAGTTTTTTCTTCACTATGGCATTTCTTCATAATCTGGAAAAAATATTTAATATTTTCAAATTGTAAATAAGTGCTTAACAGCTGTCTGCTTAATATCTTGACGGAATTGATCTGAATGCATGTTGGGCTTCATCCAGGTACTGGCAGATATTTTCTCTGTTTTGTTATTCTTCAGCCAAATTCAGGAGAATAGTTGCCTGCTCCTCAAAATCTCTTTTTTTGTTGTGTAGAAAAACAAGCTGAATGCTCCCCTGGGAGTAGCCCCAGCTAGGACTAATACATCAGGATTTGTAGAAGCACAGAATCTGAGATGGGCTGCTCTAGAAATTCAATGGTCTCCATTTCCCTCCTCCCAAAATTATCTGAGAAAGCAGAATCTCTAGATCCTGAGTGTAGGGGAGAGGAATAAGTCAAAGGATTTCAGCGTGCAATGAAAAAGTTTAGTGGAGGTATGTGAAGCTTTTGGGTTCAAGGAAACCCAACGCTACTAGCAAGCCTTAAGGAAAAGGATGCACTCTCTGGGTCCCAGGACACTTGAATACCCAAAGCAAGTCTTGATGCACCTCAGACTTTCTTTTGCTATTGCTTAGCAGTTCCATCTTTAGCTTTCTTTTGCAAGCAATACAATTGAAATTTGATGTGACTTTTTTTTTTTTTTTTGGTGTGCCATTGTCCCTGTCACAGCCAAGGAATGATTGGTGCACTGACCTAGCAATGTTGAAAAAGGGGAAATAATGGAGTCATTTAATAGATGCTGAAGCCCAAACCCAAATGTAGGATGGATAGATGAAATTTTGGTTCTTAAGTATGGGCAGGTACTTTTTTGCATTATGCTTCAATAAAGCATTTAAAGATAGTTATGAATAATAAGTAAGTAATTTTATGCTGAATGCCTGCAAAGCGTAGAAATGCTCCCTCCCTCCCTCTCTCTTTTAAGTGTAAAAATTTCTTCCATTAAAGGCCATATATTCCTTTCATTCCTGAGATGCAGCTTCCATTGATGCCAGTTTATGGTCCTGAAACTTTGGCTGAAGATTAAGAAGGCAGGCATAAAAGAGACCTTTATGGGGTTTTGTCTTCTAACAATTTCAATCAAATACTTTCCCAAGAAAATGTGTTCTACATGTATTTTAAATTCCTTCTTTCACAGTAATGTCTCTTTTTCTAAGAAACTTGCGTTTTGAAAATGTTGTGACACATTACATTAATTGAATATACAGCCTCAGAAACTGGGAGCATCTTTTCAATTGCACTGAATGCATCTGAGCAGACTGAAGGATCACTGCATAATTTCCAACAAAAAGAGAAAAGGAAAAACATTTTCTTGTTGAAAGCAAAATCAGTAACACAAGAAAGTAGCAGTATCACCGTCTTCTATCCATTAAACAAACTCTTGTCATTGTGATTCCAATAGTTTATGAAAGAGAAATCTCAATGTGACAGGCTATTCCAATTTACAGTGAAGTTCTTGGTTTCCCCTAATTATAGACCTTGATAGTTATTATTCAAGATAGTTATTACACATTAAGATAGTCACATGAAAACACAAACTTTCACTAAATCAGTATATATCTGTGTTCTTCTTTCTAAATAGTTCTCATTGGTTTTTCGTTCTGTCAGACCACAGGAGTCCTTTTTTTGTTGTTGTTGGTGGTGGTTTTTTTTGTTTTTTTGTTTTTTTTGGGGTTTTTTTTGTTTGTTTTTTTGGTTTTTTTGTTTTGTTTTTTTTTTTGGTTGTTTTTGTTTTTTGTTTTTTTTGTTGTTGTTGTTGTTTTGTTTTTTTGTTTTGGCTGACCACAGATTGCAGTTTATATCCCCACCTGATGTTACTCTTTCCATGCAGGACATGCAGGAGCAGAATATATAGCTCAGATACATGGTTAAGACTTTTCAGTGGACACAGAGAACTCTAGCACAAAACCACTTTTTAGGACTAAGTCAGGTTGGAGATGCTTCTCCCATGATGTTTCACATAAGAAGCTAAAGTTGGACTAACAGGTCACTGCTGTCTAGTAAGGGTGGTCCCACTCCTGTCCTGCACACTGCTTCCCTTGTGACCCATGTGCTGCCCGCCTCTGACCTCAGGGGTAGCCCAGTAGCAAATGTAGCCAGCCCTAGTAACCATGCAAAAAATGTGTGTTGGTTTTTTACTGATTTGGCAAGAGGAATCTGCTCAGTCATGGTTCAGAGAAACATCAGTGCTGGTGAACTGAAGAGGACTCCAGAGAGCCTGGAGAGGGTGATGGGAAGAGGAGCAAGGCCTGCAGGAAGCCAGCTACAGCTGTGACACTTGTCTCTCTGGAACGCTGGCAAGCAAAATTCTGAACTGTGTGCTGCTTCAAAGAAGGTGAAAGACAAATGATATCTCAGCAGATATCTCAGCAAGACAGTTATATTTTAGATAGTGTTATCTAAATGAAAGATAACCTCCAGTCTGCAATGGCTTGGTAAGAAGAGCTTCATTTTTTGGTGTGAGTCTCTGGCAATAAACAAGCTATTTAGAATCTTATTGACAGCATTTGCATAGACACAGTGGCTTGAGATTGCAGTTTGTCACTTGCTGTGTACGTGTTGGTTTCTTTCTTTTAAATCTGTGACAAAGTAAAATTATGAAGTGTGAAGTTTCTAAAGCTTTTATTAATGTTGGGTTGTGCAAATTCATCTTTCTACAGAAGGTTCTCCTTCAATAATGAGGAAGAAGAAAACTAAAAAGAATTTTTGTAGGTGCCTTCCCCCAATTCCATCATTTATTTAAGTCTAAACAGCCCAAACCCCTCTAATACATTAATAAGATTCTGCTGCACAAAATGTAACTATTATACATGATGAAGCCCCCATTTTCCCACTTAAACACAGAAATACTTGATTCCTTTACACCAACATTCTTCAGCTGCTAGAAAAAGTAACAAAGCCTTAATTTTTTTCTTGTTTTATGTACTGCCTAAACACTATTTCTTTTGACTTCATTTTTGTGGTGAAGCAGTATTAGCATCAGCAGTTTTTTAGCAGCTTGATCAGAGATCTTTCATCAGGAAAGCTTAAGAAATGAGAGAAGGAAAGGAAAATATGAGAAAATAAATCTGAGTTTGCCTCATCAGAATAGGTTTTGCTGGAACAAGGACAAATTCTTCTGCACTATCAGAGTCTAACATCTGAAAACACGGGATGATGAACTCCAATCAAAAAGGTGCTGTTTGTTTGCACTAGTGTGGACGTTAGGCACAGCAGCACTGGGATATACTTCGCATTGATGGTTCTCAAATGAGTACTCTGCTTATAAAATGCTTTATGATCACAAAAGGAAAGGTGTTATACAAGTACAAATTATTATTACCTCCTTTTTCTGGAATCTATGGCTGTGTTAGTACTAATTTTATAATCCTCATGAAAACAAGCTTCCCCTGTTAGTCAGTGAAATAATTGCTGACTGGAGGCAAGCATGGCAGGGCTTGAGCATTTGAAGCACCCGTTCTTTGCACAGACTGCTTCTCTTGACATGAAATTCTGTGCAGGAGGGTGGATGACTTTTTCAACATCTATTAAAATTATTTGAAATAAAATATAATCTCTGGTGTTTAACAATATAAAATCATAGCCTAATTATTGATAATTCCTTTTTATATTTATGATACTATATTAATAATGAAGAACTCATTTAGTATTAATATGGATGTTCTAAGTAGTAGTTCCTCTGTAATTTATTGTTCATTAATGTATCATTATTAGAAAGTATTTCCCTCTAATGTTTTAGTGTTGCTATAAAGCTGAAGATATGGATGAAGTTGAGATAAGAATTTACCTTTTCAAGTAGCTAAAGACAGAGTGAAGGTTATTTTCATATTTCAGGTCTTACTTATTTTGCAATTGGAAAGGGGATAGATGAAAAGCAAAATCTAATGCTTCTCATATGTGCCTGACACTCCTGGTAGAGACACGAAATGAGCAAACCTCATATTGACCCTGGAATGAATCAGCATTGTAGAACTACTTTCAAAATAGTATAGCAATTAAATTTGCATTACAGTTGCTATACAATAGCTCCTAATGTCAAGGAAAGTTATTGAATTTAAAATTGTGTTTATTTCCCTTGAAGTTTAACTCAATATAGTCCCAAATTTTGAGCAAGTGATTTGGCTAATTCATCTCATGTTGATGGCCTCTTCCCTTCAATGACATCCACTTTATCATCTTTGTGAGAGACTGAAAGGAAGTCTTCATTTATTTTTCAGTTCTGTTGTGGCTATATGCATGTTCCAGTGGACTGTAATAGCTCTATGTTTTGGAAGATTAACTGAAATACAGAAATGAGTATTACTTTTTCCTGTATTCAACTTGTTGTTCTGATATTGTTGCAGTTTTTCAAGCCAAATCCCCTACTGTTAAGCCCTGGGTGAATGACTGTGTAAGAGGAAGTTAAATCCTTCCACCTTTAATGGTATTATTTAAAACAGGTTTTAAACCTTTCCAACCAGTGGTAGTGCTCTTTTCACTAAGTGAGGAAATCACTGTGATTTTCTATCATGAAGAAATGCGGCTGTCCAGAGCATTTCAGTCTTTGAGCGTCAGTGAGAGCTGTGAACACATGGCTGCTGGCGAGACCAGCGTGTTTTACAGGAGCTGTGAACGTGCTGAGGGTGGGTTGAGTATAAAGCACCAACACCTGGGGCAGCCGTGGGAGCCAACAGCAACCACATATGCTCCCCACCGCAAACAAGGGTGCTGTGGAACCTGAAGTGTACGATAACGATGTGTGATACAATTACATCGTTAATATCCCTATGAATCATTCATGCATTTCTTTTTAAACAGTACCAGGACTGCTCTGAGTTTGTCAAGTTCAAGGGGATGCGGTTTATCTTGCCCAGGTCAGAACCTGGTGTAACAGCTGCTCTTGAAATTGGATGAAAGTGTGTATAGTTTAACATTAAGAATCTTTTCCTTAAACCACTTGCTATATTATTTATTATTTTCTGGGTATTTCTGTGACAGTAATCGGTGTTATCTTCTTAAGCTGCTGTCACTACAAATGAGGTGGCGTTAGCTAAAAATACTAGGCTGGTGCCATCTCTGGAGCACTCCGAAGGGCTGTGAGTCAGCTAGGGCTTCGCCGTGCACCTTCCACAGCCATGCCTTGAAGCAGTGGACGTTTAGCATCATGCTGTATGGAAGGAACCTTCAAGCTGCTTTTTGGCCCCAGTGGCTCTCTGGAAGTTATCCATGCTCTTGAGCCTTCGGGTTATCTGGACGTGACAGCTAAGATGCAGTCTTAATAACATGACTTGTGAGAGATTTGTCAGGATATAACCGTGTATTTGTAAGCATGCTACGGTTAGTATACGGGAACGCACAAAGATCTTACAGCATATTCCCAGCAGAGAAGAGTTTCACGTCTCACTATAAATGACTTATCAAATGAGTACGTATCATTTATATCTGTGTGGAGTTTAGCATGAATGGTTTGTTAGACACTTACACTTTGTCAACAACCTCTACAAACGCATTTACTTTAAGTGTTGAACATTTCATTATAAATGGCTTACAGAACATATCTATAACCTTGATAACTCCATTCACTTTGTTAGTAATGGCTCCTTGAACACTCAAAGCATAACAATAGCCAAAATGCATATAAATATTTCATGGCAAATCTATTGTTACTTATTTATAACATGCTAACCAAAAGCATTACAGAATATTTATTAAACTTTTATAGATTATTTTTGCTACAACTGGTATGTGATATAAATGCATTATTCATCTCACAGTAAATCATTGTTGGGCATCCCTTAAAAATAAAGTGGTACCCAGAGGATTTGGAGTCTGTAGAATTTGAAGAGATTCATTTTAATCGTGTGCAATTCAGATTCTGCTTTGTGTTTATTTTTGTTGAATTAAATGAAAGAGGAAATAAGTAAGCAGAAAAACAACTCTCAGTAACTAAAGACAGAATGACGAAATGGTTACCTTGAAAACCCCTGGCTGTTTAGCATGCTCTGTCCTTCATATCTGCCAGCAATTGCACACAAAACTCATGAAACTGTAAACAACGCTTCTTTTCTCACAGCTATTCCAGTGGGCTAGATGGCATGTTTTCTGGAACTAATAATTTGGAATGAAGGCTATGCTCTGTAGCATAGTTTTTATTTGATCTGAATTACTTTTCTGCTAGTTTCCTATAACCCAACCTCACTCACTGGAATAGTGGACAAAGTGCACAGACTCGTTGTGTGCACGTGTGGGTGCGTGTATTCAGGCAGATCAAGCGAATTTGGATATGTGTTTTGGGTTGGTTTTTTTAATGCTTTATCTGATGCCTACAGTCTACAGGTAGGAATCAGGACACTTTAAAAAGTCAGCATAGAGTAAAGAAATTGCTCCTGTCTTATGGAGAGGACTATCTAGGATTCTGATCCAGATAACATTTATACAATAGCTCGATAATACATATGAATAGTTCTTTTCCCCTGTGTAAAGTTACTTGAATATTTAAGTAAGTGCAAGAACCCATCTCAGGTTGCTGACAAGATGCTATCAACGTTTATCTAACTATTCTCTGACATAGTTTCCTTTAGCACTTTGCTATTCAATAACTGTAAACAGATGGAGTAATTTAAACTCCTACCTGGCCTTCAGGAGAGCTGGATTCCTCCAAAACAAGCACATCATTTTATTGAAATGACTGTGGATATATGGAAGGCACAGATTTTTAAACCTAGTAAATTAGTCCTTTTTTTTTGTATGCATCTATCTATCTATTCTCAAGTAATATATCCTTATTAAGTATAGCTTTGTATTACTTTATTATTTCTCCTCTTCTGTTCTAAATTATAACCTATTTAATTAATTTTGCTCTAATATAAAGGGAGGATATAGTTGACTGTTTCCACAAATGGGGGCGTGTAAGTAAAGAGTCAGGATAATCTCTCAAACTCATATTCTTCTGGCCTTGTGATGTTTGCAGAACATTTGATTTCTTGCAAATGTAGTTGGGTACGATACTGCTTATTTCTTTAGGGGAAGATGTTAAGAATATCTGTGAAGTGGCAGAAGTATCTCTTTTTATTTGGTATTTATAGTCTCCATTTCAAAGTCACGTAAATACCTTGCAGATCGACGACTTGTCTCACTGTCATACCCATACAGCATTGAAACCTAAGAGAAAGCAACGAGGAAGACGAGAGAAGAGCACAAGATGTGTAGACCAGCAGAAATGCATAGCAGAGTCACCATGAAGCCAGCCTCTTTGACCCACCTATGAGTGTGTTATGCATTTGTTTTCTCAATAATGTTTGTTTTGCAGGTGTGGAGTTATTTTATATTCTTGTCTTGATGATATACGTGGAACAAAGACCACATAGATGGAATGAAAAAAGGGAGGGAAATTCAGTAAAGACACGGTTGCACAACTCATGACTTCTCTGTATAGCTGCAGAAGCTCTATGGATATGTAGGTTGATGCAAGGCAAAAAGCGCAGTGCCTCTTTCGTGGCTGAGAGCATTCTTGCTTTCTGTCAGTGCAAGGACAGGTCCAGTGTAATTCTGGAGGAAAAGCCACTTCTCCATATCTTTCTTCGCTTGCAACTGGATTCAGGGGATCTTGGGAAGGGGGAGGAGACATGACTGGACTTTACAGCTCTTTTATTGCTGTACTGTAGTCTATTATTTTGAAGCTATTTTGGTTTGGAGGTGATATTTGTTTCACATACTGCTCTCTTAAGCATGTAACCGAAGCAGCACTTTATAAGAAATCTTTAATTTGGTTTTCAGTATCTCAAGTATCCGTTTAAATGTTTGTATTTTGGATGTGAGATTCAATATGAATCTAATAGCGCAGCTGGGCACAATTTATTGCAAAAATCTATCGGTGCAATGGCCACTTTTAATAGGTGTTGTTTCTTCAAAAATCAGTGAACGCTGTTAGATTTTTTTGGCATTTTCAAATGCTCATTAGTGTCATCCTCAGGGGTCTAAGATGGTCATTATTAAAGAATGAATTCCCAAGAGAAAAAGGCTCTGCCAACGGAAGCCAACAAGTGACAGAAGTTCAGTAGTTGCTAGGCGAATCACTTATTGAGGTGGTGCATGGATAAATTAGCTTTCAAAGTCTTAAGCTGAACATGTAAAGAACACAGATGTCATGTGGCATATTCTCCAGAGGTCAAATTTAGGTTCCACAGCTTACGCTGTCAATTTGAAAAGGAGGGAAATGTCAGCTAGCACAGAGCTGAGGTTGAGGGTTTGTTGCTTGTGCAAATTCCATTGACATTGACATTAACTGACTCTGGAAGATAAACTATGGATCTGCTTCAGCTGTCCATGATTTCATCTGTATTGCTTGTTAGTTCTCCAGTTTGTTCCAGCACAATACCAATTTGCTCCAGTTGACTTGACAAGCTTATATTTTGTGCCTCTTATTTGTCTGGAGGTAATTTATAATCTCAGCTATATCCCCTGTGTGATTGCACAAACAGACAGGTATTATTTGTGCTGTTTGCCAACACTTGGAAGTTACATAATATTGAAGCAGTAAGTACATAAATATGGATTTTAGTAACATGAAATTTAGAAGCAAGTGTCTGTAATGCCCACAAAAATGTTAAGTTCCAGAATAGTCACAGGTATTTTACTTTTGAAGAGAAAATTTTTCAAAAATCAACACGAAGATGAAATTGAAAAAAGCCACTTTTTTCACTTAAAATCTTGCTCTCTTTTTACCCAAACACAATGAATCTCTGTGTTTTGTTTAGATAGACATTTCTTTGGAAAATAGGAACTTCTTTGCAGACTACACGTTTTCCTATAAAGGTGACAAGTAAGCCTCTTAGTGCTGTCCTGAACTCACTGACTGCTTCACCCCCTCCTTTTCTGTTTTGGGCTTTGTCCAGCTCCCAGCTTAGTCAGTGGGAGATGTCACATTTACTGAGTTAGGAATTGGACCATGCCTTGCCACACCCACCAATTGCTGTTTTAATTGAAAGCATCCCTAGAGCTGCTTCCCATCAATGGCGTTCATTTGTGTGGTATTCTGAGGAACAAATCATTCTAGTTGTTTAATTAAAGCAATATGAAAATAAAAAACCCTCTAGGAGCGTTCGGGGGCAGCTGCTGATGAGCCCTGTGCAGGCGTTCAGCAGTGACGTGGGGTGAAAGGCTTGCTGTCCTCTTTGTGGCACTCGCTGCCTGCTCTGCCAGAGGCACTGTCCCAGAAGCAGGGTGGGAGGGATGTCCCAGGGCCTCTGATGTTGGCATCAGCTAGCTCCGTAGCATTGATATGGAGATGTAGGTATATTTTCTGTATTCTTCCATGCTTTTTAACTCTTTTGCTCTGGCTTTACTGTCATGGTATCTCAAGAGCCATGGCCCATCTCGAGCACAAGGCCTCCGTGAGGTTTGGCTGAGGCAGCATGCTCCCACGTTCCCCATGTCCAGGCTTGTGTTTTGCCTGGCACACAACAAAGCATCTGTGGCATTCCAGTAGGTGAGGTGGGACAGAGTCATATTAAAATCTAACAATCTGGTACGACAGCTATCTGGATACAGCTGCCTCTTCCCCTCAGTCTGAACCACCCCAAAAGCAATTTTAATGTGGCTTTTCATTCTCGCAGGTAATCACAGACCCATGGCTGCCTGCAATCTAACAAGTAGCAAGGGAGTGAAACCTATTCCAGTATCCACAGAGGTCACCTTTTTGATAAAAGCACAAAACAGCTAATTAAATTAATGTAATAATTGTACCTAGCCAATTACCTATTTTCTACCTGAACTGTGGTCTTAATGAGCTCAGCTAATGAACTGTAGTGTAATTAATACCTGGGGAGGGAGGGGGAGGAATAAAAGAAACAGTAGTTTTCATATATGCCAGCCCCTAATATATTTTATATTGGCGGGGGGGGAGTTAAAGATCGTTGAAAGGAAAATGTTTAGTGAGGAAGGGAGGTTTCAGGCTTGATTCCTGCTGAGGGCCTGTCTGGAATTTTGCACCTGAAAAACATACGCGTCATTTCAGAAATACTCAAAAATCCTCATTAATGTTTTTCTGAGACTGTTCTTGTAAAATCTGTGAAGGAGAATGAGAATTTAAATGAAACTGCAGATCTAAGGTGTCATTGAGTAGTACATTGTCATAACGTGTATCCTATAAAAGCCTGATCCAAGTTTCTGATGCACTACAAAGTCTGTTTGGTTTGGGTCTAATTTTGCCTTTGGGTTTGTGGCATATTTGGACATATCCTGGCCAGCAAAACCAGGCTCCCCACGGGCAGTGGTGAGGCGTGTGATCCGTCCTCCGATTCCCACCGGGTAAAGAGCAGGTCGGGTGGTTCTTGGCAGACACGGAGCTGTACCAAGGCTCTGGCTTTTATATCTGGTGGGAGAGAATAGAATGACACACGTTACTGAAGCTCGTGATGGAGCTTTTGTGTGGTGACTGCTCTAGCAAAGTACTAAAAGGCATAGGGAGAAGGTAAAATAAAACTGAGAAATCCTGCTGTGAAAATTCAGGATTGTTTTCTCTGAATTAAGTTATGCTTAAGCTATTAAGGAGACAGTGCAGTAGATCTATTAACTGTACCATTTCAGAGCTGCTGGAAAGCAATTCACATTTCCACTTTAGTATCTTAAAATCCAGCACTAGTTTTAATTATTAATAGGCTTCATGCTATTACTATTTGCTTGCACATATACATTAATCATTACATGGGTTTGCCAATTTTTCATTTCATTCAAAAATAAATAAATAAATAAATGGTGACAAGATGCTCAGAGTCCTCAAGAGAATATGTTCCCCTCTGATGGGCAAGTAACATCTGTGGGCATTTTGCTGGCTTAACAGCGTGTCTGTCAGAAACTTGGTGATTCAGAAAATTTACTAGCACTCACCTAATGATTAATTAGCCTTCTCTGTAAGGAATGGGGTCTCTTCATTATGCATATTGTCACCAAGAGTTTCATCTGTTTGCTGTAACACGTATGCTAGAGACTTAATAAGAGGAATTCCAGTAGTCAAGAAATGAGTTAAGATTGTTTTTGTGAGCAGAATTAAAGTTCAGCTCTAAATATTTAAGAAAGTCTCCAAGGATTTTAATCAATATAGGTCTGTTGGAAATTGGTTGGAAATACATTATATTAGATCAAAGACAGAGGTAGAAATTATTTTAACAGAAATCATATTTTATCTATCTGTAACGTGTACTATCTGAAAATGTTTTTTTTAAAGACAATTTCATCTGTAATGTATGTTAAGAGTTCTGCTCAGCAAAGCCTACTGTTTCATAAAGCCTTCAGTTGTGGAGTATGGGGTCTTTAATGCATTGAAGGAAAAGGTCAAATGGACACTTTAGGACTTAAATAGAAATAATTTATCATCTGCATAGAGGTAAGTTAAAGATTTGTTCTTGTGGGTGAATACATCCAAATCTGGCATGTTTCTTATGAAAACATATACTTGGTTAACCTTCACCTCAAGTTAAAATCTGTAACTTTTAGCAGATGACTCGCTTCACATGTGTCTCATGAGCTCAGTTAAGATTGATTGCTCACATCTGATGAGATGTCCACAGCACAATTCCTCCACCTCAGGTGGGTGGGAAGCAGATATAATTCCTGGCTGTAAATTGGCAAGAGAATTGCCAACTAACTTTAACTGATGGCAGCAGCTCAGTTCCCTCAGGTCATAGCAAATGATTACAGCAATCATAGCTGCTTCTCACTCTTCCATTCCATGTGAGATGGTCTGCTGCTATGTCCTCTGAGAAACACTAGGTAGTTGTCAGTAGCTCTATGTTTCTCTTTGAAGTACTCTGTGCTCTGATAGACTATTATTTGTCATCTTAACTTCTCCCTTTCCTTTCACCCTAGAGGGTGTGGAAGTGAACATCTCCCATTTACAAGCAACAATGGCTGTATGAAGAAGAAAGATATGTCCAAGGTAGGTTTGGGGTTTTGGAGTTATTTTTTGTTGTTGTTTTTAGATGATGCAGGGAAAAATTTCCTTTGCTCAGCCACTGGAAAGCTGAAAGGCTTTTTATAGACCTCATTTCTGTGTATATAGATGATTCCCTAGCCAGGTTCATTGCTATTGACCATGTTCTGGTTGCTTGTTGTAGTTCTCTCCCATTCCATCATTCTTTTTTATTCTTGTTATCATCACATCAACTAAGCAAGATAAGGACATGTTTCTGTCCCTGTGTCTGTGCTGGGGAACAGAAGTGCAGAAGGCTGAATGACCTGCCTGGGTGCTACTGCAAGGAAACAGTGAACCCAGTGTTGAGGTGTGGTTTGAATCAAAAGACAAAACTTAGTCTATGTGGTGTTTTTGTTTATTCCCATAAATACCTCAATTTCTGCTGGAAAGTAGAAAAAGAACCATGTAGCCTCTGTAAGAGCTTCCTTACAGCCTGCTAATCCTGGCCATGAAATGACCTTCTCCTTGGATGGAGACTAAAGCAGAGACTCAGACATCCTCTTGACTTTATTCCTACTGGTGGCACTGTCATTCTTCCCTCATCCACACTTACAGTAGGGAGTTGTGCTGGAGGTTTGAGCCTAGAAGAGGACCTAGACTTGCAGGGGAAGCTTAAGCAGTTAAAGGATAGACGTATGCAAGTTGTGTTTTATTTTTCTTATTTAACATGCTTAGTTTACTATTTTTTTTCAAAGATTAAGACAAGATCATTCTATGCTATAAAATTAGTATGTTCCAGAATTTGGCAAATAAATTTCAATCTTGGAATGGTTTTGTTTGCAGGAAATATCTGTCTTGTGTTGGTTTGTTTTTGTTTTTTTCATACATCCAGTAAGGAACCAGAAAAACGCCATGTGACTTGTATGTCTAATTAAAACTATTCAGCACAGCTTGACTTTACAATTTTGATTTCTTGCAGTAACCTGCTTGTGAACAATCTAGAGGCGAGGAGTTATTCATAGAAACTGTTGAGTAAATAATTTTCAGATAATGAAAACATTCAAAAAAGTCAAGATAGTTAATTAATGAGCAGAAGAAATTAAATTAATTGAATGAATAATTCATAATGAGTTATTCACCCAGCTCTACTTTACATAGTGTGGAAGGTCTGAAGAAGAGTCAGTGTTTGAATTAACTCCAAACAGAAAACCACATCTCTATTTCTGCTGTGTTGAGGTTATTTATTGATGTGTAAAAACAAGCTGGGTGAGCCAGTCTATTTAATCATCGTACTCTTTTTGCTCTGTAACGTGAGTCATGCTGGATTTGAGACCATAGATGCTTTGCTTGCAAATGTGCATTAGGGAATATGTGTTACAGGGTTCTTTGTTTTTTTTTAAATATATTTAAAGAGAGTGAGAGAAGCATGATCAGAGCTGAAAATGCTCTGTAAAAGCTATAAATTAGGAATATGCCACAGTACTAATATTTGCAGTTGACATATGTCACTGCCTTGGCAAAATGCTTTGGGTTAATTTTATCTCACTACTGAACAGAACTGTATCCAAAAGATAGTTTGATGAGGCTGTATTTGTTTTCTTGGGTTTGGAGAGGGGGCTGCTGCTGATTTTCCATTCTTTCCTTCTTTTTCTACATATTTCTTACTTTGCTGCTTATCCTTTGCGAGGAAAAAATTCTAACAGCAATTAAACAGTGAAACATTAGAAACACAAATGAGTGCTGAAGGGGTTGAATGTGGTTCTGCCCTGAGACAGTGGCCAGTGAGTGGAGCTCACCTGTGTGTCCTTTTACCCTTGTTTTCTTCCCACAGTGCTATGGAGGAGAACAAAGCCTCTTCTAACAACAATGTTACAGGACTGTGTGAAAAGAGAAAGGGCTTGCAAAGTGATTTCTATTCCTTGTACAGCCGTAATGAGAAACCCAATCTCTGTGTTTGATGTGAGTTTATGTGGAGAAGTGAATAAAACAATTAGGCAGGAGCTACATCCACTCTGAGTCGTAACTTCTGGTCTCAAGGAAACCCGACTTGTGGTAGAATTGCATCTTGGAGTGTCGCTGCTTCGTGCAGCAGTGATTCTGCTGCTCCAAGATGAGTCTGATGCAAGATTATCCTAGGGAAGTTAGTGCTTCTGTTATCATTTCTGCAGAGGAATAGGTATAGATTAAGTGATCTGTTGGCCCACGTTATCTGTAGCAAGAGTGGAAGTGACTGAGGGTTTTTTGATTGAAACTATGGCTGTGCAGGTAGAGATAAGATAATTACAAAGCTGAGTAATACTATCCAGCACTACCTAATATTGTCAGATAGTCCTTTTTTATTCAATTTTCTCTGTAAACTGAGAAGTGCTGAATTACAGATGTAAATCCCCAGAGAAACAGTATGTGTAGGTATTGATAATATATGCATAGACATAAGGAAAGGAAGAGATTGCAAATTTAGTAAAATATATACAAAACATTATTTTCTCGAGTACTTGAAAATGTTGGAGGGATCTGAATAGTCCTGGAAACCACCACTGTGTTATAACAGATGGGCATTTCCAAAAATGGCTTTCTGTTTGGGTTTAAGGTAATTAAAGGTACTTCCTATTTACCCAGAGTGGCTCACTTAAGCCACAGCATGGACAGATGCTACGCTAGAATTGCATCTGCCATTTTTCTGCTTCTCTCTACTTCACGTGAATCTGGTTAATCCTGTGTTGGGCTTCTGTTAAGGAGCACTGCTGGGCTAAATTATGGGCTAGTTTCTGCAATATTAGTAAATTTGATCCTGATTGTGAAGTGCTGAGAAATTCTAAATAAGCTACAGGTAACCTAAGTGTCTAGTCAGAAAATCTAGGCCAGTAATGACTCAAATTAGACCACAAAATGATCCTTACTTGAGTTTTATTTCTATATACTTCCAAAGGCAGCTCCCAATTGCCAACATACTTAGGCTCTTGAAACCCTTCCTAAAGCTTATTCGGTACAAGAATCAGGTAGCAGGTGGGTTGTGTTATCCATTTACTTCAGGTCATCTGCACATCAGCAGGTACAGAGTATGAACTGATTGGATGAGAAACACATGCTCTGACTGCTGGTGGTTGGAAGGCATGTGGAAAGAATGAAAAATATAATTGTATCTGGTTGTGTTAGAGAGACAAAGCAGGCTCGAATTTAAAAAAGAGGTTGTTGTGCATCACTGAACAGCCATTTAGATTTGACTGCAACAGTACGGAGTTTGTCATGGTGGTTTAGTTAACATGTTTGGTTTTGATGAAAAAAGAAAGTGTCTCTGATTGCTCCGCAGAAAGAACAGTTTATGTTTGGAATTGTGCAGGTAGCTAATTTTATAAGGTCATGCAGTTCAGTGCCCCCCTCCCCTGCAAAGTTGCTGAGTGGAGCAAAACCAGAAAACCCATGGAACTAGAGGGAGAAAAATGATTAAGCTGTTCCAAAGAAAACCATCTATTTGCTTTATGTTCACAGTTGTGGATTCTGCCATCCTATTTTACATGATTGTTGCGTAAGATGTCATTGATAGCTCAATGGAGGGAAGAATATGCTAAATTGCTTTAGACAGCACAAGACTCATCAAGGTGAACATTTTGCAGCCCTTTTTGGACCGTGGTGATATTCAGATCTTGTATTATAACATTTTAAAGCAGAACGTTGCCTTTGTCACTTTTTAAATGACTTGTGCACTAATGCAGAGGTCAGGAGGAGGAGCCCCATGGATGGATTTGTCTAGCTCCCATCAAACACAGCTGGAGTGATTCCACTGACTGTCTGCTGACACTGGCCAGCCCTGGCACCTCTGGAGACATCAGTGGCACCACTTAGTGACAGTTGTGACATTTTTAATGGTGTGGACACCTGGCCTACTCCACACTGAAAACACACCACTTCTTCCAAGCCAACAAACAGCTGTCAGATGGTGACAACCATAAGCTGTTGCTGGCTTAACCAACAATTGGGCTGCAAATAAATATTTTGGGATGCTAAGCATGTAGTTGAGTGAGATACCACTGAGAGATAGATCTTGAAGGTGGGAAGGGGTCACTGGAGGGAAGCTTCAGTAGTCACCTTCCTTTTACACTGGGTAAAAGAGACATCATCTGTTTCTTAAGACTGAATTCTCCCTCAGTTATACAGCCTTCTCCAGTGGGTGTGCACCTGCTGCTCCTTCTTCTTGTCTGCTATTGCTACAGGCTTTGTGCTGATTTCAGTAATGCCTACCTGTCCAAACATGCTCCCCTCCTGTAGTGCAGTGCCACAGAGAGGCAGAATTCTGTTTTTGTGACATGCTGAATCCTGAATTTATGATAGGACAATAGAAAAAGGGCTTGCAAAAAAATGCTGCCTCCTGATGGCCATCCTGTCCACTTTTCTGCACTTTATAAATGCTAAATATTCATATAGTTGGAAGGTAGTCAGCGTTGTGATAGTGATAGGGTATTTTGGAGCCATCCTTCTCAGAAGGAGGGACAGTGCGTTTGTCGGGAAGTCCTGCTTCACTGCTTCTCAAGAGATGATCTTCGACATGTTCCAGGATCAAGATGGAGATGCAAGTTTTGGATGGTCACTAAGGTCTTTAACCAGGGGGAAGATGGCATGGGAACTTGCGTGCCCCACAATGATCAGTCTTCAGCCATGTCTGCAAAGAGAATTGGCTGGATGCTCAGCATGTTGTTAGCAATCTTGTTGTTAGGATAATTGACCCCTTGGTAAGTTGGTCTCAAAGGGAGGCTGTTGCTTCAGTTCCACTGTTCTTACAAATTGTTGACAGCATCTGGTTGACAACAGAGACCAATACTACCTTTGTTTGTATCTAGCCATTTGCAAAACCAAATGCCCAACCCATCGCCAGTGAAACCTAGATGGATCGTGTCTAATATAAATAGATAAATGTCAAATTCCTTCTCTGTGTATTTCTCTATTCTTTTATTTTTTCTTTCTTGAATCAAGTCATCAACTTTGATTCAAGCTTAATTATTTTTTTTTAAAAATAATCTACAGCAGGGTTGAACTGTAAGAATATTGTTTGGGCTGAATTATTTTAAAGCTGTTGGAAAGGAATAGCTAAACAGTGTTTCATGGCTTATATCTGCCAATAATATCATTTAGTTCAGGTTTTCTAGTGTGCTGCATATAGAATATATATAATATTATTCCGTTGTTGTTACTACAAATGCCTTAAAAATAGTACAGCAAGAAAACTTGACACACTGTAAAAAAGAGGTGTATTTATTGCAGGTTTGAATTTCACCAGGAAAGCTCAGGATTGCATCAGGCTCTCAAAAAGAAATACTATCGTAGTTTTTCTCCCACCTTGATACATGTCTCAGAGGAATGTCTACACTTAGTATTTAATGTTCTGTTTTGTTTTTTATGGTCTGCATTGATTTAGTAGATCCCATAGATGTAAATTACAAAGACTAAGTGACTAGGGCAGTAGGATTATTGTGCGGTTTTAATGTTCTTTTAAAAAAAAAAATAAAATCCTGTGGCAAGGTCTATTTTCCTAAAGGAGTGTAGCGAAGTGGGAAGGGGAGGCAGCAGGGTTCCCTCAGTCTGGGGCTGCTAGTGTCTGACTTGGGGTGGTGGGAAGGGAATCGCTCCTCCTCTGTGCAGCACGGAGGGCACCCAGCCCCAGGGCTGCCCAGAGGTATCCAGGACCATTTCAGATGCTGCCTGGTACCAGCTGCCACTCCAGAAAGGCGTGTGTATGGTACCTGTAGGTCCTGTGTCATACTCAGTCGTGGGGAAATCTCTGAGGGGATGAGATGGGGCATGAGGGAGAAGAATCTTCCACAAGATCTAGAGGCAGGACTGGAAAAAAGGGCAACTGCTGAGCTAAGGTTGTGGGGTAGATTTGCTCTCAAAACTGTTGGTCTGTCTGAATGGAAACAGATGTGTGGGGTTTTGGTGTATTTCAAGAGACTAAACTTCATGTCTCCAAAATGTGTTAAAGAGATAAAGATCATAAAAAAAGAAAAAAAAAATTACTAAGAACAAAGGCTGTTATTCTATTGAAGGATGAGGGCTTTTTTTTTTTTTTAAATGTATTTTAGATGTTTCATATACTAGTTCTCGATGGTTTTGACTGCAATGGCAGTCCTACTTATCTTAGCCACTCTGTAAATTAAGTGTAAAGGCTTCACTCTGGTGTCTGCATCTATTTACCTCTAAAAGCCCACAGACTAACACAAGATTACAAGCAAAAAGCTGCTTTTGGAGACACAAAGGGCTATTTATTATTTGTCCTAGGAGTTCCAAGCAGTCCACAACTGTACCATTTTTTTCTCAGCTGTCCCAGTAGCCTGGTACAAAACCTGTTGGCAGATCTGCTGAGTACTATCTGACATGGACACTTTTCAGTGAGACAGATTTTTCTCATTCATTTTCATAGTTTTAGGAGGGTCTTTTTTCTTTTTTTTTTTTCCTTCTTGTTTGAATGGGGCTGTTAGTTGCCGGTGGGTACACTTGCAGATCCACTGCACAGGTGAATGGGGGAGTGGGTTGAACTGACAGTTAATCAACAGCTGGTGTTGTTCCTAGGCCACTGCTCTGTAAAGAGCATGATGCTAAATCAATTAAAGAGAATTTCAAATTGGTTTTGGTGAGCAGTTTGTATAGAGATATGGACTCTAGAGACTGTATTCCTCTAGCTTTGCAAGTTGTGGCTGTTTACCTCATACCTCTTCTCCCTGAGTTGTGAGACTGAAGTGCTATAGCTGGCACTGATACAGTGCGTGCAGAAGAAGACACTGCAGGATGCTTCGAGCAAGGGGACAGTCCAGGCAGTGGCAATGTAAGTTAAGAATCGCTATGCATGGCAATAGAATTCTGAACTTATGTTTGGGACTCACTTGTTGAGAGTGAAACAGGGCTAAGGCACTTGAGAGTTTCCCAAGTGAGCTCGTATTCCATCCTGAATGCTTTGCAGAATCAAAGCCCAGTAAACCTAGATACAGTTTATGTGAGTTATGAACGTTTTAGGTGTTTAAAGTGTTTCTCTAATAAATTTTGAGGTTTTCTATGGAACTTTAGAGCACCATTTCTGCATACTTTTTCAGATTACACACAGGCTGACCTGAGGCAGTGGTGAGAGGTTCACACTACATTTGCAATGATATGTCAAAGTATTTCAGTCTTCTCCAAGTATCCTAAAACCACACAATGGTTTGAATTGGAAGGGACCTTAAAGCCCATCTAGTTCCAACCTCCCTGCCATGGGCAGGGATCGCCCTCCACTAGATCAGGTTGCCCCAAAGCCCCATCCAACCTGGCCTTGAACGCTTCCAGGGAGGAGGCATCCACAGCTTCTCTGGGCAACCCGTTCCAGTCCCTCTTTACCCTCATAGAGATTTTTTTTTTTCCTAATATCTAATGTAAATGTCCCCTCCCTGTGTTTAAGGCCGTTATCTCTTGTTCTATCACTACATGCCCTTGTAAACAGTCCCTCTCCAGCTTTCTTGTGGGTCCCTTTAGGTACTGGAAGGTGCTGTAAGGTCTCCCTGGAGCCTTCTCTTCTCCAGGCTGAATAACCCCAACTCTCTCAGCCTGTCTTCGTAGCAGAGGTTCTCTGATTGTCTTTGTGGCCTTGTCTGGACTCGCTCCAACAGCTCCATGTCTGTCTTGTAGTGGGGACTCCAGAGCTGGACGCAGTACTTCAGGTGGGGCCTCACAAGAGCAGAGTAGAGGGGCAGAATCCCCCTATGATGGTTATGCCTATGTTGGATATGCTCTTGAAAACTGAGCAAATGATTGAGCAGGGATCTTCCCAGACTTCTGGGGTACAATCAGCTTGAGGTAAAACATGTTCATATAAAAGCAGCTGGCTTAGTGTTTGGCTATCATTTTATTGGTCTTGAAAAGGTAGTCAATACAGAAATGAAGTGATGGAAGCGCAGAGGAGAACGAGGCCTGTGTTTCTGGTGTTTGGGGAAACACGAGTTCCTTTTCGAAGTGTTTAGCAATGCAGTCTATGGTAGCAGTGCTTTTGTTTTTCACACAAGACATACTGTGCACATTTCTAAGACATTTTATGCCTCCCATTCCTAACAGAATAAGAGTTTTTTTCTATCTACCATTATTTGAATTATAAAAAAAAAATAAAAAAAATTAGTAGTCTATTACTAGGTATGTTAATGGCTTTAAAGTTTTGAAATACAGCATCCCAAATGCCATACTGTATATGGAATTCTTAACACCTTTGCTATTTCCTTTTGCTATGTGATGATCGGTTTTTGCTGGAATATGTTTTGCAATTACAATATGAGATTTAATGTTGTTTTGAACTCTGCCAAGTCTGATTAGATTTTCTGTTTTGGCTTAAGTCATTTCTTTGTGCTTCAATTTTCTCTATATAAAATGTTTAGATTGCAGGGCTTTAGATTGCAGATCCTGGTAATTAACTGCAAGTCTGATTTCTAGTTCAGCATAAGGTTAACCAGCTTCCATAAAGCAAAATCCTATTTATTCAGAATGAAAGGATTATAGGAAAGAAATAAAGTAACAGGAAAGCAGTTTACATACAGTTCTGGGTTACCAGGAAGTCATCAGCACTGACATGGAGCTCCTAACAGAAAAGCAGTATATAATACTCTCTCGGGGGCTTTAGGAGTCTTGGCAGCAATTCCATGTCACTCCCAGATCATGGAAGAAACTTATCCCCATAGGTAAGAGCGTTCACTGTCTATGTTTATCAGTCATTGTGTGATTTCCTCAGGAAATAAACTCTGCAGTTGCCTACATCATTGTAAAATCACAGTTTTCTTTAGCTAACTCACCACCTGCAGTAGTGACCTGAATTCCTGCAGGATGTCCTCCTTAAATGAAATGTTCAGCTGGCATTGCAACATCTAAACAGATACCAGTGTCACTGCTTCTGGCTTGAAAAGTCGATGAGCTGCAGTGCTGGGTTGGGAAGAGAGTATTTAAGGAAATATCCCTGAATGCTTGGCCTGTGCTTATGCCTTTTCCTGGACCATTACCTTTGGCAACAGGGAGGTCAGCTGAACCCTGCAGTGGGCTTTGGTCTGACCGGGTACGGACATTCTTATGCTCTTAGTAATCAAGATACATCTAATGCAGTTCTTCATCAGTTTTCAATGGTACTGTACATATCAATATTTCCCTACCAGCCTGCCCAGAAGACCCAATAGAGATTGTGCTCGGTGCAGGGTAATAAGAAACAAGCCCTGGCCTGAAGTTCTTTACAGGCCAACTAGACAAGACTGCCAAAGGTTAGGAGGGACTTAAGAGCCAAGAGAAATGATGTGATTTGTTCAGAGACACCCAGCAGGAGCTGGGAGAAGCCTCAGGGTCTTGTTTGATTGTTTATCCTGTAGGTCAAACAGCTTAGATTTTACTTTTCTGTTGCAGGGTCTTTCATATTTATTTAGAGGTTTATTTCAAAATTTTAATATGTCTCATGTAGCCATCACCTTTTCACATTTATTTATTCTCTTCTGTATTAAGGAAAGTCATAAAGTTCAAATTATATCATCTCAGGATGGGTGAGATAGCTAAACATTTTTCTTAACTTGAATGCTGATAAAGTGCTAACTATCAGTATGTGCTTTAATCCTAATATTGCTGAAATCCAGTGTGTTAGAGGTTTTTGTAGATAGAAGTTTTTTGTTAAATTGAAGTATTCTGGTGTTTGTAGGACTGAGCAATTACCCAGCCTCACTGTGTATGTCAGAGTGCTGGGCCCTAGAGAGGCTGAAAACTTGTCTCTTCATCCAACATGAACATCTAATTCTTCAGGGGTCCCTCTCACTGCAGAGAGGTACAAACATTTTCAGCAATCCTGCAAACAAGTATCGAACAGATTGAAACTTTCTAAAAAATTGGACAGGTTCTTTTGTCAGTCTTTTTTTGTTTTGATTTGTTTCTATTCACCAACTACTTTTTCTCTTTATAACTTTTTTTTTTCCCCTCCTCTGGTGAAAGACTACCTGTCTCTCCCCTGATAATTGTAGAATTTATGCCGGAAGCTCCTTCTTCAAAGACATTTCTATACAAAAATTCTCAGGTGGGTATTGCTCTCCCTTGATGTGTGTAGCCCTTTCTGCAAAAATAAGAAAATCTCACTCTGTCATTCCCAAAGACCAAGTCAGATCTTTCTTTTTTTTTGAAGAATATATTTGAAATCAGAGTAACTTTGAATTCCTGTATTTCCTTTGTATCTGCATGCTCCCCAATTCTCCTGTTAGACAGCAGCAGGTAAAGCTTCTCCCCTCTAACCTGTGAAGTTAGTGAAGGAAGAAGTGAAGATGAGAACTGAGACAGTGATAGGAAATGGGAGAGATGAGAGGACAAGATGGCCGTGCTTTGCTTGGGAAACATAAAGCGACTCCATTGCAGAAGTCTTGGTTTTGGTATTGAGATCTGGTGGAATTCAAAGCTATCTCAAGCACTGAACAGCACTTGGTACAGCAAAGCTGCGCATGTCCTCCTTTTGGGGGAGAGGCAGCAGAGGTCTTTGGGAAAGTGGACAGACCTGGTTCTCCCTCTGTGCAATAAAAAAACTGGATGTGTGTGCTACAGCATGAATCAAAATGGTAGGAAGGTTTTGTTTCATGCTGCCCCAAATGCACATTTAGAATATAGTTTGAAATAGCTGGGAAAGTACTACTTTATAGTAGTCATAATGAAAAACTGGTTCTTGGCACTGCCATCTGAGGACATGGACATGTTTGATTTGGTACCTATCTACTCCAAGCTGACCGAATACAGAGTAGTGTCAGAACAACTTTGGCAATGCAGCAGAGCTTGCAAGCACGTGGGCAACTGTAGTCATAACATTAGTTTAGTTTGATTTTTACACTGCTGATCTAGGTCCACAGGTTGTCACCTGTGGTACAAAGTGAAATTTAGATCCTACTACAATATTAAGTACTTGATCAAATAGAAATACTTCTGGTCTCTCTTCATATACACCAAAACCCCACCTGTAGTAGGAGCGTACTACTTTGTAGTAGTCATCTGTACTCATCACTACAGATGAAAAGAAAGCTTTGCTTGTTCTACTTTTGTCTGTCTGTGAGTCAAGAAATTCAGGTCATTAGAGGCTTGCTAAAAGATTTGGGATCTCCTTGGCTTAAATAGTAAATGGTAACAATAACTACTGCTTCACAATTAAAATACTTATTTTGTCCATTAGAAATGTTATTTCAGATCTCCCAGTTAACCAAATATGTATGCCAAATTTCATCAGCAAGATGAAATTTTTAAATCCCGAAGTGAAATTCGACGTCTCCCATGCCAATGGCCATGCTGCCATTGTTGTTGACAGTATGTCGTTGTCATATACTGTCTTAGTAAAGTGTGAATATAACATGTTGTATGAAGCCACTGTAATGACCCCAAAGCACTCTTAACAGGTGACCAGATGATGTGAACAAGAGCCTAAAAAATAGGTCTCACTGAAGTTTGTCACCAAAAAACCCTGAAATGATCTTTGGCTAACGTTTACACAAGACTATCTCTCTGCTGCAGTTTCAAATGAACATGTGGCAGTCGTTACTGTTTGCTGTTCAGTGTCAACATCATCACTTAGATGAGAAATAATAAAGAAGTAATAAACCCTCAAGTTTTTACAAATGTTGTTGGATTTAATTGAATTTTAAAAAATCAGCATATTTGTGTATTTTTTTTTCATCACTGAATTAGTATATTCTGTTTATCTTAAGCCATAAGCATGGGGGCTTTTTTTTGGGGGGGGGCGGTGTATTGAAAGTGCTCCGTAACATAGAGCACCATGAAGATGTCATTGGTAAAAAAAGCTAAGAACATTGTTTTGGTCATTCATGTTCATCTAAAAAAAAAAAAAAGGCAATGCATTTACACTTTAATATTGTATCATATAAACAGACATCTATAGCTCTGCATACATTATTAATATGGGTTTATTGCCTGCTTTATTGGTTTCACTACTGCTTCTCCTCTTGGGAAGCCATGTAAAATACAAAGACTGCACAAATGCCCACATTACGAGAGCCACTATATACAAAGCAAATAAGATTTCACAAGTACAAATATTCACTTGAGTCGCTTCCTGCAATTCGCATAACATAATAACAAATAGTCCATAAATGCAGTCCCCCTAGCTACTACTATTATTCCAAGTATTTTATGTTTTTTTTATCTAGGACACTTGTGCTGCTATTAGAATACCGAACAAAATATTATTCCTGTATTTTCTGACGAGAAAACAGAATTCTTGTTGAGAACAAAACAGATAACATTAAATATTATTCAGAACCATCACAGCTGTATAGTAGGTGCTAAGGAGGCCTAGTACTGAGTTTCTCCCTGGTTCTAAAGAACCAGGTTTCTCTACGTTGCACTTCAGAAACGTGTTTAAGACTTTAATAAAAGAGACAGTAGTAGTGTAAAATACATGCAAAAGGGGAACACTGCAACCACTGACATAATGTCTTATGAAAGCTTCCTTTAGAATCTCAGACTCGTGTTGTACAGGTTACAAGTCCAGTAATCCCCATTCCCAGCACTTTCGGAGGTTTTTTGTTTGTTTGGGTTGGTTATGGTGCAAAATATAACAGGCATAGTACTCCTCTAGATGCTGACTATATGACAGTCAGTTAATCAAACCAGAAATGTTGTACAGTCTTTTGTGTGTGCATGTGTGGGAATAACGGCAAGGAGATTGGTTCTGCAGCGTACGGGGATACCACGTGCAAATACCTCCAGGCAGGGTTGCACTTAGCAAGCTGCTTCCAGGCGTATGTAATGGAAGTTCTGAGTAACAAAAATGTAAGCTCCTGTTGTGCATCAGACTGGAAGACAGACAGTGTGGACTGTTATGAGCAAATATATCCATATTCAGGTGAAAGCATCAGACTTAGAGCTTGGTTTCCTTTTTTTTTTAATCCACAGGAAATGCTGGCATCTCTTTTGACTATTTTGCCTGATGTTTTTAAGAAAACAAATTTTGGTTGTTGAAGAAATGAATGTGAGAAAAGAGAATGAAAGATGATTCTATGTGATTTAGCATGAGGTAACAGCATCAAGCTGTTTCAGCTGAGGCCAAATGAAAGAAAAGGGCCAGTGAAGGCCATGGCATCAGCGAGCTCTTTTGGGACAACATGAGTTGCACAGCCACCAATTGCTCCTCTGCTGCCACGTACTGCAGGCTCCCTTGTAGCTGCTGCATACACTGTGTCCCTCTTAGGGGGGCAGGATACTCCAGCAGTTTCTCTTTGTGACCTCTTCACTACAATTTCTAAGGGCACATTCTCTTTAATGTTGCCCTAGGATTTTTCTCAATGTTTAAAAATGTATTATTGGGGGTTTTGGGTGCTGTGGATTTTGTTTTGGGGTTTTTCTGTTGTTTTGTTCTTGTTTGGTTTGTTTTTTTCAATATAGTTTCTCCAATATCCAAACCTTTTTCAACTTCCTTCCCACACACTGCACAATTCCTTATCTGTTCTTTCTACTTTATTCCAGTTGTAACTTTCCAATTGTATTTCTTACAAGTTTAAACTTCCTGCACTAAACTCAAATTCATTTCTGGGTGGAGAATCTATGATGCTTTGAGGACCAACTGGTCACAGCAACTTTTTAAGTCCTTGATACTCCTTAGTTCTGGCGGCTCTTCATTCAGTCTGTCATTTGGTTCTCTTCATGCCCGTTTACCACCACTATGATTTCTTGCATCTCTTTTCTGTGTCCATCGCCCATCCTCCTCCTGCATAGTGCCCCAGGGCTGCTCCCATCAACTCGTGCTCCCTTGTGGACCTCACGTAGGCCATGCTGGGGCTTGCCACTGGCTGCCCCAGCAGACCTCTGCAGGCCCCACAAGTTGAAGGACTGCTTTGTGAAGTGCCCCCTCTCCCAAGGAAAACTTCAAAGTCCTGCCCTTGTTGGTCCCTTTACTCTGGTAGCCTACTTCCCATGGCAGCAGTATTTCCTGCTTCAGCCACCTTGTTTTGGAAGGGCAAGCTACTACCTTCCTCAGGATTTGGAAAGGTGGCTCCCTTCCCTGGCAGATCTTCCAACATAAAAGGAGCTTTCTGTAATGAAACAGAGAAGAGCTTATAAAGGTCTCCGTGAGTCTGACACCTTGTGCTCAGGAGCAAGTGTTCTGACTTCTCCATTCCTACCCCTGTCAGCATTGATAAGCCTCTCTTACCTGACATGAGCTTTTATTGCCCTTGACTGCTCTCCATTTATATAAAGGTTACATCTTCCCCTCTGTCTCTGCCTTATAGAAATACACTATTTAGAAAACAGTGTTTCCATTGAACACTATAAAGGCAGACCAATTTAGTGTGGCTGTTGGGGCTTTTTGGTTTTGTGTTTTTGTTTTTTTTTTTTTCCTCCCCTCCCAACAACAGGCCATTGAGTAGATGCAGCTTAAACTTTCTCATGTTCTGAAATGCTACAATTATCACTGTAACAGGGGAATTACAGGACGATCAGCTGTTTTTCCCTGCTCAATACAGAGACAGATAGTACAGTGCAAAACTGTTGGGTTTAGAGTTATGCCCACAAAAAAGGAGGGGGGGGGAGCGTACCTTTTAAATGATCTAATGGGTGGTTTGGTTTTGTTTATAAAGTTCAGTATTGCCAACGGGATGCTTTTTGGACAGTAATGTCAGATGGCTCATTTGCCATCCAGGTGTGAATGGGGACTGTCTTTCTCCTCACTGCAGGCAGGCCAGAAGACTTTGACTGGCATCCCTGGCAGGGTGAAAAATCCTCTTGTACTTTTCCAGCTCTTCCTGGAATCCTGAAAGACTTGGGTCAGTTACTGTTTGTGAAAGGTTCAGTGCTATGTTTTCACAAGTGCTATCAATGAGCTTAGTTATTATCCCAGTTACAGTATCATATTCCTGTTCAGGTTGCACCAATTTTGTATGCTAGAACAGTTTGTCTTATGAAGGGGCAAGGAGAGAACTTTTTGTTCTGCTTTGTTCATTTCAAATTACTTCCTAGGTACAGGAATTGTATTATGGCATTTGGAAGACATTCACTTCTCTAACAACGTACTGTGTATGTAACTTTAGAGCAATATTCTTTCCTTTTCAGCTCCCAAAAGTCTTATCTGCCCTGTTTCTTTTTTCTTCCTGCAGGAAACAGGATCTTCAGAGGGTTTTCTGAAAGCTCTTTGTAATATTAGCGAACATGTACAGGAAAACCCTCAGGTTATGTTCAACTCCTGGTATCCTTCACTTTAGATTTAAGATATTCCCTTAAACTCTCATTAGTGGAGACCTTCTCGTTCCTATAAAAGTTTAAAGAAAATCTTTGTCTAATCAGAGATTTAGCGCAGCTCCTCAGTGTGGTTGGAGAAAGTAGATTCTTTGTGCTTCTCTGCTCATTCCAGAGCAAAGACAATTGTTACAAAAATGTGTCTTTACTGATGTGACCCTCTGGTTCCTTCATCACTTTTAGACTTTCTAACTTTTCCCTTCTTCTGCCTTCTGCAAATCCTTAAGTGATGGGAGGGAAAAGTCAGGTTTTGATTAAACATGGATGAATCCAGGCAGGATTATTTGGTTTCCCTCTGCAACGGTGTGAGCTGGTATCGGTACAAGAACACACTCTGTGTTCTTGTTGGTTTCTCACCTGATCTGGCGCACTGTACATTGGGGAATGTTGTGTATTTATAAGCAGAGAGGCATACGGAAAAAGAATTGATGTATCTGTGTTCAGCAGAGTTTGTTCAACGTATTTTGTTGTGAATTTAAAAATGGTATATGGTTTGGGTTTTTTTTCAAGTTTTCTCTTCATGAAATTGAGTTATGCTAAAAGCTTAGAAACTCTTTCACAATTCAGATGAGGAGAAGCCGGGAAACATGTCACAATGAAAAGCAAGTAAAAGAGTGAAAAGAACTGTTATTGTTTTGGAAAGTTCATAACTTCAAAATAAATATAGAACTTCTCGGGGCCTCTTATGCAATTTTAAGGTTCTCGAGTGAGTCTTGCAGTCTAGGTTCTACTAAAAAGTAAAATAAAATAATTTAAAAAAAAAGTTATGTGTTCCCGCTACGTTATTCCTGAGCTGAGAGCTGCCTTCCTTTTAATCTCTTAGGGATTTTAATTTGCTCCTATATCTGACCTTCTTTCTCCCCATTTCCCCCCCCGCCCTTTTTTTTTTCCTCCCTCTCCTAAAATAACTAACAAGAAACAAGCATCCCATCCACCTCTGCAGGCATATCTAAGTTGGCTGGAAGCTCTGTGATCTGAAACTTCCAGAACTCACAGTCCTCCCCATATAGTACACCGGCATCAAAACTTCTGTGGCTGACTTGTCTTCTCTGATTCGTGAATATGATGTATGGGCTTTCTCAGATAACTCTCAACAATTAGGAGTCTTAAGGAGTTTCTGCAGCTTAATACACATCAACTGACCTAAATGTCACAATGTGTATGCACCTCTAGCCTTAAGCAAGCACTGGACAAAGCACAGAAATTTAAATCTCGCTGGAAAGCCAGCTTTAACCTACTTGCTTTTGCTACAGAATACTAAGTACCATTAGAAACCTCAAATCCATAATGCTGGCAGAATTGTACAAATGTTTTTAGCTATGTTGAGGTCAGAATTTAAAACTGATTGTCAAAAATTAACGATGAACTTTATTTTGAGTTTCGCCGAAATCATGACAGTTTAAACTAAAGAAAGAAATAACTTTTGTGGCAGAGTTTTGGGAGTGAGGAGGAGACTTGTGAAAACTATTCAGAACATATAATGCTGCGAGAAATTCCACTAATGAGAAGTGCAGGTACGCTGTACTCAATGAATAACATATCAAAAGGAATCAGTGCATTTCACGTTGCTTTATAAATGATGGGATTTATCATGCGTGGGGGCCCACTCGCAAATAAATAAATCAGTGCATAGTTAAGTACCTAGTTCAGAGATGCAAATGGATAATTTTGTAGGATAAAAATGAACTTTTATTAGTCGTGAAAAGTGACCTCTAGATATAGGCAGCAGCAATTTTGGCAAAAATCCTCTGAGATGTGAAAGGCACACTAAATATTTCAGCACTGGTAGAACAATTTCCTACAAATTGGTTTGCTCTTCGTTAATCCTGTTTTTCAGGATTACCTCAAGGAGTAAGACAGAATTTTGTTTTGTGGTCCATTTTTTGTCTTAACCATAGTACAACCTAAATGAGGTACAACTGTGTTCAAACGTGCCAATTACATTTCACATGAATTCCAAAATACTTCTATCAGACTCAACTTATTTTGTTGGGCTCAGCTGCTGGAGATTAGTCATTGATAGCTTTTTCTTAGTATCACATATATTTAGCACTTTTTTTTGCTTATGAAATTTCTCTCCATTCAATCAGACCTTATTTATTTTATTTATGTAGACCCATTATAAAATTATGTAGAACATGGAAGTTTCTAAGGACCTTGTTCCCTTAATTAAACAATTAACTTGCCATTTTGGATTTGATCAAGGAATGATTGAACATGACAGATTGTCTCCCCTCTGGAGCACGTAACTGTGTCAGGGTCAATCATATTTCCTTTGGAGTCAGAGGGAAAGGGGCTTTCTCACAAATTAGAACACACTGCTGATTTACAGTAGTAAATACCATACATAACTGATTTAATGTTAATGTTCTTATAAGATTAATAAAATAATCTGGAGACAATTTAGTATGTCAGCGAGGTGGTTATTTAAAAATCAAATTACAACAAACTGAGAAGACCCATCAGCTGGCTGAAATTTTTCATTTATTTAGGAAAATGAGAAAATAGTTAACAAGAACAAGCCTAGAAAGAGTGATGGAGCTGTAAATCCTTCTTCTCTAAGTATCAAAGCTGCCTTTTGCCCTACTTTGGGAAGGATGGGGTGGGGTGGGTTTTGATGTTATGGAGGCTATGCAGAAAATTATTTCTAGTCTAGCTAGCTTTCCTAATGTTGAAGAGTGCTCTGTCTGGGGCATGTAATACCCCAAGACGCTTTCTCATATCTTAAGACAAGTTTGTCATCGAGCCAGTTGGCTGCATTGGTCTGCTGGCCTGTATTACTGTGCCTGTCAGTGCAGAGGATCATAGAAAGCAAAGTTAAAACTAAGCAATGCAAATTACCAGAGCACTTTGAAATCCAGCAACAGTGTGAAAGCACCTCATACAATTTATGTGGAAAACAATTGCTACGCATCCTTTGGATAATTTGGTTTTTCTTATTCCATCTTTCCACTGCTGAAGGCATTGCTGATTTTATTCCCAAGTTTATTATAACTTTACTATGGTTTTGGACTATTTGCTAGAAACAAACATGTTCCTTATGCACTATTATAAAATGAATAAATATTTTAAATGGTGCTTTTATCAGAAAACTAAGAATCTCTATAGCCACTTCTACTCTACTGAAATGAGCACCCATCATTTTGGCAGTTGTCCATCAAATGTTTGCAGAAACTGAGTTATTTGCATATTGGAAACTGTTCACAGATACATTAAATAACATTTTTATTGTGGACATCTGGTCTGCTAAAAATCTGCCAAAGTTTGTATCAGATAACTGCAGCAATTCAAATTTATAGAAGGAATCTGTTCTGAAAATATGTTAGAACTACTGTCCCTCTTTCATTTCCTAGATTTTAGACAACATTATTTTGCAAAAGCTGTTCCTGTTAAGAGTCTGAGTCTTCCCTACAGAATAGCTTCTTGTATTTGTTTCTAGGAAGCTTATAAAGAACAAAGAAATATCTGCATCTCCAGTTATGATTACCCAGTGAAAAGAATGAGCCTGTGCTCAAATATGCTAAAAAATAATAAATAAGAATTAACTTTCCAGATAAGCCAATCTATCACTATGCATTTTGTAAAATGACTAAACCGAACACATATGCTTTAGACTGCCTACAACATCTGTAGGTTATGTAGGAATAATTTAACTTCACTCTCTTAATTTCAAATATTCATTAGTTTAGAGCTGTGTATTTTACATTAGAATAGATTAATGGCTTGTTTCGCCAATTCATTTTTTTAGGTGAAATTCAATGACCTGTTCCTTTATGAAAATAAAAATGTGACTCCACCTCAAAAGAGGCTTTTTTTTTTTTTTGCAGTTGATGTTTGATGATACTTATAGTACGAGACCAGTTTCCGTATGCCTTACTACATCCACGCTGAATTGTATTTTGACATGTCACTGTCAAAGGGCCTAGGGTTTCTGTCAATCAGGCTATACAGAGTAGTAATTAATTTTGTTATAAGAGTGTCAGTGTCTGAGAATTTTCTGAGATAGGGCTCAGCCTCTGCACTGTCCTAGGTTGATTGGCACCAGTTCTCCTTTAATAACGTGGAAAGGATGCTTGCTCTGTGTGGCTTTTGGATAGTACAGTGTAAGTTGCACTATTGACAAGGAACAAAAGGCCAAGTCCTGCTGTGATATACACATAATAAACGAGTTAACTTTAATAGGGAGTGATGGGGATGGCATTCTGCAGATGTTTCCGAGAGACACCTGCCCATAACAAGCCCTAACATGGATTGAGCTTGTGGATCCACAGTGTGATTTCTTTAACAGTAAATCTGGCTCAGGACAGGAGCCTTTTCTGTTGGAACTGTTGCAAACTGGCCCTGACAGCGGATATGATTGTAGAGTGCAGATTCAACCACTTGAAGGGTTGTTTAACGTGGCCATGCTCTGGATCCGCTCTGTGATCCTTTGCTTTGAGCAGGTGTGTGTGAGTTGCGGAGGGGGCAATATTTTTAAATACCACAGCTGGATCACTTCACAGATCTATTTTGAAACATATCTATAGAAACAACTGAATCAGCCCAACTGATTTGGAGAATAAGCTGTAGTGTTAAGGAGAAGCAGCAACCGATGAAGATAAGGATTTCTTGCACTTGATTTACCATAAAGAAACTGTAATTTATTTTTTGGATAATGCACCATTCAGCCATGGAACATTTTGCTTTCTACTTGCTACAACAGCTTTAAAAAGTAACACGTGTGCTCTGCATGTCTACTTTTGACAAATTAGGTTCCAACAGAAAATAATGAAAAATTTTGCTATTTTGTGTTATGTTGACTCTGTTCTGTGGAGTCCAAGTCATTTTGCAAGAACATGAGGAGATGAGTCAGGAGAAGAGCAGAGAGAACCACCACCCCATTCCCCCCCACTAAAATTACAGTTTTCTGACAATGTTTCAACTCCCCTTATAAAAATTATCACATTTAAGTATTATATGAATAGGCATTATATGTTAGCTAACTGAAGTACAGTCAATGATAGGAATGTCAAAACCTGTCTGGGTTGGTTTCACTCCACTTCCATGAAATTTAAAAGGATGGCACCAGAAACAAAAAATGGCCAATGCTTCGTGTTTTAGAAACATGTTAATCACCCAGCAGACAGCAAATATGGCCGAAAGAGTCCTAACCAGAACTACGCAAACTATTTAAAACATAGGCCAGACACGGTGTCAAGTTATCTCATTTCAGGTGTTATTTCAGTTTGAACCTTTCCATGTGTTCTTTAACAAACTGACAGTAGTGTGAAAACTTACATCCTATTTCAGGCAAAGCCAGCTGATCTCTGACTCTATGAAGGCCACAGAAAACAGAAATATACTTTCTGCATTTGTTTTTTGTTGGTTGGTTGGGGGTTTTTTGTATGCCATTTCTTCCTCTGCCACATTAAACTTAAGACTCTTTGAGTCAGGGACAGTTTTTTGGTAGTAGTGTTCTGAGCTTAATTTTTTTTCTTGATGTTTGATTAAACTACGTACAATCTGGAGTAACAACCTTTGAGAACATCCCATTGGAAAAGAAATCAAGGTGTGATGAAAAGAATTAGAGGGATTTTTTGGTTTCAGGTTGGATTTTTTTTGTTTGTTTGTTTCTTTTGGAGAGAGATGGTTTCTTGATTTTTTTAAAATTGCTTTTTTATTGTGTTTTGGGTTTTATGGATTTTGTTGGTTTTTGTGGGTGTGTGTTTGGTTTTTTAATCAGATTGTCTGAATCAACTCTCACTGGTCAAATGGGTTTTTATAAAATGCCCTTATTTGTAAATACGGGTAAAACATTTTCAGTACAAATACATCTTTCTGATCATAAGAGTGGAATTCCCCAAACTACAGGCAGGAATCTGGTTAGGATTAATTTGGCTGCTTCATCAGAGTTATCTGGTAGCATCCGCTTCGCTTGATGCAGGTTGATAGCATCTAGGAAAGGAATGCCATCTTGGCTTATTTGGTGCTTCTGGTGTGTCAGGGATAATCTAGATGGAGAATGAATGTTGCCTTCCTTTCATCTTTCAGCAGTGGCAGACGTAAGCCCTGGTTCATAAACAGTAAGGACTGTCGGTCTTTGCCCTGTTATCGAAACATTTGGTTAGCAGTACACCCTTCGTTCTTTCTCTGTTGGTCTACCTATGGGTTCTGATTACTTCTTTCCTCACTCCAGTTTTTTTCCTGTTCCTTTAATTTGCTCTTTGTGAGAGTGGTAGCGCAAGCTTCCAGGATCTCATGATAGATAAAATATCTACTATACAGTTGTTTAAGTTTTCCAGCATGACTGAAAAGGAGACGTGTTTTTAATAATCTAGTTTTCCTTGTGCAGCCAGCTGATTTTTCTGAACTTAGCTCTGTGGCAGAGAAATGACACTGTCACTTTTGTCTCAGAAACCAAAGCAGGAAAATCAAGGACCTCTCAGAAATTACGAACTGAAAACATACTCCCTTGGCACATGTGCAGGGAGGAGAATAGAAATTCTTTGCTGTATCTCTGACTGCGCACACAGCTAGAACGATTGCCGATTCTTCTTCTCTAGTCCACAGCCTGGAAAGGTGAAAGTGTCTCATTTCAGAAGGAAGGCGTGCTACTGCCACAGCAGCTCTGAAAGGAGGGTGGAGGCAGAAGGGCCTACGCTTGCTCACCAAGTTGAGTAAGACTTGTAACGTGCAGTAGGAACAGACTAACGGGGGCTCGCGTTCGGCAGCTTGCAATTGTGCTTTCATCCAAGACTGTGCTGGAGGCAGTTCAGTTGAAATACCTCCTGAAAATATAGACGTCTCCCAAACTACTTGTTGAAAAGCTGCCTCCAGTAAAATTTACTCCCTGCAGCTGCTATCATCTCTTCTATCTGGAGCTGCCTTAAGTCCTCCTTGCCTCCAAGTACCTCACTGGGCATCACTGTTGATGCACCATCAAGAACAACAAAACACTGTCTTGTTTATGAGCTCTGGGGAGCCTGAAACCTCACAAAGACACTGCTTACAGCCTGATCATGGATTCAGGGCTTCTTTTGTGATGCGAGGAGCTAAAATCTTCCTTAATTTTAATAAAGAAGAGATTCTGTAGGATGAGGTTGATACTCATGTCAGTATGTTCTCTTAGTTAAACCTGATTCGTTGATAAAGATGGGGGGTGTGGTGTGTGTCAAATAGCGAAATTACCACTAATAATGTACACTTGCTTTGCCTTGCCCTAGCATCTTGTAGCTGGGAAAGCTGAACAGTGTGTTAAAAAATTCAGCAGAAAGGCTTTTGTACTGAATAACTGCACTGAAGCCCTTGCCAAGAACTCCTCTAAGTGTTGAGAGGACGGGGTAGAATTTTACATGCAGCGTATGAAAATGGGCTTTTTGTACCAGTTAATTCTGGAAGGTTTCAGCCTTAATGTAAGACTGCCATAGAGTGGTGAGTTTGTTTATTCTTCACATTAAATTCTACTGCAAGTTATGCAAGGGTGGTCAAAAATTTTCTGACAGCAAGTTTTTCCATCGCAAAATAGCAATTCATTGAATTACGGTATGTGTTGGGACAAGGTTGAGCGGGTAAGACACGGCTTTCTGTGCTCCTCTTTTCTCAGAGGAAGTAGCCCTTGAGATCCCGATGTCAGGCTGCTGTTACAGCAGGCCCTGAGCTCAGCAAGCATTTCCAATCTTCATTCTCCCACTCCCTCTTCCCCTCCACTGAAACTGTGCTCCCTGTTCACAATATTGCTGAGCTGTCTGTAATGATAAATGATGTGCCTTTCTTTAAATTTCCTTTCTGCTCAGTACTAGATATTGGCCGGCTTGGATGTGTGTTCTGGGTGCATAAATTACTTTGGCAAGTCATAGAGAATTTATGCACATGGCAACAGATGTAGCCTATGTGGTAGAATTTTGCTTTGTTATTCTAATTATGTAACTTGATTTTACCTGAGGCAATTATATTTTCATGAAAAAAAAATCGGTTGCTGGTTGGTTTGCTTTGGTTTGGCTTGGGGTTTTTTTGGCATGGTCTTTTTTTTTTTTTTTTTCTTCTTTTTTTGTGTGTGTGGGGGTTGAAATATGAACCTGTGTGCTGAAAGAAATTCTGGTCTCAAATCTTGTTATAGGCCAAAGCAGAAGTGGGCCATTACTCAGCTGCCCATCACCCTTTACCACACATTGATCGTTTCACATACATGACTTGTGTCAAGTGGATCTTTAGAGGCTCAGAGGAGAGGCTGGTTTTGTTTCTTAACGAGGATTACTGTTTGCCAAAGGTAACTGTACACAACACTTGGGAGTTTTTAACACGTGTGGAACCAGGCCACGCTACAGATGAAAATGTTTCAGTTCTTAATTTAGAAAGTGGTCTACCTCTTTGATAATCAGAGAGGAACTTTTCCTGTTTCATACTGTCTTTGTGCTTTTGTTTCAAAGCAGCTGTGAAAATACAGCTTCACATGGAAAACCAAAGCAATTTCAGGCTTTTGTGCCTCTTTCCCCTGTAAATTTAAATGATTCCTGGCAAAAAGTGCTCTGCTTATAGGCGCAAGTACAGAAGGAAAACCCCCGAAGGTTGTGTATTCATAAACACATATATTCAGCCTGTGTCTTCAGTGTGTTCTGGAAAGTGTTCCCACGAACAGACTTTGCAACACAGATTTAATTTTCAGGCATGAGTTTTACCAAACTTTGAAGTAAAAGTATGTGAGAATGCTAGTTGTCAAAAAAATGCAGAGTGGTGCTGTGGTTTGAGCAACAGCGAGAAAGAAGCATAGAAATCGTTTTAATTCCTTTCCTCAGTCTTTTCTGTTTTATAAATCTCTTACAGTTGCCCTTCCCACAAGGTAACTGGCCCCACACCCAGTGTGGGAGGAAAGCTCCTTTCCTCACAGATTTGCGGACCAGCTGCCATTCGGCCACTGGACATACCCCACAGTAACAGGATAGGATTCTTTCTCTTCAAAAAAAAAAAAAAAAAAAAAAAGTCCAGATGGAAAGAGGGCAGTTTATGGGGGAAAAAAGATCATCATAAGCAGTTGCCATGTTCTGGGAGGCTTGTGGGGCCCCCAGAGGGGTCAGAGGAATTTCTAGGCACGGCCACCGCCGGGCCGTGTGCGCTGAGGCCCGGGGCGGCAGGAAGCCACAGGAGAGGGACGGGCGACAGCGGGGCTGCCGGCGGCCCCCTCAACCGGCGGGAAGCCGAAGCGAGCAGCGGCAGCAGCGGCCGCCGTGAGGAGCGGGCGGCTTGCCAAGCTCCCGGCTGCCTGAGGGGGGCGGGCGTGCGCGGGACCGAGCAGCAGCTCTCGCGAGAGTTGGGCGGGGCCGGCGGTCCCGCGGGCGGTTTAAAAGGCGGCGGGGCGGGGCGGGGCAGGCAGGTGCTGTAACGGCCGCCGCGTGCTGGGGCGTGGGGGGAGCGCGAGCCTTGAGGAGTTACCCCGGGTGCCTGAGGGGAGGTCTGAGTGCCGGCACCTTTGGGCTGGGGGCGGGTGTGAGAGGGGCCCTTCACAAGCAGCCACGTGGAGAAGACAAGTAGCAACAGGTACAAGTTGCACCAGCACAGGTTTCACCTTGATATAAGAAATAAAGTTTTTATAGTGAGAACAGTCACTCCCTGGAACAAGCTCCTTGGGGACGCAGCAGAGTCACTGTCACTGGAGGGTTTCACAATGCGATGGGATGTGGTGCGAGACAGTCTCATCTAGGCTGCCTTTCCTGCAAAAGGTTGGACCTGGTGGTCTCTCCAGGTGCGTCCAGCCTGAGCTGTTCCATGGCTCCCTGATACCCCCAGTGGGGTTTTCTGCAGGACCAGGTGGATGAACTGTGGTTCTTGGGTTCAACTGCACTGTTCACACTTTCTATTACTTTGTTTGCGCTTTGTTTATGGCGTGTTTTTGCTTGTGCTTTTATAGCATGTTTTTGTTTGTACTTTGTTTATAGCGTGTTTTCATGCAGCTAACTCCAAGAATCCTTTTGGATAAAGCTTCTGCTCTTTTAGTTAGGATTCTGTAGTATTTGATATTTGAGCTTAGTCACCTTAACAAATAACCAAAATAACTTTTAAAGAACCATAAACAGATGTTTTATTACATCTTGTCATTGTTTAGGACTGCCAAAACCCATTATTTTTTCTTTTAAATTCTGAAAGAATGCAGGAAGCATATCTGACACTGAGGTTGTGAAAATGGAGAAGGGAATAAAGATTAGGGCTATTTCCTCAGTCCATTGTGTATATTTTAGATTCTCTTGTTGGGCTAAACCAGCTACATTGTAGCTAAAGGTTGCTGGAAGAAAATTATCTCTCTCTAGGGCAGTTCCAGAGGTGGTCCTGAGCTCCACGCAGCAAGTCAAGTCCGCGGGTCAGGGTCAGTGGGGCACGCAGGCAGGTCCGGGCGTAGCCATACGTGCAGCCTAGCTCAGGCAGAGATCGAGGGCTGACGGCCCGACTTAAATGCAGCTCAGAAGCAAATGGGGCCAGGCCCTTGCTTCTCGCAGCTCTTCCCACAGCAGTCTGAGGCACCCCATCAGTGCTTGCCTGGAGCACAGGCAGCTGGAGTCTCCGGGGAAGAGTTGCACTCAGGGCCCTGACACAAGCTCGATGAGGAAAGATGGCACCCTCTGTATCCATCTTCTAGTGTCGGATTTCTTAAGGACATTGTACCCTTGCTATCCAAGCCCTTGAAGAAAGGCTCTGCAAAACAGAAAGCTAGTTGAACAGCTCCCTACGTGCACCCAAACCAGCAAAAATTCAGTCCATGCATTGCAAGTGATTGCAAAGTTTTCTGACTTTTTTTTATTTTTCACTTCCCCAGTAAATATTCTATTCAGATAGAAGGTATTATGCAAACATATTTCTGTTTGAGCAATATTTCTGTTATACCAGGATAGCATGTCCCTGTAGCTCCCCCTCTCCTGAAATCCACAAGAATTGCGGCAACACAGTTTTTAATTCAAACAGTAAATCCCCACTACTATAAATCCTTCCCTGCAGCTCCCCCCTCCCCTGAATATCAGAACTGTAAATAAGTGGCTGGTCTGAAAAAGAGTAGGTGGTGCATAATATTAAAAACAGTAGCTTGTTGAGCAAAGCTATTTAAAAAGATTCTGAGTACCACATAATAAAGGTACTATCAGCAAACACCAGACTAGCATCTCAGCTAGCTTTACTGGGCTGTGAGTTATTGCTGTGGTCAATAGATCTCTTTTCTGTAGCATTCTGCTTATGTAGGTGATAAATCTTACAGTCTTATGGGAATAGGGTCAGGCTTCTGCTACTCTGCCCCATTATTTTTCTCCTACATCATTTAGAAAACTGCTGGACTGGACCGTTTTTGGTGCAGCAACTTTTTGTTCAGCTACATAGTAAATTTTATTGTGCATATTAAATTTTAGCTCAGACCAGATTTTAAAGTCCATCTTGATAGAAGGTGAGAGTGAAATAAAATCTTAAGCAAAAGAGCAAATAAGCATGAAAAGTAGAAAACAAATGCTATTTTAAATTAAACTTTTAGATGGAAAATACAAAAAGATAAGAACAAGTTTTGATTTTGATCATAAAGGTCTTTCTGAGTATTTTTCAAATCTGAAGAATGAATAATCTAGTAGTACTGGCACTTAATCAGAGAATTTTTCAGTAATTCTGTAAGTAAGCTCTTGGAATATTTTAAGCAACGGGTGCTTTGAAATTCTTCCTGTTAAAAGAGAAGCAACATAAGGTGGTGTTAGGTAATGATGGACAAAGCATTTGAATCTTTCATGACTTTGGTGCCACCTCAGTACAGCTGCCTGCTGGGAGTCACAGCTTCCACTTGACTCCTGTGTATGCTAGCTCTGTTCCCTCATTTTCCTGGAGACAGAGAGATGTGCTACTGCCCTGTGGGAGCAGGCAGCGGGAAGAAGAGGGGAAGGAGGAGTGAGGCTTGCTTTTAGCCTTTGCTGTGGGTGAGCAGAAAAGACCTTTCAGTTTTGTTGCCCAGGTTCAGGCAAAGGGACAGCACAGACACAGTGGAGTCAAGATGTGAAGGGTAGTGAATAGCAGAGCATAGGATGGTATCAGAGATATCTCCAGGTAGCATTAGCACCTGGTGGTTTTAGCACCTTGTTCTGTATCAGTAATTACAAGTTACATACCTGAAACAACAATAAAACATCACAGTCCAAAGTGTATGAGGTCAGCATATCACTGCAGAATCACAAGGTAGACACAACTGGGCAGATGTCTTTATTATTTATTAGTTAGGCTGTATATGCTGCAATTGAATGCTCAACTGCATTTATGAGAGTTTGAGAAAGCAAGGCCTGCTTTTATTTCTGACTTCTAAGTCTGAAGAGTACATTAGGACTATGTTCAAATACATAACAAGCTGCATCAGCCCAGCTGTTAGGGAAAACCCCTTGATGTTAAGGATAAAGAAGCAATGGAACAGGTTACCAGTGAGGGATTCTCCATCAGCAGAGGTCCTTAAGGAAAAGGAAATGTCAGGGAAAACTGGTATTTTTGCAGGACCTCAGAATGTTCCATCAAACCCTCTTTTTCTTTGATTCTATAATGCAATGCCTGCAGCGACCATGATATATATATAAACCTTTGTTTCCCAGGTATGGTTTGTTAAGTCTGAGAAACTCATTCAAGCATCTGTGATGATTCTTCTTCTATTCCCTTTGTCAAACAGCTATTTTTCCCTTTCTGACTAGATTGATTCCTTATCTTCCTCACAGATTTTGTTCTTCACTTGGCCTTCCAGGACAGTCCTCTGCTGTCCTCTTTAATTTTCCTCTCCATAGTATTTTGGTAGTGACTGTCTAGCTTGGATAGGACAAGTACTTCTGTTAGCAGTTCTTTTTTTTTTTTTTTTTTTTTTTTTTTTTTTTTTTTTTTTTTTTTTTTTTTTTTTTCAGTACCTGGAGTAAACTCCTCAGATTTCTGTAGGAAAGCTCTGTGGATGTAACAACAGGTCTTTGACCATATCCTTTTTCGTTAGTCCCCAGAGCCAGTCTAGCTTCTTGGTTAGAGACAATTGAGAAGCAGCTGTTCAGCTGTGGGAGAACTTGTCAGCTCCTCTTTCCATAAAGGAAAGTTAAATGGCTGCCATGCCACTGGATGAACTATCTGTTAGATTCACTGAAGAAAAGAAGATCATGAACTTGGGGTTGGTTTTTTTGTTTTGGTGGTGTGTTGGTTTTTTGTTTGTTTGTTTGTTTTTTTTTGTTTGNGGGTTTTTTGTTTTTTTTTTTTGTTTGGTGGGTTTTTTTTTTTGTTTGGTGTTTTTTTTTAATTTCAGACATGCTGGCTGAAAGTACTTAGGTTGTTGGGTGCTTAGCTCTTATCTGTAAAAACTTCCTTCACCTGTTATGTCTAAAGCTCTGTGCGTAGTCTTTATGGATCTTATTATGTGCAAGGACTTCTTTTCCATGATTGCTACTTAACATTTTTTTTTTTCTACTGTTGGAATGGAACGATACCAAACAAAACACCCTCATACTTTTATGGCAGGAGGCTAGAAAATGTACAGCAGTCTCTTGTATTTTGGACTTTGGCTGACCATACTTAAAAAAA
>VXBL01004712.1:1833154-1855811 GCA_013400195.1 Aramus guarauna | reverse complement strand
AAAAAAAAAAAAAAAAATTTCCCCAACTGTTGTAGTGCACAGACTGCATAATAACTACCATTTGCGTGCTAATCTGAAATAAAAGTCTTAGCCGTGAAAATAGCTACCCAACCAGAAAATAAAGGAGTATACTAAACTACTCCAACCTAGTTTTCATTTATTTTTAAATTGTATAAGCAACCTACAAAGAACAAAATTTTCTCAATACACAAAAATGGTCTGGTACTTCAGGGTCTAATATAAGAAGAGACTAAAGAACATGGGTTACTGCAGCATCATTAAAAGGTAGACTAGTTCTAGTACTATTATAGGGCAATAGGAATGGGTCTAAGTAATGAAATGGCCTCCACCAGCTTTGGAAATGTACCATAGCATAAATATTGCTTAAATCTTTATCAAATTGATGGTCTCTACAAGCAGAAGCTATGCTTTATTTATAAGAGTTATGCAGATAGGTTAAACTTGTGTTCTTACAGGAATCACTAAGCATTTGCCATACACAGTTGTAACCACAGGTAGTAAGAAATGAAAATACTATAAGTTGCATTGTCACTACTCAAAGCTGCTTCATCCCACTGGCACTTTTAGCTACATGTCAAGAGATGTTCAGCCTTATAGTAGTAACATTTACTTTGTGGTCCTAACTGAATTCCAGTTTCAGAAACATCTAGTTTCTCCCGGAGCTTTAAAATTAAGATGGCTGTAATGTCCCAAACTGTTGGATATTTTGCCTTGTGTCTTTGAATAAATCTTATTTCTGATACATTTTTCTCTGCCCATTCAATCAGCTCAATCTGTGATGTTGCAGTCACTGTAGCATAGATCCATGGAAATTAGAGACGTCATTAAAATTGGAAATAATCTAACTACAAAGAAATCATAACTGTTACCAAAAAGGCTTATTAACTGTTCAGATACTACTATTACTTAACATAGCTGGTAGTTTTTTCTGCCTTTGTATTTCTAGATGGCATGTTTTAATCAAATGCAAGTTATTGAGGTCCAGTGCATGAGTAACTGGTAAAAACTATTTGGACTGGATTATGAAAAGTCAGACTAGATGGTTTAATGATCCTTTTCAGTCTTAACAACAATGAATCTTGTCCCAAAGTTTATTATAACTTTGCCAGAAGGCTGTCAGCTATGAAGGGACATGGAGTCAGGAAAACTGGAGATGGATTGTCTCGTAATTCTGAGGTCTGCTCCTGTGAAACTTGCTAAAAACCCCAAAGAAATCCTTTTGGCTCTGACTTCCATGCAGTATAATCAGTATAACCTTAAGTATGGACTTAGGTTTAGCCCCTCACTGTAGTTGGGCATGAAGCATACATCTTGATTGTGGCCTCTTTCTGACCTAAAAGTCTCTATGTATGATATAAGCAGTTGCAAACTGCCAGAAAAGACAAAACCTGGAGATTGCCTTGTATAGGGCACTGGAAAGATTGAGCATATCACTAGCCCCGCTTTTAATGGATCTGGCATGGAACTGGAAGAAGATTTCTCTTTTAACTGCCTCTTACCTTGATTGGCAGATAATGTCATCATTTTGACTGGTAGTCCCCAGTCAATCATGCGTCATATTGTAATGCAGATTTCCCTTGATTCTCTGAAGGCTATACTAGACTCTGAGAGTCCCTTGCCAGAGGCTTTACATATTACTGTGCTTCTCAGTGATGGGTAATTCACCATTTCTTCAGCTTTTCTTTGCTTTGAGAAGAGATTCTCTAGGTCTTGTCGTTCTTCCCTAAACAGGCAGGACTAAAGAGAAGACACACAAAAAAGCTCCTTAAAGTTTTTTCAAAAACATTGACAATAGATTCTGAACTTAGAAGACCTTGCAGTTTATTGTATGCAGCAATGGACCAACTGTTGAAAAAGATACAGTTCAAAATAATGAGCATTTCAGGTAGAAGAATATCTACAATTCTCTGAGATTTTCTGCCTGAGAATGTTGTCATATGATATAAAGAATTTCAGATGCTTTGCACAAGGAGGTGTGAATCTTGAATGACATAGCTGACGTACTGACTTTTCATTTTTCCTCCACTCAAAAATCATGAGCCAAATCACACACAAACATAAAGTGTCTTTTGTTTCATGGAAGCGCACAGTCTTATAAGTATGAAAACTACAACAAATACAAAAGGCAAGAAAGAAAAATACTTGGTTATATTAAGTAGATCAATTTTTGCTACTTCAGATGTTTCATTAGTTCAGACTGACCTTCTCGCATTACATAAGAGTAGGAATGCTATCAAATAGTATCAGCCACTTTTTGGACGATACAGTGTAGTAGCTTGCCTATAATTATAGGTGGCAATGGAAAAGTAACTCCTTGATCACGTGTTGGATTGTAATGGACATAGAGAACAATAGGCTGGTTTACTTTCCTAAAGTCTGACTGCTCTTCTAATACTACAATATAAATCATGGAACAATTACTTTTCCTAGTGTCTTCCTTCTAAAAAAAAAATAAAATTCAATGAATTGGTTTATGTAAATATCCTAATGAGCAAACCAGGCACACTTAAAACACATCTGAGAAAACAAATTTCCAGTATAATGAAATCCTATCAAGAAAGCGATTTAACTGAAAACAAAACTAATAATGCTGGCCCTTGGCCTATTTATAACCCTGAGACTTCAATTTAGTCATGTGTTAAAGCTAGTTCCTGAAAGATTCTTATCTTCATTTTGACATCTAATGGCATGCAGAATTGGAGGGGAAGGATATAAAAAAGGTGGGTGTTTTCCTGAGAACCATTCCAGCCTCGTTCTTTAAGTAGTAATGTAACTTTGGGTATTGGTTTTATATAGTCACATTTAACTGTCTGCTCTGCTTTTGGAAAGCAAAGAATACCTATAATATAAATTAAAGCACTCTTGTTTGTCTTGAGGCTATATTAATTTCTCCAGAGAACATCTGCATCTAAATGACGGTCAGATATTGTCAGGACACTTAAGAGGCCTTTTTGTTTCCTACCAATACTTTAGACTGTGAAAATACTCTAAACCGAGTAAATAATTTACACCTAAAAATTGATGAAATTTATTCTGCTGATTTAGGTCAAATTATATCAAGTCTTTAGTACAGAATTTTGCAATTTTTTAGTAATCTTTTATAGTCCTTGGTCTCATGTGCTAGCTCTCTTTTCTTTTGAAACATTCCTAAGAGATCACTTATCTTGCTCCTCCCCAGGAAGTGTATGAGCTGCCTCACAAAGTAGCATTAGAAAAATAATCAAAATGGATATTACTGGTTTTATTCACTGAACAGAACAGGTGCAAACATGGAACATGAATCTGAGACCATGTAAATTAAGTAGTCTTACAATGAGAGCATCAGAAAATGCACCATGGGCCAACGGACGCTTTATTTTTCATGTTAGTAATTGCTCAACTCATTGGTTTGTTAGGGGAGGCTTCAATAAGCTTTTTCAGCTCAAGAGCACTGAGAACAGAAGTTTCTTGATATTGTGCTTGTTTGCTAACTAATAGGTCCTATTTGGTTAAAAATGTGCAGTTAAAATGTCCCTTCTGCAAGTCCATACAGAAATAATGAGGCATTTATGTGTGCACTAATTGTAGATTGAAACTATATCTCAGATTGGAAAGTGTCTGTCTGCTTGTAATATAGCCTGTGGGCTACTAAGCTTGTCTCAGAGTTACAGTAAAGCAGAAAAACACTTTACTTTTGCATATAGACACTGCATTTATTAATTAGTGGCATTTTTCTGTTTGCGCTAAGTTTATGGTGATGTAACAGCGTATAGGTGTGACAATTGCCAGCTCCTTGGTAAAGCAAAAAGCAAAGGAAGCATTGGAACAAATAGCATATATAAAAATGCAAGGTGGCTTTGTTGTTCTTTTAGCCTGCTACTTTCCTTACAGATATAGTGCAGTTGCAGTAATGTGGTAGTATAATAAGATGATTAAAGTTGTATAATCTAACCATTAGAAAAAATTTCTTAAAGCATTTTCATATTGAAAATCTGATCCTTTCCTTCATATATATGTTTAATATTTCATCAAACAGAGTAACAAAAAGTTCTTACTATAAATGAAAAAAGTAAGGAATGGAGTTAGCCCTTTTCAACTGTCTGGAGTAAAACCTGTGTATTTCAAGCCCTTTTTGAAGTTGGATCTTTCAAAACCTAATCTTATGAGTGCTAGTCTCTGTTAATTGGGTAGGTACGTAGATAGATATCTGTGCAATGGCATGCAGTATATGAGAGAATTACAGGAAGAAGCAAATTGTGGAGAAATCAAGGAACCTTTTGGACTTTAAACATGCTAGATGAAAATCCCTGGTTTTGCTTCTCATTTTAGTGTTTTATTTTTTTATCTGTAAGCTGTTTGTGTGCAGGACATCATGAAATTATCATAATTCTACTTGTATTTTCTACTTATCAAATAAGTAAAAATTAAGCCAGATTGTTCTTAATCTAGCAGAATCTGTTTCCATTGAATTGCAATACAGTGTAGTAGAATGAAAGCCCAAACTGTGTTAGCGAATTACAAAGTGTGATCTTTAAAGTAAGTCTTAGATGCTAGGGAATCTGATTTATAAAAATGGAAGCTTACCTTTGGTATGTTCTACCTGATTACCCGATTTCTGTGTTTGTGGGTGTGTTTAGTTTTCTTCAAACATCAGAACAGCTAGAAGATTTGCTCTGTTCATTTTAGAAATTAATGCAATTCTACACAATGTCTCACTTCTTAGCATGGAGGGTTTGTGAATAGTGTGATAAACCGATGTTACAGCATGTGTGGCAGAGTATTCTGTTTGTTCGGGGCCATCTTCAAACCTTTAGTGTTGTTGGTTTTCAAATTACATAAGCAAAATAGCACGTCATTTCTATGGAGAAGATAATGGAACAGTGTGTCTTTAACTAAAAGAGAGCCTGAAGATGCAGAACTTCCTCTCTAATGGATGTTAAAACTAGTCTTATTGTCCCCACACCAGGTTTTTCTGATATTCTCTGTCATTACCAATACAGATGACTTGGAAGAAAATACAGATGACTTGGAAGAAAATATTCTCTTCCCTTAAGATAGGCTGAGTAAGCACAGAGAACTTGCATGTTAAATTGGGGAAAAAATTGGGTTGCACCTTTAAGAAATAGTGTTAATATTGTGTTAGACTCCAGATGCTCTTTATCATATAATCGTTATCATAAAAAGTCTTAATGAAAAAAGATCCTAATAGAGTCCCACAGTGTCTCAGGAGCAACCTGGATTGGCCTTTGCATTTAAATTAGAGAATAATTAGATCCAGGAGGAGAAAAAAATGGTGAAGTGCATTCTGCTTTTCTCTTCTAAGGGAAACACACACACAGTCCCAAACCTATTAAGTAGGCATTGTGAGAACACGGAATACATTTGACACTGTGGAGTGAAAACTATTTATTTTATCATCCATAACAGTATGAAAGTGCTGCATTGTCCCTCATCTGTTCACAAGCTCTCTTTAACAGTTGAGTCAAAATAAATTGATATGAAAAAGGACAAAACCCACCAACACAAACTAGCCCTTCTACTGCCAACGTCTTCAGGAAGTAGCACAAGAAGGCGTACACAGACGAAGTTCCTGTGTTTTCTTAGAAAAAGTAGTAATGCTGCCCACTAAGGAGCGTAGTGCAACGGTGAAAACTTTTGTGATAGCAGTTCTCAGTTTAGGCCTTTTATGTACGGGGAGTTGACTATGTGCAATCAAGGCAAGGATGTATTCTTTTGTACAGCCTCATTTGAGATTACAGACAATATTTGTTAATTTGCAATGGTTCTGATTTTTTTTTTGTATTACCTTTGAGACCTTAAGCATGAAATCCTGAATTTCTTGAAGCCAACAGAAAAGCCCCATTATCAATTTTGAGGTTTCTCTAGAATTCCTTCCAAAATAATTTTCTTCATTAGTCTTGGGTAATGCCATCTGTTTACCTAAGCCCTGGTAGCAACTATTGCCTTATCATTCCTGTCTGACACACCTGCTGCTCATTGGCCTCATGAGGAAAAGGGGATAAGAAGTGAACAGTGACAGAAGAAGGGTTTTAGCCCTGATCTTTCTTTGCATTGACTCCTGTATTTCAAAGAATTTTTGCTAGGCCCCATGTATATAGACCCAGCAAATTTCTAGCGACCACAGTTGTATTAAAAACAAAATGCAACTCACACATCCCTAAACATGGCTCACAGTTCAATATGTGTTTCAGTATTGGTCCTTGGAGAATCTGCTCAGCCTTTCCTGAAATAGGGAGTTTCAGGAGACAGGCTTAAATATTTATGGCACCTTAAAGCATAGAAAAATTACTGCCTATATCACCATCTGTATCCTGTTTCAAGGAAGCAAAACACAGAATCACAATGCAGTGTCGCACATTTTGTGTGGTAACAAGTATTAGAAGAGTTTGTATACCGTGAAGCTATAACTGAGGGCTAATGCAGAGGTTGTTACCACCATGTTTTATCCATCTATCTCTGTTTTGTTCTTTTAGAAGTGCTAATGCTTTTAGATATTCACTGGCTTTCCTGAAGGTTGGGAAATAGTTTGGTGTAGTCATCTGGAGCTGAAATACTTCCTATTACTTGCCTGTAAGAGATTTATTTAGACATCCTCACTGTAGTGAGAAAACAGCTTGTGTATGTGCTCTCAAAAAGCAGTCCACAGAGAACATACCTATCTTTGTGTGACAGATTAATAGTTCCATCAGGGTGAAGTTGAGGTTAACCTTGTAGTACAATGTTTTTGTTATTCAAGCTATGGTTTAAGCCAAGCAAACTCCTGAAAACCTCTTGGGGATGGAAAAGTTTTTATCCAGATGCAATTTTGTGTTTTGGAGATCATCAGTTACCCAAAGTGATGGCTGAGTATCCCCTGGTTTACACAGGGCCTCCAGCACAAGCACAAGACACAACATGCAAGATGACACCGAATAGCTGTTCTGCTTGGGACAGTGGAGTTTAGGAGGAAAGTGAAACAAGTCCTCAGGCTGCCCCGTGGATGGTGCTGACACCTCTTGCACATTCTCTGTACTGCTGGGGCTCTCTTTTAAAAACTGAAGTTGAGCCTTCTCCCTTTATTTAATTTTATTACATTTTATAGTGGTTTACGTTAACAGGGAGTATTGTAACAAGTGACTATGCCTCTTGAGTTTAGAAATGCTTTATTGGGGTTGACAGAAGCTTTCATTTTAAACACATTTCCATAACGTGGAAAAAGTCTGGAACACCATATTTGGCAGTTTCCTCTCATGCTACCATTTTGTTCCAAATGAAATATGACAACACAATAGTTGCAGTAATTACAGTAATTGACTTCAGAGAGTTCAAGATGATCATGTAATTAGCTGCTTTATGGGAGAGAGATCACCAACATCTCCCTATTTCCACGCTTCTGTGGTCTTCAAAGGTATTTTACCCAGGACTGTAAACCAAAGTACTTCTACCTGAATTCTGAATACAATTCACAAGGCTGACTAGTGAATTTAAAAACAAATCAAACTGCCATTAGAAAGAAATGGATTGCCTTTTTTTTCCTAACTAGGAAAAGTTGTCATGTTGGTGCTTTTGCATAGCCAGCACATGATGAGCGAGGTTGTAAGTGGCAGAGGGAGAATTCACTTTAAAAATGTCTCTTTTTACTAAGGAATTGCAGGTAATTTCAAGAGAATAAATTAGATGCCATAAAGGATCTTTACTGATGTCTTTTCAAACTTTCTGTGGGAGAAGGAGAGGGCAAATAGTCTATTGAGAATTTTTATATAAGCTGTGAACGAAACACATAAAGCTCTAATTGTTAGGAAGACACTATGCTCTAAACGGTTCACATATAATAGGATCGTTTCTATGCAGCTTCAATAGAACGTTCTTCCATTTTCTGGAAAACAGACTTGTGGCATGGCAGACGTTTTGTGTTTCTTTGCCTACAAAATAATTTTGCAGAGAAAGATTGTAACAGAAACCAACTCCTATCAAATTTACCCAGTTTATGATTAGTTGTAAAAGGAAAACAGATACCTCTAATACATGAAATAGTAGTAAATCTTTAATTTTGGAAAAAGCTAAATAGAGAAAATCTGTCAAAATAAGATTATTACAGATATATACAGCTTTGGAAGCTCAAAACAGAATGAAATTTTCCTTTTCACCTTTTGTATGCTACTTTGAAACAGTAGACATCAAAGCTAGAGAACTTCAAAACATAAAATTAATCACTGAAAGGGCAATATAGACACCTAAAACAAAGTATGAGAATCATGTCTTTTAGTCAAAACTACTTCATAGAAAAGACATTCTTAGCTATAAATTCTAATTAAAATTCCTCAGTTGTTTATACACAGTTTTGTACTTCTTTAGGGTCTGCAGTAAACTGTAGAATATTGTCTTCATCCTCAGAGAAGTTCAAAACTTAACTGGAACAAAGCTGAGCAATTTTATTCAACAGTGACATTAGCCCTGCTTTGGGCAGGGTATTTGGCAATGATGACTTCTTGAGGGTCCCCTCCAGGCTGAGTTATATTATGATTCCATGGTTAGCTTTAGTATCCTCTTAATTCAAGATGATATCGTCTGAATTCAGACCTGAAGGTAATAGGCATTAATCACTTTTGTGATCCATGGTAATTAATTGGGTGATCCTGAGGCAGCCCACTTGTTAAGTAAAACGTGTTATAATAACCACCAGAAGCTCTAGCTTGTAAATGGCCATAATGAAATTGCTCCATGTTCAGACAGACATTCCTTGCACTAGGTGACACCTGACATGATGCCTTATTCTTTGATGTGACCATGGGGAAAAAATTAGGTGTAGAAAGGAAAGATGGAAATTTTCCTGCTTCTAGGTAGGAAGCAGTAGGTAGGTGATGGACGTGGCTGGTTTAGCACATAGGGTAGCTCAGTGCTAAAAGTTGTTACTTGGTGTGCATGCAGACATTGAGGCTGACTTGTTCTTTCCACAAACAAGAAAAACTGTCATCTTACAGTATGCATTACTTAGCAGAGATCATAAGAATCCAGATTCTGATGGATCTACCTCACCATCTGTGAACCAGTTTTACTTTCAGATCATGCAGTATGAATTAGCACTTGAGTTTCATAGGGTTTAAAGGGTTTGAAGTTGTAGCAAAGTCAAAATTTCTATATGAAATATGTAGCAGAGCAGATAGCTAAGCAAGAACATCCACAGCTTTTAAAAAGCTGCATTTCTAGAGTTAGAAAATTAAAAGTGAAAACCTCTTCAAAGTGATAAATGCACTGAAGCCTGTATTAAATAACCTCTCAAGGGACTTCAGGAAAAAAAAAAAAAGATTCTCTTAAGGGAGGGAGGTTGATCTTCTCCTGCATGTTATTTAATGCTGTAGTTGCCATCCCTGGTGCTTTAAGTTTAAAGTTTCAATGATGCCTTGATCTGTTGATTAGGATTTTGATGATGTGTTAGCTGTGAACAACTATAAGTGAGCATTTTTCAGATGGAGTTTCAAATGGACAGCTGTGCAGTAGAAGAGTAGAAAAACAACATTCTTTGGTCCTTTTAACTCTTTCAATAAGTTGACATAGTTATTGCCCAAATGATCCTTTCTTATTAGTGTTGTAAACGATCTGCAATACAACCGTATCATTGTTTCTCAACTATCTGGGAGTTAGTGACTTTTCCTCCTTGCTTCTCCCGTGGGTACATAACTTAAAGGTTATTTTTTTTCCTTATCTGTTTTCTCGACTTCATTCATTCTGTGTGTAAAGGAATTGCTGTTATCAGGCCAGGCTTATCAGTATTGAGAAAGCATGTGGTGGTTAGGTCATGACCAATCATTTCCATGTAAACATCACTTTTTAAATTTTATTGTAAATCATAGTACCACATAAATCATTGTATCATAAAACCTCAAATTATTATTTCTTTAATTTCTTTTGTATAGGTTATTTCTCTCCCCAACAGTTCTGTTTCAAAAAATAAAGCTGTTAAAAAAAAAAAAAAAAAATAAATCTTGGCTTAAAAATACTAGATAATAAATCTCCCTTTTAAAATTGTGATTAAAAAAAATAAAACCCTTGGCAATCTAAAGCTTCAAGCTGATACTGACCGAGTTCCTGGCAGTGTTGCTCAGTGATTTCTGGCTTTGAATGTATGAAACTTGTGGAGAAAGCTACAAGTACTGGCTTTTCTGTAGACTGGGATTTTCTGTAGACTGAGGGCCAGGATCAACATGCTCCTAATAAACTACGCCTGAGTTGCAAAAATGCTTCAGTGACTAATGCATTTGTAGGTAACATTGTCGTGGTGCAAAAGCAGTTGCAATCTCTGTAATGAAGTAGCTGTGTCAGGAGCAAGTGTGTATTGATTGTCTGGATAGGATTCTGAAGCACCAAAACCAACTCCACTTAATGGATCCATTTAATCCATTTACTGGATACTCTAGTGAGATCCCATACTACGAAGCACTGTGATGTGCTGCTCCAGGTAAGAGCTCTATGGCTGAGAAAGTTCATTATGTGAAAGATTTTCACATTTCAAAATTGGCTCAGTTGTGCATTGGAGTGAAACAAAAAATCCCTGAAGTTGTATTAACCCCCACCCCAAAAAACAAAACCCCAACCAACAAACCCACAAAAACCCCCACTCAACAGCACCAAATAACAGAAAACCACACTTCCCTGAAATCCTCCTCCACCTCTCCTCAGGATCATTTAATAGATTTCACTGAATTAAAACATTTTCACTTTGACCTTTATGGTTACCTGTGCATTACTGGCAATACAAAGACTTTTCAAAATGAATAGTAGAAATACTTCCTTCTATCAGGGTAAAACAAACTGCTTTGGATTTTTTCAAAATGTCTGCATCTTTTCTATAAGGCATTTCAGGGAAATTCAATTAATGCTTGGACTTTGAAGTAACTCTGCATTCTCTTATAATATGGTTTGAGCGACGTTTGTCTAGTCAGCTTATCTGGAAACACCTTGATGGGGCAATTTAAGGTAGATGTTGGCAGGAGATGGTTTCCAAGTCAATGTCACCTGGTGCAGGATTTTGCCTCCAAGTAGCCAAAACTTGTTACCTTTCTCTTCTCTGCTTACTAATGTAGGATGGCACACCATAAACAGAAGTTTGAGTAACAAAGAAAATCGTGCCTGTTGTCCCTTGTATCTAACAGTATTTTAGATGATAGATGGCTTTCCATGGAAGTTGAGTGCTTACCTGCTTTCATGTGTGGCGAAAGGTGGTTTTTCATGTAGAGCCATGGGAACTTAAACCCCACTGAGCTTTCACATCTCCACTTGCTTCATTTACTTTTTGTCGAAGCTTCCTACCATTTCTGGGGAGAACCTGACCTTGCTAGTCCCACTGACAACAATGAAACTAATTATAGTAATGCAAATACTGTTCAGAATTATGTACTTTTTCTCAAAATGGGTGCCTTCGAACACCCTGTGATTTTATTCAATGTAATACTGGTGTGGAAGGAGTCTTGAGTAGTCTTGTTTCTCCAAGTCGAAACAAACCAAAAATTAAATTTATATATATATATTAACCCCCTTAAAATATTTCTCTCAGTTGTCAGTTGCTTAAAAGCTCCACAACATGTATTTGTTTTTCATGTACTTTTATTTTTCTTCCTGTTTTGCTGGGTAGCTCATCTGCTTGAGTTTCCCCATTATTCTAGTGTTATTTTTCAGGATGAACAGGGGAGCCTAATCAACTTGAACTAAACCATTCATTATTTTACATACTCCTGTGGTGTTCCTTTCTAAGGAAACACAAGTGGTTCTCACATTGGAGACAAAATATTTTCAGTGATCCAAAGGCCGAATGCAGCACTGTGTGGGAAGGGCATTTTTCATTTGTAATAGTGTGCACAGACTCCATGCGTCCGAATTAAAACCAGCTTTCAAGGAGGTAGTTTAGTAGTGCTCACAGCTGGCTGTACAAAACCAAAGCCGCTGTAACAGGAGGCAGTCTGTGCAAGTCAAAAAAGGATTAGCTTGAGTGACTTCCATTTTCTCCTTTCTGAATGGATGAACATGGTAAAGTAGTTATTCCCTGTGGTTACATATTATATACAATTATGCCACTTGTGTGAATTATTTTTTCCTCTAGGAAAGCCTACACAACTTGCTGAGGTTTTTGTTTGGGGTTTTTTGTTTGTTTGGGGTTTTTTGTTTGTATTTTTTTACACCTCATAATGATGTGTGACAGGATCTTGTCTGCCTTTGAAGAGATCAGAGGTTCCCAAGCTTCAAATTCCTTCCGCCCAGGAAAATGCTCATGCGTGCTATGACAGAAATGAGCTGGCAAATATTTTGGCCGTATTTTGCAACAGTCTTAGGTTAGCCATGATGTTGTTACAAGTTCAGTGTGCTTAAAAACTTAGTTCTTTGTCTAAAGTCATCTCCAAATTCGGGTATCTAGGAATCAGATACAGTGATCTTTCTTTCCACGGCATACGCTGTTGTTTTTTTCATCACAGAAGGAAGAATGATCAGGAAGTCGTCTTCCTCAGGTACCTCAGTTTGACACAGTGATTAATTGCGTAGCTTGGAAGATCTCACTTCATTTCATCTCAAGATTGTGGTCTCAGTTATTTCTTTAGGCCTTGTCCCAGAAACACAAAAGGAACAAACAAGGCAACTAAATAGGTCAAAAAATGTGGCATGTCTAAAGCATTTGTGGCCATATCTACAGGGATTTAATTGTTCCTTCCACAAAATCTAAAAGAGGATTTAACCAATCCATTGACATCAGCTGGGTCTAGCAGCCTTAGCCCTTGCAGCATAACAAATGTATGGAACTACATCAAAGACACAACATTTCCCTTTGATTTTGGTTTAGCTATTTCCCTTTGAAACAAATGTTTTACACATAGCACATTGCTGATTACTGAAAGATGTTGATATATAATGAAAATTGTGGATGAATAACAACAATAGGAAAGAGTAGGTTTTGTCTGATTTGTTTCATTATGCAGGTGTGAACAACATGGCCTCCGATAGCCTTTGAAACAATATTATTAGAAAAAAACCTATCTCAGCAAGAAACACGCAATGGGATTTTGTTGTGGATTTTGTTTCATCATTAGGTGAAATGCTCCTATCTCTTAGTTTCATAGATATTCCACTGCTGTCCTTGATATTCACTGTATGAATTGTGGCTCATGTGGCAATGCATTTCCACAAGGAGACAAGGTGATAACTCTTCTGACTGGTTATCATTTTTTCAAGAATAAATCTGGAGGGATGGAAGCGAAAAAATATCATTGGATCAATGACAATACGGGTGGAAATGTTAGCCACTGCAGACAAGGGTGGATTTTTGTTTTCCTTTATTTTGGCAAACATAGTCTTTCATATTTGTTGTAGATTGTGTAGGGCATGTGAAGCGAAATGCAAAGGTGAAAGAAGAAAAAAAAAAAAAGAAAAGCAGCAATCTAGGGAAGTTGAGTTTTGAATTATAGTGTCTCATAAAAGCTGCAATAAAGAGTGGGGCTGGTATAAAAACACAGGAAGGAACTGTCTCTTTCCCGAGGAGATTTTAATATTGGGTCCCAATCCTGCAAAGAATTACACCACTCCTAAACTTAATACATAAGCTACTGAAGTCATCAGAACTCCTGGCCTCTGAATTGCAGTCTTTATTGCCAGAATACTACATCTGTGAAGACGAATGTCCTGTTGAAGTTAATGTGAGTTTGTAATGTAAAGAGTTAATGTTAACAGGTCTTGTGGGCACAATCAAGGCTACAAACACAAGTGAATCGACAAAGGGGCTAGAATCATATATGAGGTAGCAAAATAGCTGATATGATCCTTTTTGTCTGTCAGTAGTACCAATAGTTGCCTTTTCAAGCTTTTCATGCCTGAATTGACCCATTTTGTTGTTTTACTCTGGCACCTCATTTTCTTTGTCACTAGTCCTCTTAACTAGACAAAAACTCTGGGTTTTTGCAGGCTGCTCAGTTTTGGGGAAAAATTGGTAATGAAGTCAACTCTCTAGATTGCAGTACTTTACTTACAAAGCACAAATGAAAGACTGCTCCCCCAAGATTTCATCATGCAACACTTCACCGAAAAGTCTTTTTTATTTGCTTGTTTTTCCATAAGAAAGCAGTTAAATGATTTTTTTTCTTGATTTCTTCCTCTTTTCTTGCATTTTTTGATGCTGTTTTTGCATTTCTTTGTCTTCTGTTATATTTAAAACAATAACCAGAAGATCTCTACCTCACTTTGCTTTAACTCCTAACATTCCTTCTATTTCCGATCATAACAGGTTCCTCTGTTTAGCTTGAGGCTTGTATTTTTCATTAAATTTTACTTAAACAATACTATGTTCACTGGCATTGAGATTTGATCCAGCCTGTGTCTCTAGGCTGTACAGTCATGGTGTGTCTCTTAGCAAAAGTGAATTCGGTGTATACAGGTATATTTCACGATATGAAAATTGTTAAATCTCTTAAATTCCTTCATTGACATGTTTTGTCAATGAAGGCTACAGGTATCATGCCTGTTTAGGAATCATTGCCTTCTGTACTTTACTCTGGTGTCAGGGCCAGGATGAAGGGTTACTGTGAGTGGCCACTGGCAGGGTCCCTGAGACTGCAATTGTTCGGATAGTGAAAATTCTTGGCTTTGCTTGTTCTTTTATTTCAGTGCTGTGGACCCTGTGCTGTCATCAAAGTGCATAGCACGCTTGCAAGCAGAATGCCAGCACATGAAGGCAAAACTGAAATAATTGAGCGAAGCTGAGAACAGGAAATATATTTGATCTAAAAGTCAGTTGCCTCAGATGTGTTGATATTGGAGCCTTTTAATACAAATATCTGGGGAGATGGTGGAAGGAGAGTTACAGGAGAGGGGGAAGTCATCAAGTGAAGCCTGTAGGAGTTGCACCTGCTCTTGCCGTTAATCAGTCTTTGAAGACTGCAGGAGAGGAGCTTCAGCCTCATGGTGCTGACTTGGAATTTGGCAATGTAAGCAGATGTTATCCTGTTCCTAACAAAGAGAGGATTATGAATCTGACAAGACTGGGCATATGGGATAAAGTAATCTTATGAAAGACTGTTATCTGCTTTCTTAACAGGGAAGCATTGGTTGCATTTTTTTAATCATTTTAAGCAGCTGTTGAATTTTTGAGATGAGACTGGATGTATACTGCAGTCTCTTTCACAACTCTGAACAATGTAAAGTCAAAACTCAAGGTAAATGAATCATCTTTAAGTAGCACTTGAACTATTAGTGTGTTGCAGAACATGACTTCTCTTTTTGTCTGTGGATTTGCATTTTTTCCCCTTTGAACAGACGTAGTTTTGATGCTATGAGAGACCATGTAAAAATAACACGCAGAATAGTTCTCCATATGCTCTGAAGCGTTACCACTGACAGGATTAACTGATCTGTGGGAGCGTAGCACTCTTAGAAAACAAGTCTGATCTCATACCTAGAGATCTGATTCTTTCTGTGCAGAAAAGGGTAGAATCTTACGAACACTTACGGAGAAGTTGTCAAGGAGCAGACTGGTACTTCAGGGCAATGAAACTTGTGAGATTTCAGGCTATTAACAGGCGCCTATTTTTTATCTTGTGAGGAAAAGGGATAAACTTCAGATTATAAAATTCAATATAGGAACAACAAAGCATACTAAATTACTTATCTTAGATTTAGTTGCTTTTAAAGTTTATCCATTTCTTCTCAGATCCCTTTGCATAAAACCCAGCTCTATTATTAGCCCAGTTGACTTCTGCTAACATTACTTTCATGGTAATTCTATTTCCTCTGTAAAGGCCTTCAGAAACAGGCTCCACAGAATTGTTAGTAGCCTCTTATATAGTAGAGGAGGGAGGAATACAATTGTTACATATCTGGCTTTTTTGATTGCAATTAACAGATCTGTGCACTAAACGCCTTATCTGCCTGTCTTTAATACTGCAATGATTAATCTTGTAAAAACTTGAATTTGTTGAGATTTGACCAAAGTAGTTCTGGATTGAAAGAGATTTCCAAACATTTTGGCCATGGTAAACCAGCATCCCAAACTGAATGCATAAAGCTTATTTTAGCAGTAGCTCTCATCCTAGGAGATGAATCTGCCTGTCAAAAACCCCTCCAATGTAAATCAAACCTGAGAGGGTACATTGCTGGGACCCTGAGGGCACCAACAGGATTTAGTGTCTCTGAACAAAAAACCTACACTGAATCCATGGAGGGTCTGGGAAAATGCCAAGGTCCATACTGCTCCCTAGGTATTTCTGTACTGATTCTTTGGTAGAGGATGAGCTTAAAGAAATATCTGAAGAGCTGGCTACCATTTTTATCAAGAACACAGAGTTTCTTGAGAGGTCTGAGCACAGCAAACACTAAGTGTAAGAATGGTTCCTGCTTTTGCTGATACAATTTTTGACTCACTGATTTGTATACAGCATGTGGGAGTATGTGTTTGTGCTTGTAGGAATGATGAAAACTCCCCTGACTCAGCAAAGAAAGCTTCACTTCAATATTGAAGTTGTAAGACTATAACAAACATACCACCCTCTACACTTAGAATAGCCATATTTGCTAGATCCACTGTGTATGACTTGTAGTTCCCCAGTGGGTTAGCAGTGCTTAGAAAACCCTGATACTGATGCAGTTAAACCAGTTAAACTTCCTACTAAAATAACTGGGTTTGGAGTGGGAAATAACTTCGCTATAGCAGTACAGATCTTTACAGACATCAGTAATATAGCCAAATTAGCTAAAGTAATATAATCAGTTTACTGCTATGATAATTGGGTATCCAAGTACTATTAAAGTGATCTTATAGTTGATGTTGCTGTAGATAGCTCAGCAGTTAAATTCCAGACAGCATATTCCAGACCACTCAAATTATCAATCCTCTAGATAAAATAAGTAGCAATGATGTAATGTGTATAATGAGGTCTTCAAAAGTGTTTGAACCAATACACCAGAAGGAGAGGTGCAGTAATATGATTTGTCTGTGTTGAGTTGGGAATAGAAGCATGGTCCAAAGATTAAAGCATCAGTTGGGAGAATTGAGATCTTTCATCCTAGACTTTGGATACCACATCTGCTTGATATGACCCTGAGAAACTCATTTTTCTGTTGCATGGCTACTTGGTGTTCCTGAAGTTTGCCTCTGTTGTAGATTCTTCCAAAGAAGGACTATCCTGTCTGTCTGTAAAGTACTCAGAGAAATGAATTCAAATCATAAGCTATAGATTTTTTTTTTTTGCATAGAACTGTGCAAATTTCCCTTTTGAAGAGAAAACTCAAAACCTGATATTTGAAACACACTGTTGCTTTTTGATTCTTCTGCTTCCCCTGAATATCTGGTTTTTATTGTTGTTATTAAAACGTTTGGAAAGAATCATCATAAGAACACACCGAGTTTCATAACATAGGCAAAATATTCAACTAGAAAATGTCTCCCAGCTCAGCCTCTTAGAAATAATGCCAGCAGTGAATAGCACTGTCTGGCCTAGTTCTGCTAGCTGATGGGGACGGAGAAGTTTCATGGGGAGTTTCATTTCGCTTTACTCTGTGCATACTTGGCTCCCTTCTAGTTGTTTGGTAAGCCTGGCACTTTTATTAATCAAGACCAAGCTGCTTGTACTTGAAGTGGTTCTAGGTACTATTTGCTGAAAGAGGAGTGGTCAGATTCATTATGCTAACTTTATGGCACACAGAGGTAAGATTTTTTAATATATTTAAGATAGCTTAAGTTCATCCATGGCAGTCCTATTTATTGATCTTAAAATTCCAATAAGATGCTAAGGAAAAGGTTAATTTTCATAAGGCATAATGCCTGGCTAAACTTTAAGGCTGCAAATCCCCCAAATCTTTGTTTTATGTTAGATAAGCTTCCTGTAGTTATCAAGTAAGGCTTGGCACTAGACTTAAATGGAGACATCAATCCCTATTTTTATCCAAGAGGAGTACAATGACATAGAGCCTCATTTCATGTCCTTCTTTTCTTTTTGGAAGCTCATGCAATGCTTTTTTTTCTGTACTTCTAGCAGATATTTATCAAGTCTAATATGAGAATATAGTTAAATGTAATTCTTAATACGCAAATAAGAGCAAAACACTCTCTCATTAAATAACGTGATGACCTTGAATCGGTCTTGTTATTTATGCTCAGATACATTTGCCAGTTTTATTCACCACTGCCTCTCCCCAACTTCCCCTTAGGTGCCTAGCACTTGGCACCTCTGCTGCAAAGAACAGTGTACCTGTTCTAGCCGTGCGTTGTGGTCATGAAGGAAACACAAGTCAAATGTTTGATACCAGCTGTTTCCAGATGTCCTTATTAGTCCAATATTATTTGATTTAGCAAACGTAGCCCTGCTACTTTATTTAATACCACTGAATCTGTTTTTTAAATCCCAGAGGGTGCCAGAAATACCCTGTTGTTATTCCCTCTGCACATTTTCCAATCATACGTAAAATTGCTTTTGCACATAGAATTGACAAGATTAGGTTACAATTAGCTGTCTTGCTGGATTTTGATTACGTCTGTGAGAGGAAAAAACTTTCTGCTTATGAATGAGTTGGCTAGTTGTGCATCTGTGCCTGGCATGCAACAGTTCTTAGTGGCTTAGAGTATGATTTTAATGATTCAACCACCTTTGATGTGTTTAGACTTAATAGAGCAATGCAGCACACAGAAATATTAGCACTAAAGGAAAGAAATTTCTTTAATCTTTTCTACCTTACCTTCAATACAATAAAGATATCAGCAGTAGATTTCTTGGACCAGGTAGAGAGGAAATGTATTTTCCCTTTCCCTCCACCCCCCACCAAACAATCTCATTAAATGGTTTTTAATAATATTTTTTTTATTCAGTAAATAATTTTGATTTATTTTCAACCTGTGAGCATCTTGAAAAGTTTTATTTAACCCTGCCATTTTTAAACTCCACTGTTCAGGGATTTTTATCCAGTTCTACTGAGAATTTAGAAGAGTTCCACTCTGAGGGAGGATTATCTGCTATCTGCCTAATGCAGATTTTGCTGCTTCTCCTAAAGTATTTAGTGCTGAGGGCTGTAAGAGCCATCTCACTGAAATAGATGGGCTTCAAGTCCAGTCCAAAAAAGATGCCGATGTTGTTATTTGTTGCTCTCTGTTACATGGCATTATCTTCCTTTTGAATTTACTAAACACGGGAACAGTAAGTGACAGATACAGGAATAGATCTGATGTATGCCACTACAGCTTCATCCAGTTGTGGAATCAAACTGAAAACTACCTAGTACTCTGTTGTACAAAATAAATTGTGGAACGGTTCCCAAGTGAATTAGAGCCTATATGAAAAGAAGACATATCCTAAACATTTGTATGAGTTGAAATCTTTTTGTCTGAAGGCTTGGGATAGAGACAGAAACATGCGAGAGCCAAGCAATTGCTCGTAGCTTTTATGAGTGTTCCTCAGCTCTGAGCTTTAAATGTTCTGTTCCCTGCTCTGCATGCCCTGGTGCTCTGGCTGCGCTGGAGAAGTGCAGTGTTAAGAGCAGTGCTAAGGATATTTTTCTCTGTGCTTGGACCAACTCAAAGCAATGATGTTTGTTTCTGAAAGAGAAAACTGCCAGTATTTTACAAATTGTGTGTACCTGAAACTTTGGTGGCCTGTTGTCTTATTCATGTTAAAAGCAATCACTATATTATCCTTGTTCCCAAAATACAGAACTGCAAATCACTGCCAGTGTGTCAGGTATTAATATTCTCTGTGCTGTAAGAGGGCTGTCTAGTAAGCTTTAGACTTAGGTAGAGGATTACCTCTTTATTCCTAAAACCAACTCTTTTCAGAGATGTGACGTGGGACAGGATGGTTGAAACTGGGCAAATAATGGGAATCTGTTTATTGTGCCTTGATGCTTTGTGTTTCTGAGCTTCCCAGCTTTTTCTCTGGATTCCTAGATGTGTTTCTATTTGTGTCTTAAACTTACTAGTCTTGAAGACTCAATAACTTCTGTGCACAGTAAAATCTTGCTCCTCTTCCATAAAATCCTAAATCCTCTGAATGCCTGAATCTTTCTTTAATGACTCTTAACTCTAGCCATACATACATATCTAATTTAAGGTAAATATCTCAAAAGGGATCAATAATCACTGAACTAGAAGTTAATAGAAGTTTTATCTTTATCAGCACTCTAAGAGTTAAACTACTGTGGAGACCTGTAGGGGAAAGAAAATCACCATAGAATCTCACGGCTTACGTTATTTTGGGTATACTCTTGAGTTACTGCAGCTTCTGGCTGAAAAAATTGTGATTTCCTTATTAGTCTGTTATTTTGTTCTGTGGAGGGAGGTTTGATCATTCCTGGCATACAAGCATACAGTCTTTGCTGAGGGGATATTCATGTGAGAATGCAATGCTGCAACTCAGTTTAAGGGGGAAAAGGGAGCTACTGCTGATCAGACAGTATGTGGCCACAGAAATATACCACTGTTTATCAATAGTACCCATGAAAATACTATTACCTTTAATCTTCAACTAGGTACATTTATGAAAAGCTTGGTGGTTTGTGGTTCAGCGAGGACCAATGTGTGTTAGGACACAAGAGATTTGATATTTTTAAAAAAGTGTTTGGTGTTCATAAATACCTGTTTTTACTCTGTGTCACCAATGGAAATGGGATAGATGAATTTTGAACCTAGAAGGAAATGCTCTCTGGTAGTACCGCTCTTCATTGCATCAGGATTCTACAATTCTAAGAATATTTACTTTTTCTTACCAACTTATTCCATTATTACACACACACACACACTCCACCCCCCCCTGTCAGGAGTGGATTAGGACAGTTTGGGCTGAACAGAGAAGATGTGAAGAAGAGAAAGCAGAACAATGACAGATATTTATTTTTCTGGGGGGCAGGGAAACAAACCAAACAACCAATGCACCCCACAATTGATAGGACTCTGGGAATGCAGCTGCTAAAGTGCTTGTGCTTCTCTAATCTTTCTGGCATCTGGAATTGCTGAATCCAAAAAAGGTATACCAGTGCTTCAACAGATCTGTTCAACAGTGTGTAAATAGATAAGATTTAATTCAACTAATGGAGGAAAAGAAAAAAAAAAAAAAAATGAGCACAGTAGTAGCACATTGCCAGGGCTGCCTTTTTTTTTTTTTTTTTTTTTTTAAGCAAATGCCATTACTGTAAGAGGCAGAACTGATAGATTTACTTTATTGCTGTTGCAGCTTAGGAAAGTTCAAGAAGTCAGCTGTCAGATTCTGGGGCCCTTGCGGGCTAAGGAATTTCAATTTCAAAGTACAAGAGATTGCAGTCTTGAAACAAAAGATCATCAAACGCTAATAACTCCTGACTGTTGCTGGTGGAGCTGTGAAGTGGGTACGAAAGAGTGCCCCTTTTTAAGGGGCAGTGAGTGTGACACTGAATTGTGCACTCAATTAATTCTGTGGGGCCATATAAGGATGATATGATGGAACTCAGATGTGAATGAACAGATCATTTAAGGCCACTGAAAAAACCACCATGTGAATGCCCACAAAATTGCTTTCAAAGTAACAGGAGAAGTTCTATGAGAACTGCTGAATCTCATTTCCAAAGCACCTCAGAAAGCTGACTTGTCTTAGGAAGTCTTGTTACGGAAGAAAGCGTAGTGTACTTCAGATCTCAGCGCCAAGGTAATGTGAAATGTTAGCTGCTAACTCTAAAGTATATTCAATTTAGCACATAGATATTGTTAAATATCACCGTATAAATGACAGGCATGCATTTTATGATTAAACTACAGAAAAGTGGTATTAGGCAGACCAAAAATCTGAATTTTTACATTTGAATAATATTCCAAATTCAGACTGAATTACTTAGCAAATTTTGCCCTCCCTAAACTACACTTTATTAAGTATATTTTTCAGCAAATGAACTATTTGTCACAAAAATTGCAAAACTTTCTATACGGTGACCTTTAAATCTTCCTGTGTTGCTGCTTTCCAAGACAAGCTTTTTCAGCCTGTAGATTTACTTTGCAGATTTGTTTGTAGATTTAGTAGATTTACTCTGTTCCCAGATGTATTATGTTGCATTCGGCTGTATTAAAATGCATTTTTTAGGTTGCAAGTGATTCAGATCTCTCTGTAATAGTAACCTGCTTTGCTATTTACTGCTTCACAAAGATTTGTAGCAGCAAGAAAGTGTACCAGCAAAAAATTCATAACATAGTCTTACTGCTGACAAAAATTTGCAGTGATTTGGAGCCATGCTCTTTCTTTGACCTCAGACTGGAAAGGGACCAGCTTTCTGGTTTCTTCATGTTAACACCTACATCTTGAAGTCAGGCAGTCAACTGTTTCCTTGCTATGTCTTGTTTACATCATGCAGTGCAAGTTCTTAATCTAAAGTTAAGGTAAAAGACAAGGTATATGGCATCAATGTAGCTGCTTCTATAACTGACCCCAAATTGTTTAAATAAGCAGAATAATAAAATAATAGATTTTTGACAGCACCTACATCCTATGAAAGCAATGCCATCTGACTTCATTGCTGATAGTTTCCCAGATGTATCATTTAAATGCTTCCTCTACTGCTAACCAGAAAGAAAAATGATATCTTGTTCTCCAGGTGATATTTAAACATAATAATAATAGTTTAAAAATGCAAATATATTGACAATCCTTGAATCTTTTAGAATTTCCCAGCCTGTTGACAT
>VXBL01004712.1:1781040-1833147 GCA_013400195.1 Aramus guarauna | reverse complement strand
TTGGGTTTGCGGCGGGTGGACAGGGGGGGGGGGGGGGGGGGGGAGCAGAAAAAACCCAGCATTACTAGTTCAGAAACCTATGTAACTATTTCAAGTCATGTGTATATTGCCTAGGATTGTTGGTAGAGAAAATTTTGGTTTTAGGAAGTGTTCCCCACAAATTTTTTTTTTTTTTTTTTTGATAGAAGGTAAGCTGTATGTTCTACATACACCCACAAAAGACTCCTGCTTTTTATTGCAACTTGATAGCCGTGCCAAAAAAAACTCTCACAAAACCTCCAGATTTCTTTCATCCAAACTTGAGCTTGTTGAGAATTAATTCTTTTCTCATATGCTGACCTTGAGCTGGTTGCTGTTCGTGGTTGTGGAAGGAGGTGGAAATGGAGTTTAGCTGGCAACAGGGTCAATTTCTGGAGGGGAAGGATGGGGCAGAGATGGGGAGAGAAACAAGCAGAGCTCCTGCAGCAGGCAGGGTGACTTTGGAACAGAGCAGAAGATAAACCTGTACTTCGCACTTGAAGATGGAAATAAGAAGGAGATATCCCTGGGCGTGGGAAAGGAACTTGCAGCATGTGTTTTAACTCGAGAGACTGCTGGAAGTCACCACACTGTGAAAGCAAGATTTAAGAAAAAGACTGGCCCTATAGGGATATCATGGGCACTTGGTGGCTTTGTTTGTAATTTCTTTTAATCTATTACCCCTGGTAAATCTGAGCTTTCACTATTTTAAGTTATTACTGACTTAGAATGTGGTCTTGCAAAACTTGCCCTGAGATATTACAAGCCAGTGGTGGTTTTTGGTGTGCTTGCTTTAAGGAAAAAAGAAATAAACAAACAACAACAACAAAAGCCAGCTTCATCTCCAGGCTTATAGTGATTTAGGATCCTATTGCATTGTGTGACGTGTTTATATGGTAATATGCACACACATATGTCTGCAAGATACACTTAGAATTAATGACACCTTGCACCGAATGATGACTTGGAAGAATTTATTGCTCTTTCTTCTACAAGTTGAGTGTTTTAGAATGGCAAGATGTACTAATCAGAGGAGTTGCTTTTAGCTTGTTGGAGGCGAGATACAAGATTCTCAGGACAGAAATGACAAGAGCAGTTACTTAAGGCATATGGCTTTAGCAAAGGCCAATGGATGGATATCAGTAGGAATGCTCTTTCAGCTTGATCTGTCTGTGGTTCATGGGATATGCATACACAATTATGCAAACATACAGAACAGTAGCTTATGTGTTATACATACACTGACACACACAGGGTGTGTTTTGCTTCTCACTCAGAGTTTGAAGCTGAAGTGCCAGCTTCTTTGACTATTGAGGAAACTGTGCCAGAATGCCCGTGAAACTTCTCTCCGGCATGCTTAGTAGCAGGCTGCTGTGAAGCAAGCAAAAATAGGCTGGGCATAGCGCTGTGCTAATCTGGCTATATTGCTCCCAAAATGAAGTTAGCTTGAGTACAGCCGGCAAGGCTACAGGGAGCTTGGATATATTTCCACTGTATTGCAAGTACGGAAATAGATGGTACCCAAAAGAAAAGAGAATTTATATCCTGTATATCAGTAGATTTCCCCAAAACATCACAAAGGGCAAATTACTCAAGAACTTTAATCAAGTGGCTGAGTTTGTTTGGATTAAAAACCTTTCAGCTCTATTTTCACTCAGCTCCCATGTTTGTGTGATTGCTTCAATTTGCATTTATGGGCCTAACATATTGAAGCATCAGAACTCACATCTAAAATCAGCAGTGTTAAGACTATGCACTAGGAATTTTTATTTAATCAAAATACTAATTTAAAAAAAATTTAGACAGTGGAATAATGAGAGAATACCAAGGAGCAAACAGGGCACTTCATTTTTAAATCTTCCACAGCCGTCTATGGGAGACATTACATTCATTTCTTTTCTTTACCAATTTATTGGTTTTTCCGTTAGACGGGAGGGAAAAATAAACCCATGACCTTGCATGGCTGTACTGAGGACAGAAGCATTAATTGCTACAATGGTTTTTGGGGTGTCTTGTAAATTTGTGTAAGGGACTGATAATGAGGGGAGAAATAAGCCACTTTTTCAAATCTGTTCAAGTCAGAAAGGAGTAGTTGGTGTGATTGTCTATGCAATGCATCATTGCTCTCTTTCATTTTACTGCAGTGATAACTACTCATGCAAGATCCGTGTAGTAGTGACACAGCTGGTATATGAAAATAGAAGAGGAGTCCCTGTTTTTATTTTAGCCAAGCTTCTGAAAATGGGGCACACAGCTGCTTGGGGCAATTCTAAATGTCAAAGTAGAGGCCACCACAGCACGGACGATAATTTCTGATATAGAAGCCTTTGTAGTTGAGTTGCAGAGATATGAGGCCAGACTACAGAGAGAAGCCTGCCAGCACTGTTCCCTGCACTCAGAAATGGTGAGTCATCATGAACAAAAAGTATCATCAGTTGCAATGGGTGCCAGGATTTATGAAGAACTGTTTTGCCTGTCTAATACTGCCACTAACAAAGTGTTGCTCTTCTCAGTTGTCCCAGGCTCTATCCAATAGCTTTTGAGCTGGTTGAGTTTATAACACTTGAGTTTCTCCATCTTCTCCCCTAATGTTTTTTTCTTGACTACTATTAACCACAGTCAATTACCTTCTTGTGTACTGAGAAAACATGTATTTGAGGGAATGCTGCTGGTCCCTAAGGCCAGATTCCCCCAGTCTCAATAATGGATTTTTGAGGACTGTCAGACTGAAATTGGCATATATAATAGTTTCCCTCATCTGAAATGTGAATGGGCATCAATGGAATATAGTATTTATTTGTATTTGATCTGTATGTTTTGCATCATTTGCAATGAGTTTTTGTGCAATGGTTATGTTTTAATGCAACAGTACTTCAGTGTTAAACTTTTGAAAAGTGGTAGCTCATTCCTTTGTGCACCAGCCATAACGCTATCCATTGCACAGGCAAGCCCTCTCTAACATGAAGAATTTGAGGCAAGAAGGTTTCCTAGCCCTTGAAGTGTACCAAGTGCTTTCCAGCACTTTAAAGGACTGTATGTGAGCATATTACAAAAGAAACACTAAGTAATGCATTTTTTTAACAGTTCCACAAACAAACCAAAAAACCAACCAAGTCAAACCTGGTGGATTTCAAATGGATTGTATGAGTGTCCAGAATCGGGTCTTCATCCCAACAAAAGGCTTGTTTATTTTTCCTTTCTTCATGCATACTGTAATTAGCACAGCTAAACTGAAGCAGGTATGGGATTAAGAAGAATTGCCCCTTTACCACAAAATCTCCCACAAAATGCAAGTTTGTGAGGAGGATTAAGCAGGATTTAAGCGATTGCTAACTCAGCTCTGTTCCTCTTTTGGCTTAGAAACTGAGGTAAACTAATTCTCTTGTCTCAGAAAGTTGAAAGTCTTTGTGCTATAGGTACCTAACATCAGATGTGCTGTGGCAGGGAGTGGAAAAAGTTAGTACGTGTTTCAGGAAAAGAAAACAGGAATTATGAGATACCCTGTGAAATGAGTGGTGCCCAGAGCTTTGGAGTGTGTGAATATGTTGGTGAGCACTGTTAGGTACTGCTCCTTATTACTTTACCATTGTTTCAAAGGCTGTGAAAAATCTTGGAAAAATCTTGTTTGCATCTTTGGTACTGTGCCAGATTCTACAGCCTGTAGTGAATCTGTGACCTGCAGCTTGATGTGCTTCTGCTTTCAGCTAAGGTTTGAGCATAAAAGGGTATCTTCAGACCAATAAGAAGGAAAAAAAAAATGATGGTGAGTGCAAGGAATTCTTACACTGAAGACAAGGATTTGCCATCTACCTCCAGGAAATAGAAAATATCCCACAAAGTTAAAATAACAGAAAAGGTTATTCATTCTAGGTTTATAGAGTTGAAATAGAGTTACTTTATGACTAAGACTTGGTAATAAAAGTACATACATAAGGCAGCTGATAATGTTGGTAATGTGGAGTAATGCTTGCAATAGGAATCAGGGGATTTTGATATTTAGTCAGTTCTGCTATTGATTTATTGTGCCAGACTTTGTCAGCACTGTGCCTTCATTTCTATTATGATAAAAGATGGATGATAAATATACTTCTAAAGATGTAGTGGATTTTTAAAGATTTTGAGACTGTAAAATTTGCAGTTAATCATAGGGTTATGATTGTTTGTAGTGTTAAAGTAAAAATATTTTGAAATCTATATTTTATTATTTTCTGTTCTTTAGAAGGAATTTTACTTTTTTACTGAAAAGTTAATTTACATTAGGAGTAAATGTTTCATGATGCCTTCCATAAGAAATATTAATTTACTTCTCAAGCTTTCATTAAACCCCAAATTCTCATGTCTTCCATGGTGATAAGACAGCTTGTCTCATTCATGATCAGCCACTAAATCATTTGTGTCGACCCTTATGTTGATGTAACACCACTGCACATGGAGCTAAAGTCAGAATCTTAAAGCAGTACTACTGTAATTTTTGCATTGATTGCTTTTGGGATTTCACTGGTCTTCCTCTACTGGCATAAATTATTGTCCGTAGAATTAATAGAAGTAAACAGCAGTGAGTGAGGACCCAGCTGTGGATTCTCCAACCAGTTGTTGCACAGACTGCAGTCAGAGCAGTCTGGGGAAACCTGGTGCAAAGCAGCTACGGCTACTTGCCATGCTCTTCTCAACCTGCCCTCGGAATGGAAACGTGAATATCAAAGAGTGCAGGGACTCGTCTCCTTGTCCATTTCCTGAAAAGGTTTCAAACGTTTGATTTAAAAATACTAACAATAAAAGGAAAAACTAGAAACTGTTTGAAGGATGTGGAGAGGAAGAGAAGGAGGAAAAATAAAGATCCTAACACATGGGCTCAGACAGCCTCGATTTGCAGGCAAGAGTCAACAGGATGAGAGAGACTTGATCTATGGGTAAAGTGTTAAACTGGGATTGAGACACACAGGTTCATCTTTTGGCAAAGGCTTCAAGAGTGCAGTCAGCTCACACGCTCTGTGCTCGGGGTGCCTCTGCAAATCCGAGATAATAAAGTTCCTCTTCGTTCACCCTTGGCTGGTATTGTTTGCGAGGAGACTAAGCTTTTTCAGAGAGAAGCTGTTTTGCTCTGTACGTTGTACAATGCCATGCACAGTGTTATCCGGATTCCAGAATGGTTAAATCAGTGTTACCACCCCATATGCTCGATACTGGATATGCTTTGGCTCAGTAATTTATCATAATTTTGTGGGATGGAAAGGAATATCACCAGATTTCTTTCTTCTTGAGGATAGAGATTTTGATTAATTTTTCCCCTTCTCTTCAGGGTTAGCACTTCGCATTATATATATTTCAAGGCAGGGAAATTGCTCACTTGACAGCTGTGGATAAAACATGAAATTTTAGATAATGTTTTAAATTCACCAGGGACAAACCTGCTTCAAGGTAATTTATAAATTAAACTAAATTCAAATATTGTCTCCTGGCATGTATCTGTAATTATAAAACTCTCTTGAAGAGGAAAGAGATGGCTGGTATACAAATTATTTTGCAGCTAAAAATAGGAATGTCTAGAGATTGGGTGATATCCCGCAAGTCATGTGTTGAACAAGCTTTCTTCATTTTGCATTTAAAAGCTTTTTCCCAGCTCACCAGCTTGACTAGCTTCAAGCTTGCTATGTAAAAGCTAATGGGCAGAGAGTCACAGTATGAGATGTTGAATTATTTGTGACTGTGCAGTTTCTTTCTTGTGAATTTGATTTCAAAATTCCCTCTTTTCCCACCTCCTTGTTTTTCTCTTTTACCTGTCTTTCTGGTACCTGAAACTGGGGGCGAGGGGGAGTATTCCTTAGAGAAAAGCTTTTTATGTTTTGGGAAATGTTATTTCAGAGCTGCTTTACGTTTCTTTTCTTGGATTTGGTCCTTATGGTATCGTCAGCCCACTTAGCTTGTATGCGAGGGCATGAAAATGCTATGTGAGGCCACGGAGTAGCCTTAGCATCAAAGGCTGAGAGCCTCTGAACTGCCCTGCACTGCTGAGCATGTGGATGTTGGCCTGTTTTGCTCTCCCTTCTCCTCTGTTTTTTCCCTTCCAGTTTGTTTAATTCAGTGCACAGCAATCCTATTTGCATTCTTGCCTTTCACCTGCCTTCATTTGACAAGTTGCTTGCCTGTCACTGGCTGCAGTGGCAACATTTTTAGGCACGGAGAGAAGGAGGAGAGGTCGCTGGGAGACATTTGTGTATTTTTTGTCACAAGTCTTGCAGTTGCGTTTGGGCTCATGAACAATGGCTACACTGCCAAGTAAATGCCACTGGCTTTCCCATTTTTACAGTTCTGATAAAAATTCTCTGCAGTGAGAGATCATTCATTCCAGCATGTGAATTGGAAAAGAAAAGAAACTAAAATATCCTTTGCAAGTGGTAGTGTGTGGTAACATATCTCAGGCAGATTACACTTGTATTCAATTTTTTTGTAACGGCCATGTGTCAAAAGGCTTTTTACCTAGATCTGCTAAAATGGTATATGGAAGGACAACATATTTTCTTCACCTTTTACCTTGGAGCAGTAAACATTGTTGCTGGAGACCATTAAAACCTAGTTGTGTCAGCTCCATTTCTAACTCTGGCACTCTTTCAGGGTTAAGTAGCACTGATATTAATGGGAGGTGATATCAGTCAAAAACTGTTCCAAATCCAGGTACAGCAGGCTCCAGGGCAACCTGTATTCAGTAGGTTTTCTAATTCTGACCTGTAATTGCAGTCATTTTCAGAGGCTTAATGCTTTCCAGCTGAGTTTTCCTTATTCCACTGTAATGCAGAAGCAAAGCTGCAGCTGTACTGCAGCTAAAGGACATGAGAAAAATGTATGGGAAAATATCCGTCTTATGTAAGTAAAGATTTGTAAAATTTGGATAGTTTTCAAAATGGGAGAGGCAGTATTCCTCAGTATTTTAGATGATGTCCACTATTTGGCCCTTGGAAGGACATGCACCAGCTCATACGCCCTCTGCTTGTTAAGCAACTTTAGCACATGCAAATCTGTATGAAGCAGAAATCCACCAGCAACTACAATTATAACTGGGCAAAAAATAACAATACTAACTAATGTATTCACCCCAAAATACAGTTGTCTTCTCACTAAAACTGTTTTGTAGGATTGTGATAGTTTTGAAGAAGAGGAATGCTGCTGAAAGCAAGTATTACAGTTTTCCATTTTGAAAGGAAATACTACATTTTTTTTTCAAAAGTAACACTAGATGAAATAGGACATTAAAATATGCAAAAACATGAAGACAAAGCCACTGTTTTTATTTGGATTGAAAGGTATATATGTTCTCCCTAAACTAAAATTTTTCAAGGCTTTTAATTCAGAAAGTTAATCAGAAAAATCCGTTTTTGACATTACAATAACAATAGGGACACAAACATTCAGTTTTAGGGAAGACCAATGGGAGCGCACGGCAGCTGTGGTATGGTGGGAAAAAGGCAATATAAACATTTTGGCACATGGCATTAGAAACAGAAGAAAATGTTGAAAACAAAGGTAGCACCTCATTTCTGTTCACTGTAAGGGTTCAAATGAAAAGAATGTGTACTTTAAATATAAATTATGATTAGACCTGTTGGTAATCTTATTCACTGTGTGTAGTATAACTTTTTGCTCTTCAAACTTCACATTGCCAAATGTTTCACCATCACTTTAATCAATCCTCAGTCACCAAACATTGCTGCTGATGTTGCACTGTGAAACAGTCCTTACAAAAGATTTCAGTCTCTCTTTATTAAGCTTTGGGACATGGTCTAGTAGACACAGTGGTGTTGGGTTGACGGTTGGACTTGATGATCCGAGAGGTCTTTTCCAACCTTAAAAGTTCTATGATTCTATGATTTTTACTTGCCATGCCAATACGCAGGAGCTACCTTGAACAGTTCTTGTTTGTTGTTTGTCTTCCAATGCATTTGCAAGGTAGTTTCTTTTCTCTGAATGCTGTGCAATGGATGATGGATAAGCCTTTTAATATTGTAGCAGAAATTACTCCAATAAACTAATTATTTTCTCTAATGTGTGGTATCTGAACTGCGATCATAGGCAAAAGAGCTATCTGATGAAAACACCTGGCTTTAAACATTTTTTTTTTCTGCAACACAGCCCTCAGCTGTCAGTGTGCTTTCTATATCTTGCCTTAAGAAAAAGTCTTTATTTCATCATCTGAACTGTTTTGTCCTTGGAAAACTGAGCTTTGCCTGCTGTGTTGAAGGGAGAACCTGGAGGACAAATGATCCTGCTTGATTTAATATACAGCAATCAATAACTCCATGAGTTACTAGTAGACTCACTTCATACATGGAAACCCTTAAGTGAATGGGAAAACAAACCTCAACATGTGATTAATCTTCATTATTCTTGTATAATGTAGTAAGAGAGTATTAATGAAGTTCATTTGTTCTTTGTATTTTGGAATTAAGTATGGAGGGTTACAACTGGTACCGTATAGCTTTTTTCCAAACTTCAGCTGGGGAGATCATTTCCAGGGTCATTATCTTCATGCAGGAATCTGTGCACACTGGGGACTTCGAAGCTGAATTCGGTACATGAAGAGGCCTGTCTAAGGGTGCACCTAGGGTGCTGATGGCACCCAAGTGGGTGCAGCTGTGGGGCATGGCTTTGCTGAGGCAGGGCACCAAGGTCACTGCCCGTCAGTGCTTGGGTTTGTTTTCCAGCCACGTTTGGCTTCCTAGCAGTGCAGACAGGTCTAGAATAAGGCTATAAAATGCTTTTCTTTATGTTCCTTGGTTCCTTATCTTCTCTGGTGTGAAGGTTTGGGGCTTAAAAGGAGGAAAGGAGATCGCAGGCATGAAAGTGAGCTCTAGCGAGTGAGGAGGTGATAACACCCAATACCCTACTGGATTGCTCTGTGCGATGCAGCTGGTTTTTCAGGGGTTTTATCTCTTCTTTGGATTAAGAGGCTGTGAGGCACAAGAAGGCTTGATGTATTTGCTGCTGTATAAAGGTAGTGATGTGTCTATGCTGTGTTGGTTAAAGGAGCAATTGAAGAGTGAGTAGGCATACTTCAGCTTGCCCTCCTTTAGCTGATACAGGTTAAAAAGCATGGAAAACCCAATAGCAGGCTCATCAGCTGCCTAAATACCTATGGCTTGCAATCAGCTTGGGGAATCTGTTAAAGCTCTTGTTGTACAAGTTAAAGCTTGCTCAGACATGTCTCATGAGTTTGCCATCGCATTCCTGAAAATGCTATCTAGACTCATCAATAGGCAATAGACAACGTGCAAATCTTCTGAATGTGGAGTCAGGGAGCAATCATGACCTCTTAGACCAGATCCTGTAAGTAGATACCTGTCAACCCCTTGGAAATGTGCCTTGGCAGTTCTTCTTTTGCAGTCAAAACAAGAAAACAGAGCTGACTTTGGAAGGAAGGTTTTGTCCAGGGTTCACCTAGATTAGGGGCTCTGACTGCTATCCCTCAATTCGCAGCATTTAAAAAATGTATCAAGAATTGTGGACATGTTTTGCAACTGATGTGATGAGAGTGCTCTTGGGTAACAAGTTGTCTTATGTAGATAACTCTGTTCTCTACAAAGCCATAATTCAAGGTGTAATCAGGGCAGAGGTTGAGCTCTGTCTCAAATGAGCGTGCTGTTTCTCTTGGGCTGAATGCACTTGCTTCTGTCCATGTTTTCCCACACCAAAGTTTTTAGAAGTTACTATATTATTTGGCCCTACAGAAACTTTTAGGGTACAGTTTTATTGGTGAATTCAGGAAACATTATTTTTAGTAGTTTACTGCTGGAAGTTAAAAGTAGTGGTGGGCCAAAAATATGAACATACAGCTGCAGGTAACTTACATTTTAGGCAAGTTTCTAAAGGCGTCATCAGTGGCTGCTCCCTTTAAACTTGTTTAGTGTGACTCCAGTACAGCCTGGGCTTTACTTCTTATTGCAAAGGAGGGTTTAAGTCACTTGATTGTCTCATTCATCTGTGCTAGAGATAGCTCAACTGACCCACTGTACCAATGGAAGAAAATGGGACCTATTTCACTCACATATCATATTCATCTGAATGTTGAGAATCCTGACAGTTTCCCATGCCTTTCAGTCATTTTTCATTTATATAGGAACAAATTCTTATTTCTTCAAAGATATGGCATTTTTTTGATTCATTGTACAGGAAGTTACTGCAAGATGATTTTTTTCAGTTTTCCTTCTAATACCTACACAAAACTCAATTAAAACTAATACCAATTAGCTGTGAATGACTTTTGAGAACCCTATTAAACAAAAAATATGAGCAGATGACAACTATTTAAAATATGAGACTATGTCAGTTTTAATATCCATTACATTGCTGTATTTCCAAGCCGTAAAAGTGACAAGAATGGCATCCACTACGTAAAAGAAATTTGTTATGGTCACTTAAAAAATTGTTTTTCATTATTATTAACTACTGGAAAGTCAGATATGGATAGTAAATATTCTTTGCTACATAGTATGGATTTTCATGAACTGGCATTTCGTACTGCACAAAGTATTTCTTCCTGTTAATAAGTGTTTTACTGCTGCTTATGAAGCTCTTGAAATATTTTTAATTGCTGTACAGGTTTGAGATGTATGTAGCTGTAGCTACCTTATGTTTACTCTGTGAAAAGGTAAAAATTGTGCAAATAGTTCTCAATGTTGTGTTCAGAACATTTACCAAGTGAATCAAGGGGACAGCGGGTTGCCTGAGTGATAATATTAAGCCATACCAAAGGTTCAGCTAACCAGCAGTGGTCAATAAAAGGTGTCCAGGGCAGAGAACAAGAAAAAGGCAAACATAAAAAATTACCTTTTAGGATACTTCTCCATTCATCTGTGACTTAGAAATTTTTGGATACTACTTAACCCTGAGTGAGATTTTTTTTTTCCTCTGAATATATGAATATACTTAAGTCTTGAATCCATGTAAAATAGCAACACCAACAGAATCCCACGCAAATAAATTTCAATACCTCTTTATAATGAAATATATCTTTTAAATACTCTGATCATAGGTTAAATAGCTTTGTCCTTTTGAATTTCAAATTTGCATTTGACAACGGTTTCCTATTAATGAACTCCAGTTGCGTAGCTCTTATTATAGAAAATGCCTCAACCATGGTCCTGATTTTTAAACACAATTTTATCTTTACCCCTGCTCCCTCCTCCCTTGTTTTGTTTTGCTTTGTTTTTTCTTCCTTCTTGTTTTTGCTGATTAGTAGTCAGCTTAAAATTGAGCAAACCTCAATTACAGTTTCTGGACTTGCTTAGTGGAAACTGCAGAGGTTGAGAAGCACCTTTGGAGCAGATTGTAGACTGCAACAGCCAGTACAGTAATGCATAAAAAAGACATAATAGATGAACTGCAGAGCAAACTGAATTAGATACAGTTACAGCAGTGTAATGAACTGGTGCCTTTAGTAATTAGCCAGGACTGAAGTGATCTACTGTGGATTATATTCTTTGACTCTCTCTAATAATCTAAGTCACATTTCCCCTGGTTGACATTTACCAAAGGCCTCAAGTTAAATGTATTTTTTGGTGGTGTTTCATAGCTCACTTTTGAATGCTGAAAACCTGGATGTTAATGTTGGGAGCTTCAGTTTAAATAGTCCTTTCTGCAATTTTGTACGCTTCTAACTTTATTACATTTCTGTCCTTTAAGTCAGATATATCAGGAATTACAGCAGTTATATTAGAGTATAAAACTTGTCTGCACTCAAAAAGAGTAATAAAATTTAGGTCCTTTTCCCTGAATCTGGCTCTTTACAGACCTGTTTTCCCAAGGGAATATCCACCAACTTCTTCAGGGCTTCAACAGTGTCCAGGCCTATATCAGGCATGTGTCGTGCTGGGTATAGGCGTTCTGGGTCTGCGCCCGGTCTGCAAATGGACAGCATAGGTGCACCCAAAGGTGCCACTTCAGTACTGCTGTGACATCTTGCTTGATGTTCCCAAAATCGCTGCTTCTCCAAGGCTTCCTCCTCTTTTTTTTTTTTCTTCCCTTATTCTTTAGATTTTACTTTTTTTCTAAATCAGAAAATATTGCTCACTCTTTCCACTCCTATATTACTACAAACTTCAAAAGCTAAAATATATAGCTTTAAGTAATATAAAAATGACATAAACATATAAAGGTTGAAATACACATGTACATTTTGAGTATTTGATGCTTCCTTGTGAATATTTGTTGACCCTTGAACTTTTGAGTCTTTTCTGAAGTTACAGTTTCCAGTTTTATTTCATAACTTTGAGGTCTGTAGTCTAACCTTAAGGTAGGATATTTTTGTTACTTGGTTGCCTTTGAGAACAGGAGCTTCAGGTGAGAAAGTTCTAGTATCATTACAATCATGTTGATCTGTTCATGTTTCACGTTAAGGGATCCTGACTCTGAGAAATCCAAATACTACTCTAGTATAAGTAATAAGCAGTGACATGCTTAATTAAATATATTTACAGTTTTCTATTTCTCTCTTTTAAGACAACTTTGGAATTGTCATCTCATATGTAAACCTCAGGCTGATGTACGTCAGGTGTTGGCATCAGGATTATGGAGTTGAAAAACAGACATGAGCAGTCAACAAATTTTGTATTTTCATCTTGCTCAAAATATGCATATGTTGATAGTATTTACTAGCATTTATTTGCATATGGAAAAAGCCTTTAAATGCTGCTGCTTATCTGGTCTTTAGCCCCGTAGCATTTATAGCAAATATGCTGTTAGCTGAGTTGTGTTATTTAATCTGGTGTTCAGAAGAAAATGTCAACCAGACCAGCTATGAAAATTAAACTATTCCAATGCCTTTAGGACTTCTTTCTTCCATTAGCTTCAAATGAAAATAAACATAGAGATTTTTCTATTCTTTACTGAAATCCTTCTGTCTCTGTTTCTCTTCTTGTGTGATTTTGAACTACTGCATTCGCTTTTCCTTGCTCCTTTCCAGTATCTGCAATTGCTCTTGCTTTCTGTTGCATTTCATTTCTTCCTTTCTTCTTTTAATATTTAAATCATTCATACCACCCGAGTTTTTAATCATCTAGTTTTCCAAATGAACCAAATAGCTAACACCATTGGGGTTTCCTGTCATTTTGCCTGCAAGCATCCCTCTCCTTGGTGCCCATTCAGTGACTTCTAGTAGGCCCACAGTATCATTCACTTGAGACAAAGGTTACGTTGCCTCCCTGCAGTCTCTCTGGTTGATCTTTGGCAGCCTGGAAGGATTCACAATCAGCAGTCAATAAATGTCTCTTTCCGGATGCATATTCTTTTAATGTTTAGCTCCTGGAATGCCAACCAGAGGACTGTTACATTTGAATTTACCCACTATTAGGGATGCAAAAACTGTTAAGAGCCAGGATATTTTTTTCTTCTATTGAGTTGGCTATTTCATACTGAGTTCTCTTACAAATGAAGCTGAGACGATTCCTTATTATCTGTGTTAGTTGAAGATATAGAGTGTTCCACATAAAGCAAATAACACTGCTAGTCCAAACCCCTTGTGAGCTCGTGTAAAAGAGCATGCTGTGAAGAGTGAATCAAGCAGAGAAGGGCTTATGACAAAATTGAGGATACTTGGGTTATGATGGGTTGGTTTTGGACTGCAGAGGTGAATATAGCCTTGTGGTTGTATCCCTCGATTCTCCCAGATGAATGAAGGGAGGGGGATCGGGAATATATGAAATATATATGAAGGAAAAAAGTCAATGTATGTGGTCTCATAGCCCTCTCTAAAATGTCAGTTTTTACAACAGCAAGGCTCTGCATTCTCCTGCAAGCAAGAAGCAGGCCAGGTGGCTTCTCTGGCTCATGTACCTGCTGCTGAGGGCTTGGGCTGGAGAAAGAAGGCTCAGGCTGTCCAAAATGAGAAAACCAGCAGTTAAGTGGGGTGGGCTATCACAGGCCCATGCTCAAACACATTCCTTGGCCCTGTTTTATGTCATGGCATAAACATAACCTGAGGCAAATGTAAGCAAACTGTCTCAGCATAATCAAATAGGATCCTGTGTGTAGTGATTGCACATAGCATAGCTGCACAGGGTGGAGGCAGATGTGGGACTGCCTTGCTGTCAAAAGATATTTCTGATCTTCCAAGTTCTTGGCTCCCTCCAGTGATTTTTGGACAGTGCACGAGGCGCATAACACGAATTACTTCATTTGCTGATTTGTAACATCGTACAGGACTATTCAAATTTTGTTTGAGTTGCTACTTCTTGAAAACGATGCAGTGGAACCTATACTTGACTGGCTTTAATTGCTTCAAGTGGAGAAGGTTATTAAATGAGATTTTTTTAACCCCAACCTGTGCTATAGCAGAGTATTTTATTCCATTCCCATCACAAGTGCTTGAACAGGTATCCTGGGGAGACAGGCCTCTCCTCCTCTTGAGCGCTATTGTAGAGGTATGTAAATGAAGAGTAGGGATTTTATTAGCCTCTTGCACAGCAGTAGATAATTTAAAATCCAGAAACAAGACCATTCTGATCTTTTGTAAAAAGAGAACCTGAAAGATGTACCAGAATGAACTGAACTTTTATTAAGCATTAATGAACGTTAACAATGAGTGCATATTCCTGGAAGCCTATTCTCTTTTGCTGTTCAGCTTTTTTAAATGTAAGTAATCACAATGCAAAGACTTCTCTGTTTTGCAAAAAGGGATGTGCCTACTAACCTAAACAGCAATCCAGATCTCCTGTAAAGCCATTTTGAGGCAATAAGAGGAGATTTCATCTGAAAAAAAGCTCATTTTATTTTATTTTAATGAGAACAAAGTGTTTTTTCTTCATATTTGAAGAATGATATTGGAGTTATCGCTTGTGGTCATGATATACTACCCTACTTGCCAGCTTGCTGCTGACTCACGTGAGATTTGCATTGCATTCATATACAGGTTAGCAATGGGGATAGCCAGATCATCTACTGAATATCGTTAATGAGAAGTGTCCGATGAAGGAAAAATAAAAAGTCTTATTAGTATTGTAGAATACTAGCTATTAAGATATTTCTTATTTTAAAAAGTTTTAATTATGTTTTTAATGCCTAAGTTTTACACCAAATTTCAGATGAAAACCTTTCTATTTGATGTGAGACTGTTCCCATCTTTTATGTAGCTAATACTTGACTGTTGACTGTACTGTTATTACATTGCCATTGACTTTCAGTGCAAAAATAACAGTTTTGCATATGCCTCTTCTTCCTTTAAACATAGTTTCTGCACATCATCATAATACACTTTTATTTGGCAGAAGTCAGAATTTTGGTTACCCAGGGTTGAAAAATATTGTTAGAAAAATTGTTGGAATAAGGCAAAAGTTAAGATGGTCCTTCATCCAGAACTCCAGCCAAACTCTAAATGAGCCATTCTTTATCACTGTGTAAGTTCAGATCACTTTCCTTCCTTCCTCCTTGTTTAGCTTTGTGTGCTTTCATCTGAGACTAAAATAAAAAGACCTAAATTCTGAAAAGATACATGTAGTGCCTTTTCAGAGGCTCAATAGAACTGGAATAGTTGGGAGTATGTTTTGGGCATTTATCCAAGCCTAAACAAATCTCTACATAGTCTGAGGAGCAAGAACTGCATTGCTACTACAAAAACTGCTTTCAGAGTTGAAAAAGAAAACAGCCAGCAAGTGTGATAGGCAGAGTAAAACAATTCTGCCTTTCCCAGCTGAATAAGTTGATTCAGCCTCTAGTATTTTTCCTTTCCACTTCACATGTGAAAGCAGTATTTTTGGGGCAGTATATTTTAACTCAACTTAAAAAAATAGTTAAAAACAATGGATCACCCCAGACAGTCCTTGCAACACTGTGGTAGAGAATGAAGCTTAATTTGTTGTTCAAAGCAATTCACAAAGTGATTTCTACAAATCAGTTCATGGTCTGTAAACTTGATTCTTTTTGTTGTATGCAGAAGCAACCTGATGTGTTGCTTTACTCGGAGTCTGTATATGCTGTGCAATCATGTACTGTTGGAGTGAATTAATGATTTTCTGTGTGCACACTTTTTCCTTTATTCATTTAGAATCCTTTGTTTTTATTCTATGAATGCAGTCAAAGCAGTTGTTTCAAGTGTTTAAATACAAATGTATAGAAAAGAGTTGGCACTTCTTACCACCCCTCCCCTCATGTAATTGATGGATGTCTTTAAACTCCACTCTAGTCTATTCAGGGACCATTTCTTCATCCCAGTATGAAGACCTTGGCTTCCGCTTCACTGGAATGAGCCGTTTTGAAATTTGTGTCAGTAACGCAAATTACATGCTCTGTGCATGTGTGTGAAATGTGAAACCACAAATATAAAACCTCTAGGATACATTTTTGTTGAATTAACAAGATATTTTCTGACATTATGGAGCGGTGCATCTGCAGGTGCTCCTTGCTAGTGTGGTGGTTGTGGCTTTCAATGTACTCCTCCTCCTCTTAGGAGAGGCTCTTCACTAGGGGCTAGTACCTGAACAGAGAGGAAAGAAGAATTCCTGTTTCTTTGTCCTCCATGCTTTTTTGTAAGTGCAATGTACTGCACCTTTAGTCTAGCTTTAAATGTGCAATGTTAATACTGAATATATAATCGTGATGTTTTCACATTGTAAGAGGGGAGAACTTGTCTCAGATTTATCTTTCCCCTTGAAGTGGCTGTTGTATCTGGGTACTCAGAATATGCAGGAGAAAAATTTCACAGTAGTCAGTGTGCTGATGATGGTTGAAAGAGACTTAGAAACGGCATAAAGGTCAAAAATATTGTAGATGTAAATGGAAGTGCTTAAAGTTGGAGAGAGATTTATGGAGGAGGACAGCATGAATTGGCACTAGAACCATTCTTTTTCATTATTTCTCTAAATTACTCTTTTAGTAGCGTCAAAATCAAGATAGTCAAGTTTGAAAATTAATGGGAAGGAACAGCAAATAATTAGGAACGATGCTATCAAGTAGGTAAGTACTCTACTTCGACTATTAGCATACCTGATCCCATAACTGCAGTGTATATGGTGTATAATGAAAATAGAGGTAGATTACCTTTTCATCCACCATCCCCCTCAACTGTTAGTACTCAGTAATATCATCTAAGGAGTGGTATAGGCATAAATTTATTTTATTGAAGTTGAGAAAGAAAAGATATATATCTCTATTTTTCCTGAAAGTGAAGCTCTAAGTACAAATTGCCAGTAAAAAGAGCTGAGGAGGAGCTCTGTATTGAATTGGAGAATGCCACCATACAGCACCAGCTGCAGTTCTCCAGCATGCAGAACACCAGGCTGTGAGACACTTTGAATATGATATTCAAAGTCTCAAAACACACAGACTTACAGGACATAGCTATGAAGCATATGGGCCAGATCCTTGGCTGGTTTATGCTCTTGCAGTTCCAGTGATTTCTGCACACTGCTGCTAACATCAAGTTAGAGCTGCTCAAAATCTACTGACTTCACTCTCTGCCTTGAGATGAATTTTCTCTTCTCCAATAAAAGTGGTAGTAAAGGTAGCAAGCTGTAAACATTATTATGATTTTTCTATGGAAATTTTTGAAGGTGGTGGCCACTTTAACAGAGACAAAAGTAGTTTCTGAATGTAGGTAGCTCTGGCATGGGATGGTTAAAGGGCACCGAGGCTGAGACAAAAATTGCTCTAGTGCTCCATAGGAGAAGCTCTGAGACTGCACGAGGGAGACTCTGCTTCGATCAGTGAATGAAAGCTGACGGGAATTATCCATGTTCCCTCTCCTATCTTACAGAGCTGAGCACTTCTGGTCTGGACATTCATGCCTGAGGAGATATAAGGGAGAGAGGAGAAGTAATTTTCTGGGAGGGGAAAAAAAAAAAATCCAAGAGTATGGACAGCATAAAAGATGAATAGGATAAGCTTGAGGAAACTTCCAACAAGCCTGTTAAAATCTAGCTATGATTTGAACTTTCATATCTGGGCTGAACCTGACCTTCCTGAGTATGCAAGTCCAGAACTTAACTGGTGGTGCTTAGCACATATTTTGTGTTACACAGTGGTCAGAAAGGAAACATTTCATTTTGCTATTTAGCAAATTACAGAAAAAGTGCTGGAGGGTTTGAAATAACCTTGAATGCCCTGTGCTACAACTGTGGGAGTTGAAGGATAGAAATTCTCCCAACACATTGCTCTCTGGTACATGACAATTCTGTTACTGACCTGCTAAACCTCCAGATAGTCTTTATCCAGCTATTGTCATTATCACTTCATGATGGATACATAACATTACATTAGCGTAGCTTTTATCCCTTGTTTTGATTGCTTAAAGGGAGCTGTTGGATGAAAACTGTTTAAACCCCCTAGATATTCTTCCTCTGCAAACACAGAAGAATAATTTGAATGGCCGACATCATCTGTAAATCACTGAATAACGTTATGGCTCTTTACTGAGAGAGAAGGGGAGGCCTTTATCCCAAGATCTACCTCTAAATAACACCTTTGTGAAAGGTGTTGGTTATTTGTTGTTGGTTTGGGGTGTTTTGTTTGTTTGTTTTTTTAATATTTTATTATGAATGAGTGACTTTTGCTCAGAGAAGAACACAAAGACTTATGGAGTTTGGGTTTTTTAAATGAAACTGGTGGTGTTAGGTTTCTTTTGTGGCCTAGATATAAACCAGCTATCATGCTGTGTAGGCCATCACTCTTTCAGAGAACCCCAAGAGTCAGATACCCATTTCTAATGGACTATTGAATTAATAAGATTTTTATTCTTTATTCTGTCTTTTTCTTTTTTGCTCTCATTAGGATTTTTTTTCCTTTGGAAAAAATTTTCACCGATCTGAGAAACTTTGGGAAGTTGCGTAGTTCTTAAAGCTTTGTAGTTCTGAATGCATGTTCTACACTGCATCAAGTAGACTGCGACTGTGTGCCACAAGGCAAAACTTTTTCACCGGTTTTTACATTTTTTTTAAAATGCTGAGTTGCTGTCTTGGGACACTGTCTTAAATTGTGTTGCCGATTTTTAACTTTGTTAGAAAGGCTCTTACTCCAATTGGATTACTAGTGTAAATGGCAACCAGCCGAGAAATCATTTCAGCCTTTTGAGTGCTTTGAAAGGAAAACTTTCATGGCTTTTTGTATCCCACATGGCACATAAATTGTAGTGTAGCTTGCTTTGAGTCTATATAATAATGGCCTCTGATCTAAATTGGCTTAAGAATACAGTTAGGATTCACTAACAGCGTAGAGGAGTTCTAGAGAAAAAACATCTTCCCTGTGTATTTTGTAATGCTGTTGTTGCAGTGCAGTGTCTCAAAGAGGTTTTATCATACCTGTTGGGGACACAGAAATCTGTAAGTCCCAGTCACATTGTTATTTCAACAGGACAAAACAGAGAGATGCATGAATGCAGCAGAGGTAAACTGAACTTGCAGCAAATTCTGGATCTACTCCTTCCCATGTTAACTTTAGTTCTTCAAAGAACTTCATGTTTTTTATGCTGATGATGCTGTTTTCTTTATCACCATAAATCATTGCTTTATGCTGATGACACTGTGTTTCTCTATTGCCATTAATCATCTATAATACTTGAGAAGGAAATGTTAAAGAAGAATACAATTTATTAAATATCACCCAGTGGATGGGCTAAAAAGGTGGATTAACTGCAAGCCTTGTTATAAACATGTCCAAAATAAAGTCATGACCCAGAGAGAAACTTGTGGGCCTGTTGTGAGAACTACTGGGGGAGCCAGTGAAGGGTTTTGCAGAGTGGCCGAGAGCCCGGGGAAGGCTGAGGCAGCAGAGTGAGGAGGAGCTGCTCTGGAAAAGCAGGGACATGTCTGTGTGCATATATCCCAGTGTGCTTCAGAAAGGCAGAGCTGCCCATTTGGCATTGCTCTATTACTCTTTGTGAAGACGTGGCGGAAATAGATCGCAATTGAAATGTAACTTTTCTCCCGCTAAGGTCCTCCTGCTCTTTGGCAGCACAGGATACTCTCTGATATTTCCCTTGTCTGATGAGAGAATAATCAACTCTTGCAAATCAGGGAAAGGGACTTGCGTTGAATGGCAGGAAAATCTGACAAAACAAACGCCCCAAGCCATAGCTATTACTGAGAGAGTGCTTCAAACCTTAATTCAGATAAATTTTTGATTGGCTAGTTTGTCTGTGCTATAAACTTTAAAGACCATGTTAGTTACCTGTCATTTTCAGAGATTGTTTCTGTATCCTGTCCACTTGAAGTTTGCATGTTTCCCAGAAGGCACAGATTTCTTTTTTGTTTTTAATTTTTAATTTTTACCACACTTTGATTATGGTGATATTATCTGGGGTCAGTGCTCAGTCAACTGTTAAATAAATTGCAAATTCTACAAAACACAGCCAGCAGAGTCATTACTAACTGTAATGCTGAAACTTCAAGCAAAATTACATCTGGCTACAATGCTATTCAGATGCATAAATTATACAGCCTCTGATTATCTTAAAGAAAATTCAGCCATTAAACTTATTTTATGGGCACAAAACAAGGGGAACTGCCAAAAGGAATCTGTGCATCCTAAAAGTCATGAGAAGAAAAATAATTGGCAAACCTTTTCCGCCTGCAGTTTTATAGAATGTTCTCTCTCCCTCCTGATGTTCAATCAGCCTCCACCACTGGTACAGATAAAATCATACAATGGCAGAACTGGTAGGGGGAATGCAGCCTATGTAGCTTTTGAACAGCAGGTGGGTCAAACATTTCAAATCTGACCCCAAACAGCACATACCTTTACATGGGGATCTAGAAGGGAGAATCTCCAGGGAAGAAAATTGTAATTCAATGCAGAACAAAATAAGGATGCTTGATAGTGGGCTGTTCCGTGTGCTGCAGAATTCCTTCTGAAAGATTTCCAGCCACCATGGTGCACGCGAGGAGTGAGTCCTCTTTGCATACAAAGAGGTCACAGATGTGCCTGCATCGTGTCGGTATTAAGGCTAGAGAGGAACGAAGAACGGAGCCTTGAGTGGCTGGTAGCACCACGGCTTCGATGGCATATAGATTACAGACCACATCTGTGTCAGTAACCCGTTACACTCAGGGAGAAGGTATATTGCTGCTTTCCTTGCTCTCCACACTCAACTTTGTGTCAGTATTGCCAGTGTTAAATTCAGAGTTATCTTTGAAGAATAAGTGATCATGTTGGTTAAAACAGTCCTGTCACCACATTTGCTGAGTTGCTTCTATGTATTTTAAACCATTCATATATTTGACAAGTAATTGCCAAAATAGGTTCTATGTCACTGACCTTTATCAAAGTCTGATTTTTTCCAAGTCTTGTCTCACAGTTCCCTCCTCTAAAGACATTCAGGGAAGATAATTGCTCCCTAAACTAATTGCCTTCTCTGGTGTTCTTTTCTGGACTTCTGCAAGACAGAGGAAAGCTTGCTGCTATTTGTTCTTTGAATAAGGTTGAGCTCCTCAATCTGGAAATAGGAGGTACCCCAGGTCTCTGTTTTCATTTCATTTCCTTCCTTCCTTGTAACAAGAATTATGATTCAGGTGCACTGTTGCTTTCATTGTGGAGTATTTCCATACAGATCTTATGGAGGAAATCATCATTTTATAGTCCAGTATGTGTCATTATATTTAGTATAAATATGAGTAATAGGAGTAATGGATAGTGCCAATGGGTTCATGTGGAAGTACTGCATTACTATTACTAACATTGTGGAACTTGAATCTATTTTTTCCTCACTGATTAATCATAACTATTCAGTATTTCAATCTAAGTCTTTGAATCACAAAGAAGCAAAGATTAATGTTGTTTTAACAAGTCTCTTCTTTTTAACTCAGCTTTACAATAGATTCTAAGTCAGTGGCTAGCACATTTTTATCCAAGCAATGAGCTAGTCATTGGTTGGGGTATATGGATGCTATTAAATATGAACAAAATTATTAATGGTACTGAATCATATGAGGGTTTCCAGTAAATGATTGGTGTCAGAAAACAGAGAATTCTCATGGTGTTACAAAAGCAGTTGTTTCTTTTAGTCTGATTTTTGCCTTTTGGAGAAGGCTCTTTGCCTCATGCGAGTGTGATAAGTGTGCAGTGTGATGCTTCTCTACTTAATGTTTATGAGCAGGTTTGAATATATAGCACTTTGTGAGGACTAAATGTTTATGTTTATCCTTGTTTAGAGTTAGATGCAAGCAGTTTGTTTACATCTATGTTTGGTTGTCTGTTATGCAGGTAACATACCATAGGAAAACAAACACTGTAAAATTTTGACCAGACCTTAGTTCTCAGAAAAATCTGAAAATCCTTTTGTTGAGTCCACTTAGTAGCATCTCTAAGCATTTACAGTGAATTCCATGGGTAATGGTGAATGACTTCATTAATAATATCAATATATCATCTTAATTTATCAGAAATATATAAATGCCTTTTCATTGTCAGCTGCAAGGAAGACAAGAACATATCTTCCTAAGAATCTGCTGCACTTAGCTTAAGACAATTTCTGCCTTTCATTTCAATTGTACTCTATTAATTTTAGAGTGCTTAAGTATAAATTGTCATTTCTCAATGTGTTGATTGTTGCAGGGTCTGATTTCCCTGCTTTGAGCCCATTCCATGCAAGTTAAAATAAGTAAGGAGTAGAAAAGCAGGTCTGGGAGAAAGAAGAGAGAGTGAATTTTTTTCCCCTCCCTTTTTTCTTCCCATATCATGGTTAACCTCTTCTTAAGTGACAATAGTGTGATAGTCAGATAAACTGTTTCTACTCATTATGTAAAAATTGTTTGAAGCCCTAACTGGCTGAAATAGCTCCTTTTGACTGCTTAAGAATAAATAGTATTAATAAATGGAACCTATTTTAAATGTGAAAATAACATCTTTTTAGGTTACCATGTTAAATATCTAACTCTCATAAGCAGTGGCAGGTAAAAATTAAAAGACGAGAACAAAAGGTTCTATTTTTATGCAACTGGAAAGAAAGATAGTATCGGTGGTTAGTTGTGAGATGTGATGACGGGTGAGCTCTCAATTTTTGTCTGTTACAGGCTTCCTGTAATAGTGTGGGTGAAAATGTGGGGTTTTTTTTTCCTGTTATTCCTGGGATTTTTCATCCACAAGATTGAGTTTATACAGTCTCTTAACTCCCATTTCCAGCTTCTCTGAGGAAAGGACTGTCTCTTTGGTGTTGAATCCACATAATAAATTAACATGATATGCTTATTGGCTGTAGCACTTGGTCCCTACACTCTTGTGTGCTCTGGCTTCTAAGAGATGAATCCTGTTATTGCTGCTTGACTGTAAAATACTGCAGAAGACATGTCAGTAGCAGCACTGGCTGAAACCATGTCCCCCTCTGGAAATCTTTAATCAGAAATACCAATCACTTTGGAATGCCTCATGTCTGAATACATTTCCAAAACTTACAGGTTTATCATAACATCAAAACCAAATTTATGTTGTTCTTTTATTTGCTTTATGCTGATATCCTGCTGTATGGAGCAGGCTCCCTGGTCAGGTTGTAAACCTCATGATGTTCCAAAGTTTCTGGGGGACAAACACTTCTCTGTGGGAGTGATTCATGGTAGTGCATCATGGGAGAGGGACTCCATCTTGTGAGTTCTAAATTCATAGAAGAAAATGTTTAGGCAGATCTCAGCATGAACTATGAAATGATTATAGTTCCCAGCAGACACAACTGCTGTATTTCCATATCTAAATATTTGACTTATTTTTGACAGTTCTTTCTAAATTCAAGGAAAGCGCATGGTTTTAATGGAAAAGCGTTGCATTGTTGAAAACCTTGCTGTCAAGTACACGAATAAGCCAGCAGCTGTGGATTGTTAGCCATATTCTTTATGCTCCTTGCTTTATAACTTGAAATATTCATTTTCTGAAAAATGAGCTTTCAATTTCATCACCATTCTGGAGTGGTTATGAGAACTATGTTTTCAAGGTTTCTGGAAAGAAATCTTGCTTTTTGGCAGATAAAGGACAACACTAGTGTCTTAATAGCAATACACTAAAGAACAAACTTATGCAAGAAAACTTTCCATTCGTGACAGAGGAAGAATGTCCCATTTACATACAGATCTTAAAAAATAATAATTGGAGATCAACTTCTGAGTAGTTGTTGATAGCCACGCTAGCACTCTTAGCTTCCGTTTCAGTTCTAGATTTCTGTAGTTCAGGCCGCAGTGAGTTCAGAGATGACCATCACCACATTTCACTTGTATCTGCCACAGTGGAGTTCCAGTAGAGTTTTGGACCACTAAGCCACAGTAAATGAGAACTTGTGTAATTGCGAGAATCTACAGCCACTTCACCTCGCTGTTTGAGAGATGTGTTCAACTCCCTTTGAAAGCTATTCAGTATACTATATTTCTTCTCGGCTTTATTTACTCTTTTTCCAGTATTCTGAAGCTGAAATAATTCCACAAAGATAGCTGCTGCCCTGGTGTTTTATACTACTGTATCTGACAGCCTTTCCAATTTGGAGATTTTAAAGTTAGTAAACATACACTGCAGACATGCGGTCTTTCTGTGTGTGAAGGTGGATTGCAATCTTTTAGAAAATGGGAAGCAAGTTTGACGCACAAGTATGTTTTTTTCAATACAGATAAAATACGTAAATGTCTCCTGTGCATTTGCTGTAGCTTCCTATCTTCATTTTTGTGACCTCTAGCAGAAGTTTAAAAGGAAATTGGAAAAAAAATATTTCTCTCTGAGTGATTAAAAAAACAAATCTATTGCAAATTTTGTAAGCATGAATTATAATAAATCAAATTTTGTATTCCTCCTTCTGATTGTGCTTTTAAGGAGTGTGCACACATAGGCAGAAGTAAGATTGTCAATTTGTTATTTGAAAACAGTTTTAAAATCTATTTCTAACTGTGAAATGTGTCAGCTAGGGAGCATATAATTTCTTCTATTAAGATGCTGTGTGTATATAATTTAAAATAACAATGCAAGCAGATATGCCAGTTTTTCATTTCAAGCAACTTAAAAAGAGAACTATTTCTGTTTGCATGGGATTGCAATCTGATAGTCCTTCTCACACAGAGCAATACTTTATTACTTAAATGTTCCTACCAAGATCAACAAGTTTACTGAAGGCACAAAGTATGAGTCAGATGAGCAAAGTCATAGGGCTAGTACACTAATAGCTATTGAAGGCTTATTAGCAATGTAAGGTCACTAAGCAATGCGAACACAAATGTATTTATAATAAAATTCTGCCTCCGCAAGAAATGCATAAAAGTCTACTGGTGTAGCACAAGATGCAACTATATAAAATAACTTTTTCTGCTAAACTAAATGAAGTTTTCCATCGATATATACAGAGATGTTCAGAAACAAATTTCAGTATGAAGCCTTGGCAGTACACGGGGGTTTCTTGGGCTGCAGGCTTGCACATCCTTGCTGTACGTATCCATTTGTTTAAGAACTGTTCTGCTGGTGTGAGTGTTGGCAGAAGTGTGTGCATCCCTGCAGGTGTGTAATGACTTTGTTACAGCTGTGCCAGCTGCGGATTGGGCCCACTGAAGCCTCATTTATTTGAGACTCACATTATTGAAAGTGGGCTGTTTAATTCATTAGGGAAGCTGTCGTCAGTTTAGAAGTGCTAGTGATGCTTAGTAGTTTATATGTTCTGAGAGCCCAATAAACATCATCTACTTCTACATCTACTTTTAGATGCCTGGTTGCTTTCTCAGATTGTGCTGCCTTTCTAATTAAATCAGACTTGGGGATTTGAAATTGAATTGGTGTGAAACACAAAATAAGAGACTGTAAGTAGTTTAAGACTGGCAAGGCCCGGACACATACTTAACTACCATGGAAAGTCAGAGGAACCTGGGGTAGCCTTCCTGTCCTATGACCAGGTCCCACTACAAGACTCTCTGCAAACAGTTCTAATGCTGTTTTCTGTCACTTTTTATTCTGTAAATAACTTTTGTTCTTGAATGAGATATGACTTCCCTTCCTGTAGTGCTGCTTTAAGTGAGATGACAGTAGAATCACATCCTCAAATTTGACTACCACCATCAGCATTGAGAAGGAAAAATTGAATGACCCGTAAAAGCATCCTAAAGCTGCTGAGACAGGACAAAAGATGACAGTTGGAAAGTAAACCACTCTCCTAAGGAATATAAACCATGTGTTCAAAAATAGGAATAAGAGGTATTTTTGGATAGTAGCACTACTTTGTATTTATTTCAAAGTGGACAATAAATGGAAACTGCAGATCAAATCTATGAGCTCTATTCAGATTGTGGCTGTGCGTTAAATGTGAAGAAGACACGCCTTCTAGTTTTCCTGTCAGAATAACCAAGAAAGTAAATTATATGACAACAATATCACTTGGGAAAGAAAAAAGATGAACACCCCTGATCACAGTAGAAGAGATATGACATCATGAAAATGGCAGCTATAAACCAAAGAGGTCTAAGGAGGGCAAGTAGTGCTTCAGATAAAAGTATGAAACAAGGGTTACTTGCAGTGTAAGGAGAAGGAGAAGCATACACTGTGAAAAGATACAGCCTTAGGCAGAGTGGCATAGTTGTTGAACAAATAATTAGAGGAAACCCTCATTTTTTTATAAATATTTCTCTATGTCTTACAGTTAAAATTACTTTTTTGCAAGCTTCTTGCAGCTTTTAAAAGATGTGCAGGAGCCCATTGCTTATAACACTTTCCACAATGCAGCAATTCATGTGGGGCATCTTAAATATTGCCATTTTGCAATGCCTCATTTCAAGGCCATAAAACTCCAATATAACTAGACAAGTCATTGCTGTGATACATGACAAAGCTGGCATTCCCAAACAACATAATTTTGTATGGATTTAATTAAAATACATATACTGTTTGCACATTTACCTGAAATCAAAAGCGGTGCCTGCACATTCATCAGAAACTGAAGCATGGCAACTGTTAAAGCACAAGAAAATAGGTTACGGTTCTGATAGTGTAGTCTGTATTAGTGTAACACAGAGGTTAATGCATATGCTTAATGCAGCATAGTTTTAAAGATTGCAAGAATATCAAATTTGGACCACCTTCCTATCCTTTTGAAAGCATTTTCTTATTTCAGACTCCTGTAATGCTTTTAAATATGTATAAATTGTGCTCAAGTTATAAGGTAGAATGATTTTTACATGTATAAAAATATGTTGACTAGTGCCTAAATGCTAGACTCCATGGCTGTCACTGCCTATTGTATATAATTTTCCTAGACACACAGCTAGCCTTAGGCTGTGAAGGTAGGAACTCTGTGTCAGAGAGACTTTGACAAAAGATATATAGCTTTTAATTTGCCCAAGGAACAGAGGGAGCAGATTTATGACCTAAAATACAAGGCTGAGAATTGGCTGTATACTTTCAGCTAATGGGTATAGAAATGAGGAAATTCACAATGGCTTCTTCATGCACAGACTGCCTTTTTTTGCATGTTGTATAAACAGTCCAGAAAAGTTTACAGGGCTATAATTTTTTTAAAAATAAGGTAAATGTAGCCCTGTGAATGCATTCCATATCTTCTATGTCTTCTTGAGCTTGATGTTTCTTGTAAAATTATAACTCTATCCTGCTTTAATTGATTACTTTGTATGGGTATCAGGCTAGATTATTAGCATTTTTAAAGAAAGATTTATGAGGAGGTGCATTGTGTTTGTTTATTGGCTATTTTTCATTAAGGGCCTTTGCAGACATTAAAGAGTTTCACAAAATTGTGGAACTTGCAAATGGTTAGGACCAGTTCCACAGGTAGTATAAAATCCTGTCAACTTTATCTGAATGAAGTTGCACTGATTTATGTTGGCTGAGGATTTGGCCCGCAGAATTGATCTTGGATTGTAAGAGAGAAACTCTGACAGTGTCCTCTGTTCTTAACTCCTTTGACAAAGATAGCTTTAGAAAACCATTTTGATTTTGTGGATTTATCCTTTGTCCTGACTGTCAGCAGACAGCAGTTTAAGATCAAAGGGGAAGAGATTTGAAGATTAAATGTCTTTGAACTGAAAATGTCCTGCAGCCCCGTAAATTCCAACAGAGATCACTAAATTGAGAGTGCAATCATCAGCTGATTTGTTTTAATGACACATGGATCGAAAGTTGTCTCAGAGGTGCTTGGAGCGGTAGTGAAGGTGCACTGTCAGGGATCCTGTGCACGGGAGTTGTCGGTACCATCACGTCTCCACAAGCCGCTGGGAACAGCTGCACTGAGGCCCCCCTCTCCTCCTCTAACCTGTGCTCAGTAAGGGCTGACCCCATAGGATGTCTTTAGCCTGCTGATAGCTCTTAGGTGATCCAGAGCTCCTGTAATTGCAGAAGCCTTATGGTGATACTAATCTCCTCGCTGTTGTTAGATCTACATCTACAAGGACTGCAGCTTATGACTGCAGCCAGGAGAGTATATGAATGAGATGCTCTGATCTGTGGTGGCATGGACCAAAGGATTGTATCTCATCTACTAAGGCTATGTGCTGTGCTCTTTTATCTTCAGTTCTTAAAGACACTGAGGGATAGAGGCTACCTCATCTTAGAGAGTTTTTAGAGATTAATTATCCCAACAATTAAAAATTATTTGTTTATTTTTTTCCTCATCACCTTCCAACAACTGAATCACATTATGATGTATCCTGTTAAAGTGCCTTCTAACAAAACTGTAACTGCTTAGTTGAAAGGAGTTGCTGGCTCTAGTAGCGATGGATGTTTATTTGGAAGTAGTTCTAAGGAATAACTACTGTGAGTGAACACCTGCAAAAGATAGAGAAACAATGAGTTGCCTTGTTTTTCAATTCTTCAAAGATTTAGGAACGTGAAAACAACATATTTAAAAAAACTCTGTCAGGATTATTCTGCCATAATCCCTATTTATTCTTTTGTTTCTCCATGTAATATTAGTATTTGCATGCTAATTAGTGATTAGAACTGAATTTTCTAGAAGGAATTTTTTTTTCTAACAAAACTTATTTTGCAAAGTAAACTTTGTACTATGTTCATTTTTCACAGATAAACAATCCACTTAAGCCTACCTGCCAAAGGATAACATGAAGATGTTATTTGAAAAGAAATTACTGCCTCAAGTAGATTCTGTAGTGTGTTTGCAAAATGCCAGTTTTAGAAGGGCCATGGGATTATTGACTTAAGATAAATGGCTAGAGATGATATAATTATGAATTCTATGAGAAGCCCTTGTCACAAGAAAGATATAGATTGAAATGTTGCTATTTTCTTCTTTTTTTCTTATCATAATCCATATGAAAAAGAATGGAGACATCAGAATGGTAACAATTCATACTTTCTGTGGCTTTTACTGAATTTTTTTTTTTTTTTAACCTAGAGGGTCTTGGATAGTATTAACTCATTAGAAACATTTTTCTGGGTTTCCATGAAAATGTGTAACTGATACTCAGGATATAGGTAAATGTCTATGTCAATCAGTGATTAAATAGGCAAAAGATGTCTTGTATATTGGTAGAGACTTGGTGTTACAATTAATCAAAAAAGAGGAAATGTTTTACATGGAAGAGAATAATTAAAAGTATATCAAGATGGCCTCAAACTGAGAAATGAATGGAGAAATTTTTGGTAGCCTCTCAGACTCTAATGAAAAGCATGTGTAAAATAAGCACTAATCAAAAAATAGGTTAAGTACTAAGTAAAGCTAATGTCCCAGTTCTGCAAACCTGCATGGCTCCATTAACCTTGCACATTGGCATCGCAACTTTCTTCATGGCTTGTTTTGTTTGTTTGCCATCTGCATGCACTCTGTAAATTCTGCCCTTGCTTTGGCGACAAGCAGAAGGCCAGCCTCTTGGCAACTGGGACCTTAGTTTTTACAGAGATTGAAGCTTGACAGGTAAGAGCTCGGGTGGCTTTTGGCACCCATGGGGAGCAACATGTCAGCAACAACCAGCACATAAAATACAGGGCTGCAGTCTGCTGGGAGCATGCCTGTCTCCAGCCAAGTTGCAATGCATGTAGGCGTTTCTTCCTTAGCAACTTGAGTGACTACCAGGCATTATTACCTGCAGACTTGAAAGGAACTGGGCCTGTGCCATGGCATCCTTCTGGTCCCTACACAACCCCTAGACAATCTGCCACCAGAGAGGACTGCTCCCCAGTGAGTGCTCCTCGTTCTTCCCAGTGTCTGGGACTGCCTGGTTTTTCTGCTCCTTCATGACCCATATAGTTCTTGTCCAAGGGCTGGGCAAAAAGAAAACAGAGTAAGCTTCTCAAGCTAACATCCCTGTAGATGTGTCATATATACACATATGTGTTTCACCTCCTTCAGAAGAGGAAAATATTTCTAGGATTTTTTAAGCACCCTTGAAAATCCTTACGAAAATGAATGGGCGATTTCCCTCCCAGTGGGAGGGGAGTTTTCATTGGAATTGGCAGCTTCTAAACACAAAATGCACATGCACATGCTCTCTCTCTCCTTCTCTCTTTAGAGCCTAGTATGTCAGGATAGTGGAGGGGAATAAAGATTTGCTTGCTGTTATTTTTGTATACATATCCTTCCAATTCACGAAAGACTCGCATGGCCCCTTTGTGCCATTATGTCTAGAAGCAAGAAGACATTTTTAATAGCACTGTCGCTTTTCAACCAATCCAGTGACAGATACGAGTGAATAATATAAATTCTCTAGCCATTCCTTGGCATTTATTTCAATATAAGTGTATTTTTTTTCAAGTAGAAAACCCAATAGTAATTTATCAAGGGACAAATCATTTTTTCTTGGCAGTGGAGTCTGCAAAATCCCCATTTTTAAAGCACTAAATCTCCCTCCTTTGACAGGAGTAAGAAAGCATTAAAAGCTTTGATTTAGCTGGATCATACAAAATAGTTTCTCATAATTATCCTTTTGGATGATATATGCTTGTCTTTTTTCCCCTTCTTATTAAACCTGAGGTCTCCATTTTTCATCCAGCTGTATTACTAAATTAAATTGCCTTTTGTTGTATTCAAGTTAAGCACTTTGCCGAAAGCTTTCCCTGTTCAGGGAAATAACATTTACCCAACGTGCTCCCTGTTTTACTGTTTAAATTTACTGTTTTCAATTGTTTGGTTTGCTAAGCAATTTGAGGTTATTGTTTGTTTTAATAAGAATAATGAATCAGTGTAATTTAGTGTTGTATCTTAGAGTACAGTATCTAGGGGAAAAAACACAAAAAAAACCACAGCTCACAAGGAATTCTTATTTCAAATTGAAATGTAGATTGCAAACATGACAGAAAGAGCTTCTTGCAGGTCCAGCTTTACGAAGTTTCCATTTTTATTGCTGAACAAAAAGGAAGTCTAACTGGATATGAAAGAATTCCATGGGGGATATAGTCACGTTCATTGACAAAATAATAGAAAACAGTTCAATGTGCCACCTTTCTTGGACAGTTTGCATCTGCACGTTAAAAAACTGCTGTGGAAGCCAGAGGCAACTTCAGCCAGAGTTTTAATTCTGTTCTTGCAAGGAGAAAGCTAAAATTTTATTGGACTAAATTATATAAAAATCTATACCAAAATTTAATAAAAAACTATCCATGATCAGCATAGCAAAGTAAATTGCTCATTTAAGGATTTATGAGATGCTGTTCAGGATATTAATTCAGAGGTTATTGTTTCTCCTGTAGTTCTTTCCAGCAAACTTTGCCTGGGTGAATGCTCAAAGAGCACAGTGCATGTGAAATGGTCTCCCTGACCTCTGTCCTGTTCTTGCTTGGGATATTTTGGATCGTGCCCTGGGTCTGTCAGTGGGCATGTCATTGTTTGCCCTTTGCTCAGTTGCAGTGAACGTCAGTGTTGGAACTGGCCTTTCCTGGGCTGTACCAGCAAGACTTTACAGCCATGATAGCCAGATTATGGTCCATAAAGACACACGTTCTCTTTAACATTGATCCCGAAGTTAATAACAGTATGAATTATACAAGACCTGATAAATATGGAATTGAAGGTGGTAATACAGGTCAGTGCGGCTTTATGAAAAATAGATCATCTCAGACTCATGTGATAGGCTTTTGAAGAAATTCTAAATGTCATTGGTAAAGAGTGACATCATTGACATAGATCTATCTATGGCTTTGATTTCTGTGGCATGGTATCTTGACTAGTAACTTGAAATGGTGAAAGATCAACATAATACACCAGTGGGTCTAGTGTTAAAGAGAGCTTATGCATGCTCTGAACTTCACCAGGCTTTCCTGGCATGATCAAATTCCAGGAAGAAATGACTACCTTTAGAGAGGTTGGAGCAGAGCAATGAAAAGGGTCAGAGATCTGGAAAAGAAAGCACAGCAAACCATATAAAACAAGTGGACACGAGCTTAAAAAGTGTACCTAGAAAGATTTACTTTGACTACTGGAGAATGCCAATAGATATACGGAGGTCGTGGAACTTTTCTAATTTGAGGGCTTTTTAAAACATAGATATGGATTATTCTAACTTGAAATGGAATAGGTTACTTCTGAAAGTCATGCACAATTTCCATGTTACAAGGATTGGCAAGATCCTTGCAAAAGACACAGGAGCAAAGAAACACAAGGGAAAGGGAAACACACAGTATGGCTGTGGAGCCCCTGAAAAAAAAAGCGCAAGCCAATGGTGGTCTGAAGGAGATTGTCAAACAAGATGTTAGAAACTCAGACCGTACAGGTACAGCCAGCAGAGCTGGCTCACATATTTATGACTGTGTTTGTAAGATTTTATTGAAGGGAAAAGGAAGAAGGTATGTGACAGTAGATGGGAAGACTGAAGAATTTCCAGGAATGCCAAAAGATTTGTGGGGTGTGTGAATGTGAAGCATGAGTTTTGGCTTGTTGTACAGGAAGTTATGGTCATGGTGGCCTCTGTCAGGTCTGAAAATCTATGAATGTGTAATTTCCAAGATAGCTTTGAAAATCTCTCCTAAAAGGCTCTATTTGCTCTTTGTATCCTTCATAATAAATTGAAAAGACAGTTGTTCAGAGAAAAGCTTTTTCTTCTCAGTCTTATACTCCCATTTCCTCCTGTTTTTCATTTAAACCCTGCTGCTGTAACAGATGCTGATATAAGTTCTTTTATTGATAGTTTCAGGCACAGCATTAGTTTGTTGACAATTTGATCATCTTTTTAATTTATTTATTTTTAAAATTAATAGTCCATGGTATTTTGATTATTTTAGTCTTTTTCTTCCTCTGCATTGACCCCTATAAATGCCTTGAAAAGGACTTGAAACCTTTGTAATAAAACACTGTAGTACATGAGCAGCCTGTTGTATGTGTTAGGCAATATGTTTTCTGCGTGGTTTCTAATATACTTGTGATGGTACTATTAGTGATTGCAAGTACCAGAAAGGTTTGTGGAGCTCCCCCTCTGGGCAGCTAAATATTGCAGAATAGGTGCTTATCTAAGGCTTGTGAGGAATGCCTGACTTATAAGACAGGGAAAGATTCAAATTTTATAATATGGCATTTTCTTTTTGATATTTTGAAGTCACAAACTATTCTTTCTTTTGGTATTTCAGTTTTTGCATTTCATGTAGATTATAATGTTGATAATAATTAGAAAAGTGTAGGCTGAATTAGTCTTTTTAAAAAGCCAAAAATCAGTCTTAGGATTGCTGCAAACACTGCATGGATATTTGATGTGATAAAAGTACATGCAAATTATCACATGCTAGTCAAGCTTAAATTTATCTTATGGATTCTCTAAATGCACTTAGTACTTCTTACTTCTGCTAAGGCATTGGAACATATAAGCCATACAAAGTCTTTTCTAAGTTAAATTTTTCTTGGTTTTTTTTTTTTTTTTCTGAAAAAAAAACAACTCAAATATTCCTGAAATGGAATTTGTCTGCACTGCTCTAGACATATGCTCCTGCACTAATGATCACTTCCTGCTATGCGATTAATCAAATATTAATAAACTAATAATGAATGCCAGATCTACAGAACTGTCAAGCTTTCTTTTGGATTAACAGCACTTTTCATTGAATTATCTGTAAATCTACCTTATGGTCCAAAGCTGGTTATTAGTTCCTGAGTATTATGAAGTATCAGCAAAAAGGCAGTCATGAAAGTAAGTCTTCCTTATTGAAGTATGCTGCATGAAATATCTACCTGGTTTCCAGCCTCTTAAAATAAAATCTTTTTGCTCTTTTGGGTGGATTTTGGCTGAAATCTGGATCAAGCTTTCAGATGGGAACAAATTTGTTTCTTAAATGTATGGGCATGATACTACAGAGCTCTTATATGATTCTGTTAATGACACAGTCTCCTGTATATTTTGGATTTAGTAATGTTAGTAAAAGTATTTAATTATTAATAATAAATAGAGGGGGGGAAACCCTGCCCACATGAAAGTTGAAAAGCTCTGCTAGAGTATTTTGCTTTGCAAATTGTCAGGCAATAAGAAATTGGTGAAACTAGAGGGATACAAGACCATTTGTTCATTGCATACATTGATAACCTGAAGATCTCAGCATGCCAATATGTTGTCAGTCACATGGCAAAATTACATGGAAAGGGTAAATAGTTACTTTGTTTGTGTGGCTAAAAAGATATAGCAGCAATCAGAAGACATGTTACAGACAGATAAGAAAAAACAGACTGAGAAATCATTCCTGTTACTCTTGCCATAGGCAACGCACCCTTTTCTTTAACTAAGCATCTGCTAGTATCAGCCTTCAGACCTTAGGGCTTTTGTCACTGTACAGAGGCTTGTTTAGCCTTGAGCTTACTTGGAGACTATCTGCTCTGGTGAGTTCTCTTGAGGGATGTGTCTAGGCCATCCAAACAAGCTTGAGACCTCTCTTAAAAGGGGAAGCCACAGAAAAAACTGAGGAACCAAATGATATTAGCAATGAAAGGCAAATTGCAGTATACAGACCTTCAATGGAACTTGTCTCAAGACTTGGAGGTTTGGCTGCTCTGTGTTCTGCAAATGGGCTTTGATCTTGTTTGGAGAATCTAGGAGGAGACACTACTGTGCCTGATGCAGAGCATGGTACTTCTCATCTCAGTATACAGCTTTGGGAGGTTTGCAGAAAGGTATTGTTGAGGAGAGATGAAAAATTCACTTAGCCAGCCAGATCAGCCAAGACCACTCCAGTGATCAATGAGGAGACAGACTTTCACTCTGCTGCTCCAAATTTGTCATTAGTACCTTAAGGAGGCTCTGATAGCCTCTGGTTATTGAGAACTGGTGTCCTGGGACTTGTCTCAGGTATGTTCTGATCATCCAAATGAGTTGTTGCTATCTGACTTGATAGATAAGGAACCTGATTGCAGTGGGAGGAACTGCAATCCCAAAAGGTAAGGTGATGGTGCATAATCCCATATTATGAGACGATATTGAGAGACCCTCAGAAGTCTTTGGCATAGGATTTTGCCTTTTCTATGGATGATCGTTAGGTACATTTCCTAAGTAGATAAGAGTTGTGGTGTGGGTAGGATGGCATTTTCTGCATTCCTAGTGGATTAATCTCCTGATCTATGCTGATAGATAGCCTACTTCATCTTTGAAAACTATTTTGTATGTGGTCTTCTGTAATTACTGTTAAGTCATGTTTGACACTGATCCTGTGCCTCTTTTTGCATTGGCCTGAAGGCACCTGCTGTATTAGGGTTTGTATTGGGTCTGGCTGAGATAGAGTTAATTTTCTCCTTAGCAGCCCTCATAACGCCATGCTGGACTCCCTATTCAGATGGTAACATTAGGATAGGACAGTGATGGAAAGGGTGGATTTACATGGTAGTGATGTTATTTGAGTTGAGCTAAAAATGTGGGTTTTTTTTTTTTTTTTTTTTTTCCAAGGTACTTAAAACTTTGGAATATCCTGGGAGCTTGAAAAGGGTATCTGCTGGTTTGTTGCAAGTTTAACGGTTCAGTATTTCTATTGTTTTAAAACAAAAGTAATATTTTCTTTGATTATTACTCCTCTTAATGCATTTCCATAATAAAACCAAACAAAAATCTCCCAAACCAAAACCCAAACAAAACCACTACTCCAAACAAAAACCCTCCAGAGTCTGCTGAATGAACTTCTACAAATGTAATAACATTTAGATTACACATATCATGCTTGTGGTGAATAGAAAAGTTGAGGAATAGATGAGAATGTCAGAGGAAGATTGAGGACTGACACACTCGCTCTTATTTTTAATGAAATTATGCACATCTGGGATGTATTAGGGAGTATATAAATGACTCGCATTCAGACTTTAAGTACAGATAAGAGATGACCAAAAATCAATACCAAACGTGGTAGAACTACAAGGCAATGCAGATATTTATTGTTATGAAAAGAATTTCTGCCTCCTTTGTATTCCATAGGTATAAGATGAGGTCTTCATTCATTGCCTGCTGGGATTTAAAGAGAAGCCACAAATGTTTCCCTTGTTCACTGACCCTGTAATTTAAATAGAAAGATCACTATGCATTATCATCGCTTGGCAATCTTTTCTCTAATTATTTAGGCCAGTCCTTTTCTGTAACTGAGAAAGTTGTACTGATAACAGGCAGATCAAGTCGTAACTTCAAGAGACAATAATGCAGTTACTCATTCTGGTGGCTCTTTATGCTGATAGAGAGCCAAGCCTGGATTTGAGGAACAGTTCTGAAAGTGAGTACCCTGTTCTAGAGAACCAGCAGCTCACCTCAGCTCCTGTCGTTGGGTGACCATGGGAAGGCAATCCTAGGATGGTAGACTGAGAACAGAAAAGGCAAAGAAACTGCATGGGATAGAGGGAGGAAGAAATCATTTCACCATAGGTTACACTTTAATTGTGCATTCTGGAGATTGATTTATTAACACAGTATCATATAACTTATGATGAACGTGATAATTTAGTTGTGCATACTAGAGCCTCAGTCATTTTTATCAGGAACAGTAAGTTTCTGATGTGTGTGAAGCTTCTTCACTATAGGTTACCACTTGGACACTTCTTCAGGAAGAAGCTTCATGAGGGCTTACTCTTTACCTTTGGCAGTCTCTGGTAGCTCTGGGCCAAAACTCACCTTTCCACAGCACCTGGTAGCTGTTGAGAAAACCTCATTTCCTTCTGCTAAATAAACTTTTTCCCCAATTTATCAGCTGAAGAAGATATTCTCATAATAGCCAGTGGTAAGTGAGTCTCAAGAGAATTCAACTCACGTATCTTCCTGTGCTGCTTTGTGGACCATAGTGAGTAACAGAGAATTTAATGTTCTTCTCCAAAGTCAGACTGTTATTCAGAGCCAATCTGGAAACCTCATTCAGATTCAACAAAAACCTTACTATACTGGATTCTTGCAAACTAGCATATGGGAAGACCAAAAAGATGTAATAGAAGTGTTTGGGGGTTTTTGATGTTGGAATGGCAACTTAAGATTGTTAATTATCTTTAAAAATATTCTTTCTGCAGTCTGACTAGACTTATATAAAAAAAATATGGAAGGGAGAAATTCTGAAGTTTGTCATGAAATCTGTTGTGAGACTGAGGAAAAAAGTCAAACACAAAGCTAATTATCTTTTTCTATGTCAAGGCTTTCATTTATTGAAACTTCTGAGAAGATGCTGAAGTCCATTTATAATCCTAAAGCACTTGGGCATGATGCTGAGTCTTACTACCATTACAAGCGAGTAAAATTTAATGAGTGCTTAAATGTTCTACTGATGCAGTTGAGTTTATTAATTGGAGGTTAAACTACTGTTCTTGAGCCCTTTTGCTGGTGGGAGGCTTAATTCCCTGAGCCCTCACCTGAAGCACAGCATCCTCCCTCTGGAGCACCATCCAGGCTGAGACCTCTGAGCTGCTGGGGTGCTGGAGATCTGAATGAACTGCTACGGGGCAGTCTGAGGAGTTGTTTCACTTCAGGCAAACACTGTCACAGTTAAACTTTATTCAATTAATATTTTTATAGAAATTTGTTTCTAATGTCTACCGGTGAGGTAGCCAGAACATAGCTCCTCTGAGCTGCTTTGATACTCATTTCAAAACAATTTAGGAATGCAGAAATCAAGAACAAGAACTGAAAATTAACAGTTGTCAATTCACTGCCTTAGCACCTGCTTTTATTGTTGAATTTAAAAAGCTCTGGCAGCTACAACTGGCTCCACCAGATGTTGAAAGGAGTTTTTTAAGATGAAAAGTAAAGAGTGTGTCAGATGATGTAAGGAACACTAATTTAAAAAATGAAATCATACTGTTGTCAGAATTGATACAGAATGTAATATCAAGGACAAGACTGAAAAGATGGGTTTTAAAACAAATTTGTATAGGATAGGTTCACTTAAAAGAGATTTTCATGAACATCAAATTCATAGTTCTTAGAAATATGACAGAGGTTTCAAGCAACAAATTCTTCTCATGTACATTGACTCACCTCCTTGCTTTCATGTGTGACATGAAGAAATGTTGTGTATTAACCTAGTTGTGGGGACATTTCATCTGGATGATAATACTATCATTATCTGATAGCCAACTAAACAGAAAAGAAAATCAACATATATTGAAATCTGTCTTTATACCCACAATGAAATCTGGATTATATGTGTTTTCTTATACATACATACATGCATACCTTGAAGGTGATTAGAGGACATTTGCATATTCAGAGATTCCCATTAAAACCAATGGGATTTTGATTGTGCAAGTAACTATACATGAAATTTTCATGAACAGAAAATAGGCTATTATGTATAGATTTTATTTTCATTGTGTGTGCTTTTGGTGATTTGCTGTGCATCCATGAGGGACCTTCTCTTCCCTTACTTGTTATTGGCTAGGCGTAGGATGGGTAGCAGCAAGTGCTGTGGTGTGTCTCATTTTCAGCAATGTTTTGGTCTGAAGTAGAAAAATGGTTAGGTTTGTCTCTGCAGTGTCATTGCCTAAAAGGCTGTGCTAGGCTGAAGATTGGTGTGGAAATTGCTTCCCCGTTACTGTTAATAATACAATGTATATACAACAGACTCCCCTATTTGTCTCTCCTCTCCCATAAATTTCACATTAACTGTAATCTTTCCACATTACTGGAGAGGTATAGGTACAGCCACTCAATTAGGCTGTGACTTTAGCTATTTGAAAAAGGGCTTTTCATTGGTAGTGAGCATGGATTAGGTCCATCTATTTTCAAGGTAAAATTTGGCTATCAAAGAACAGTTTTGTTATCTATCTGCAAAGTAAATTTCTACTTTACTATTTCTTAACAAGCAGTAACTGCAAATCAGTGGCTGTTTCCATTCCTCAGCTGAGTTAGTTTGCTTGGTCGCCTTTAGCCAGGCACAAAGAGACTCTGCAAGTGTAATACGACTAAAACATTTAAAGCAGTTACTAGTTGTGTAGCACTCACAGAAATCAGCTAGGACTTTGCTTTACTATCAGTATACTCACTGGCCCTGAAAAGGCACCTTAAAGACTGCGTGCTGTCGCAGGAGCCATCAGTTATGAGAACAAGGGGTGGCCTCCGAGGACGACTCTTCTGTGGCTCAGTTGCTGTCTCCCACCAGGTCCATCAAAATGGTAATTCTGACAACTTAATCTGATTACCCAACCAGCCTCCCTGGTTTTCTTCCTTCAGGAGTCTGTACTTTTCCATGTTGGTATTTTTCCTCGTGAATCCTTTAGCTACTAAAGCTGCTAAATGATGCCTGGTCTCCCCAGCGCTACCTCTACTTGTAATTTTACCGTTATTAACATTCTTCTGGCTTTCATCCCTAGGATATCTAAGGAAAACTGCTAGGAAAACTTCATAGTAGGAGCTTAATTCTCATTGCGGTTAGCGTTTGTAGTTAGCGAAACTTTCCTTGCAGTTGTCCATCAAACTAGATCATTCACTTTTTTCTAGTTTTTCTCGCTTTTCTAAGGACATAGACTGTTACTTCATCCGTCTTCAAAAATGCAGACCATGATGAGCAAAGCTGCAGGGACATCCATGGGCTAACCATTTTAAACCTGAAATGACTCCAGGAGACTGCCAAGTCTTAACACCCTTCTGAGTCAAGCCCATTAAAGTAATTTATTTAGACTTATATAACTAGATAAGGAGAAATTTATGTTTAAGCATTGTAGGTTTGGAACTAAATACTCTTCTTCCTGGGACAGATATTTATTTGTCTCTTCAGACAGAGTAAGAGAAGCATACATTGAACTCATCAGACTTACCAGCATTCTGCTAAAGGAAAGAGTGGTGCCTCATGTCTGAAATCAGGACGGGATAGATTAAAAAAATCCTAATGAAATTTAAAAATCTGTAAAACAATTTTTGCTTGAATTCAAGTCAGTACATGCCATTGGATAATAGCTTGAAAATAGAAAAATTTTCATGCAGATGCTTCACTTCTGAAGATATTTTTCTCATAATTTTTCTCTCTTTTAGTTTAATAATGTTGCCTATGAGAAGGGAGGGAGTTGGTATTTGATGGAAACATCTCTCTTTAAATGATTTACAGTGAATTTTGATGTTAAAGTGTGATAATTCTTATTATATATTGGTATACATCACAAATTCAAGAGGCTTTGTTTGTATAAATACTCAGAAATCTCCAGGACCATGTTTTGTTCCATTTACCCTAACTCTGTATATAGACTACAGTCTATAAATAAATAAATAAAATCAAGAAACTTTCCATCTATAATCCTGTATTAACATTAAACTGGCAATAAATCTATACCTGATTTTTTGTAAATCCAGTACTGTTGTAAATTCAGATAAATTTGATCAAGACCTTACCCAAACAGCCTTGAAAACCATGCTAAAGTGCAGCTATGTAAAAGGTAGTAGATGCTCATCCCACAGTTCTAGGTTGTAATTTCTGTATCTCCCCATTGTTCAGATTCTGCTTCCTGTGGAAGAGCTAGCTAAAGTTGAAATTTAGAATTTGCATGCAGACTAGCAGAGGATTCACATAATTTTAAGCTATCTCGAATCCTGGTAATTTTGAGTTGTTCTCTGGCTTCTGATGTAGCAGATATCTCTAACTACAGGTTAGGGTTGTTTGTTCCACAGCATTGTACTTTATGGTGCAGGCACATCTAGCCAGCAGCACTTAGACCAATACATCTGTCATACTTGTCTTCCACAGGAGATGTGGAACAGTCTCATGGGGACAATCTTCAGGCTTTGTGACATTATAAGATCTCCCAAGGACAATTGAGAATTTTTGTATCTCACCGTATCTTCGTATTTTCTCTGTGAAGCCGGGCACACACCCAACTCCTCTATCCCTTTGAATCTTTACAGGATAGTCTTATTATAACTTGACAGAATTTCTACTGAGAAGCAATAAATGGTGATGTTGAAGATTTAATTGCTCAGGGTTACTTGTGTTTGGTTGCAAGAGCCAAGTTAAAACCAGAATATGTTATGTACTGTCTGATTTGCTTACCTTTTTTTATCTATTTCAACACAGGGAGTATAAATTTTATACAGCTAACAAATGACCAAGACTGAAATTATATTATAGTACTGTTCTGGGTACAATAGCCTGTGTATTCCTATTGTTCAACAACGCAAAATGTGCTTATCAGGAGATTACCTCTTCTGGAAATATAACTCTCTCTTTTGTTGGGTGGTTTTTTCTTAAATATTTTTTTTAAGTTTTAATTTCAGAGCACCCCACTTTTCAATGTGCATAAGATCCCTAACTACTTCTATAGCAAAAATAAATTTGTGCAAGTTGTCTTCTGTGCCTTTATTGTCACTGAAGACTTGATCCCTTAAGGTGGGAGTCTGTTTTTTCTCTGTTTTAGCAGTGCTTAATACAAGGGGATGACAAATAATTAATGACCCCCAACTAACGCAAAGTCACTGTGGCCTTGGGATTTTGTGCATCCCATAAAAATCTGTTCACAGCTATGTGTTTCAAAGATTTGGATAGATACTTCTTTGACAGCTACACGATACAGTAAAATGGAGAATGTGTATTTGGCCAGCAGAACTTTCTTCAGATTATATATCTCCGCAGTCAATGTTGCAAGAGCTATGTAAAGGTAATTGATAGTTTAAGAGCTTAACAAAATTCATCCTGTTGGGCTTTTTATAGAAGGATGGGGAATCCAGCTGCTCTGCACCTTAGCTAGTCCTATAACATACTGTCACTATTCTTGCCTCCAGCAAAGGCAGGTTGAAAGAAAGGTAGATCATCCATCCTGCCTACTGAACAGAAGAAAAATTGCAATGTGAATTTTGCCTCTGCAGTAGATCTGTCTCACTTCTGAAACTTTTTTTTTTCTGTATTCCCTTCATTAATCCAAAGGGAAAAAATTCAGTCAAGATAATGAAACAAAAGGGGGGAAAAAAGAACAACCTTCAGAATGCTCCCTGCTCTGTTGAATTAAAACTGGTAAGCAATCAGTGTAGTGTGCATCTAGAAACGATACAGAGGATGCTTTTTTTACAGTGCTATGCTATTTATAAGAAGTAAAGCCTGGAATGAGTTATGGAAGTCATTTCCTCATGTAAGGAAGCGAATTTTATCACCTCTCTCGCCAACTTTATGTCTTCTACTTTATCACTAGAGTTTCTGCTGGCTTATAGCCACTGTCCCATTTTAATAAAGAAAGGAGAGAAGGCCTAATCCAGCAAATGCTTTAAGCCCATATTTAATTTTAAGGCTGCTGAAGAGTTGATGACATTGGTGGAGATGTTTGTGTTCACATAAAATGTACTATGCATGCGTTTAAAGACTTAGGTGGATTTTTCCCAAAAGGGTTCCTGAAGTCCTTTGCAAGTGTTTCAAGTAACGCTATTCTTAACATTGGTGAAAGGTTTTCAGGGAATTTAGAAACTTTGGTTTGAGTCAAATACAGCATGATTGTAACTTGTGATTTGGATTTGACAGTATGTCTGGAAAGGTTAATTATTTGTATTTGCAGGTGATGCTGCAACAGAGAATACTCTTACGCATTTTGTTGCAAAAATCGGGCCATTTTGTAAAAAGTCTAAAAAGGAAAACATGATCTGTTGGATACTTCAGGAGTTTGATGGAAATGCTGAATGGGGTGTACATTTTGAAGCAAAGCAAATCCTTCTTGGAAATAAGAATTAAGAGAATGGTCTCTTCTACTTTTCCAGTTTGATAAATCGACATTTGGGAGTGTAAACTGTTTTCTTTGCCATTAGCAATAGTGCTTCTGTGTGCAAATGTATACATGAGAATGTGCCCACTATTTCTTAGCAGCTTCTAGGTTGTTTTTGTTTCTTTCTTTTTGTCTTGCTACCTGTACCGTAGTTCAGGTGGACTGTGAGAAAATGCCAGCCTAAGCCTGCCTTTTTCTCTTTTTCTATGCTCTATCTATTGTATTTTGTATGTCAAATGATTTCTCATCCTGCTTTGCAGTAGCATTCATGCATGGATGATACTGGGATTTATCATTCTGTTGGACTCATTTGTGGATTCATTCTAATAAAACATAATACAATTTTGATGCTTTTGGATGCAGAAAACATAGCTGCTGAAGTCTCAGAAATACTGAGCTGATCCAGTTGTTTCCCTCTCTGCCATGCACCACCACACCCGCACACACCCCCACATCCCCCCCGATATTCTGATACAAATAATGTGGATTTCAATTTTACCTGTGGAGGGTATTGCATTAAGATGTTGTTCTTAAAGTGACATGAAAACATTCTAGAAATGAAACAAACTCCATGTGACACAACTATTTTGAGTTGTTGTGATTAAATCTGGTCAATATCACAGTTTATGGCTTTGTGACATAGAATAATTTTGTAACTGCTGTCCTATTCTTAACATGCGTAAGTGAATTGCTCTTTAAAATACAGTATATATTTTTAATTCTTTATTGACATTGCTAGAACTCTGAATTCCTTTTAGAATATATGCTACAGTGTGCTAAAATGTGATCGTTTCATGCACTGTATTGAATTTCATGGTAATTTAAATCCACTGAGGATATCACTGAAATAATTTGATAAAGATAATTTTTTTTTTTCAGTACGAATTGTCGGATTGATCTTTGTTATCTTAAAGTCTAAATAATTATTTGTAAAGGGTTTAAGTTGATTGTCAGTACTAGATAATCAAAAGTTGAGGACTTTAGTGAATGTATTTCACCTTGCACTTCTTTTCCCTCAATACTGTAAAGGACTTAGTCCAGAAATGTTTGCCATCATCATTTCTTTAAAGGAAATCCCAGAGAAAATTATACTTAGAATTCGTTTTCCAATGTGAATATTTAAGAATAAAGATTCTGAGGGAAAATGCTTATGGATACAGTGAAGACAGATTTAAATTTGGCTTGATGCTGTTTGTGCATCTGTACAATATTGAAATCTCATTCACGTGGCTCTTTGTCATTTGGAAATCTAAATCTTTTGCCCTTATCTACATCTAGCGCCTTTACATTTGCAGCAGTTTTCCTACCAATTTTCTCACAAATGTATGCAAAAAATATGAGGCTGTATAAACAGTAGTGATTGTGATCAGTGTCACCACAGGTTTCCTAAAACTATTGCTGCTCACCATTCCAAGTAGGAATAAATGCTAGATTGTTGGGGTTTCTTTTTGTTTGGTTGTTGGGGGTTTTTTCTTTGGCTCTCCTATCAGTTTGCAAGCTGAAAAAAAACATATGACAGGTGGTATTCTCAGTGCCTTGCTGGGAGGCAATGAGCTTTGTAAGGAAGGTTTAATCATCACAGCTACTACCTTAAAACGGACATAGCAGTTCTACTTAGCCTGTCAAGCATGGAAGAAATTGCTGTAGGTGAAATCACCTCTTACTGCAGGCGAGACCAGGTTTCTCACACTCTGTCAGTGCTCTCCTCTGGCACCAGTGAGAAGAGAATATAAACCCAAAGTGGTCCTGTGGAAAAAACCCAAACAGACGATCCTTGCAATTGCCTCTTCTGAATGTCCCCACCTGGCAGGACTGTGTGCGGCGGGGCTGGGGCCCGGGGCTCCCCTGGGCTCTTTCCTTCCCCTGTGCTCAGTAAAGCACTGGCAAGGAATTCCTGCTTCTGGCCGCAGGTTTTAATTACCTCCGGTCCTGGAGTTGGTCTGGTGCTCGCTGTCCCCCCACCCTGCACTCTGGGGACGTGGAGGGGGTTTGTGCTCAAGGTCCGTTGCTGCTCTTACCGCCCAGTGCCTCTCTTCACCGCTGGCGCTGCCTGGCCTACGAGGGACAGCCCTAGTCCGCAGCCATTAGAGTGGCTGGTGGCCAGGGTAGAGCCCACCCATACACCTGAAAGGGTTTAACCTGCTGGTGGCAGGGGTGGCACTCTGAAATAGCGTCCTGAGATTTCTGGAGGTCAGTAAAACCTGTACTGTGGAGGGACTGCTATGACAATACCTTTGGATACAGTACCCGGCCATCAGTTGTCAGAAATATGAAAGGTGGAATGGCGATAAGAAGGGCTGGCAGCCTGGAGGGACCTCATCTGATGTGTGATTAGCAGTTCAACAGCACGAGCTGAGGTCTGGCTGCCAGCAGACACACAAAGCTGAGTCCGTCAGGTCAAGACATGGTTTAGTACAGCAGGTGCTACATGCAAGAGCTGATAAGAATGGCTGGAAGGGAGAGGCATGAAAGTTTTCTCTGTCTCCTGTGCCTGCCCAAGAATATACATCCCTCTTCAGTTTTGGGGCATGGGTGTCCAGGTATGATAATAGTAAAAATGAATTGTTATAAGCTTTTTTGTTTCATCTTTCCAGACAGGCAGCTTCTATTCTTACGCAACTAAATCTTTCACGTAATAAAACATAGTTACTCATTTCAAAACTGTCGTGGCTTGACCTTGCTAAAGTCACTGAATTAAAAGCTAACCAAAAGTATACCTGGCCTTTCTGTTTGTCCAGGAAGACCAGATGTTATCTTAGCTGGCTGGGAGATGCACCACTACTGGGACAGTAGGTAGGTATAGGTAGTTATACTGTCAGAAAAGTAATTTTAAGCCCCATGGACTACTGAAGGCCATTTTAGTCAGTAGAGCTTTTGAGTACCTGAAGATAACAGGTATTTGGCTTAATAACAGTTTTCCCCAGTGCTGTGGAAGATTTTTTTTTTTAATATTTTAACATTCTTTTATTCTTAGCAATCTTTGGTGGAGGGAAGAGATTTAAAAGGTCACATGGGATAAAATTTATAGCACAACCACTGAGCCATTAGGGAATTAAATGAACAGCCTACATGACCAGGACAAGACCTGTGGGCTCTCGCAACAGAGGTGATTTTCACCTGTTCTCAGGAAAGATCGATTTCTCTAAAAGCTGCTATGCTATCACTGAAGATTGGTTTTTCACACAGTATACTCCTAGTGCATATTTTCAGCAGCTGAAGAGCAACATGTTTGCAGACAAACCATAAAGATCAGTGTTTTTTCTTCCCTCTAAGTCTTCCAAAGATCCCAGTTTGATCTCAGCATGATTTTGAAAGCTTTGATCTTTTAAGGTTTAATTTAGTCCAATGACAACATGGTTCTCCAAGGCAATTCACCTTTTCCTGACTTGTTTAAAAGAAGAAAAAAAGAGGGTGAAAAGGAAAGGCAAAAACCACTTTGTAAGTGAGGAACAAAACCTTCATTAGAGAGAAAGCATCTGAAAATCTTCTCTCCAGCAAAATAACCCTTTGCAATCCCATTAGCCTGCCATCAAAAAATTGTTCTCTGTGGTGTTATACTCTCTACACAACCTTGTTAATCCATTTTGAGATAGTATAAAAAAAAAATCCAAATAAATAGTTTATTTACTGTTTCAGTTCAAAGCTAATACATTTAAAAAGTGTAAAATTGTTTCACAGTTGTGTAGGACAACCTTTGCTAAACTCAAATGGAAATAAATAACAGTTCATTGTACCCCAGCTGAATCTTTTTTTTGTCAAACACTCAGATGCAGCCCTCTGTTAAAAATCTCATTATATCTCTCATCACATGGCTGCACGTTCAGTTTAAGTTGCAACAAGAATTGGCTGCAGTAGCCGTATCTCCTGTAAGATATGACCGTAATAACGAATGTAGCTTTGGAACCTAATTCTCTTTCTGTTTTCCATCCCTGTGTGACAAAGGGAAGGTGCTGGTAGGAGTCCTGAAATATGCTTTTGCTCTTGGGTTTGTTGGCTGTTTGGGGGAGCGCTGGGGTGTGTGATTGCACACACGGTCTGTTTCACGGTCATTCAACAATTGTCAAGGAGCACATATAGAAAATAGGTGCTACTTTTTAATGGATGAAATTAAATGGAGTAAGAGTAGCATGGCTGCTATGCTGATAATACATTTATTTTGTACTATAGTGGTGGGTAATTGGCATTGTAACAAAGACCACTTGTCCACCTACCCCAATAAAAGTTATTGCTAGTTGCCTGAACCAAGGGCTTAGAAAGAGCTCTGAAACCGTAATGTACTTAACTGATTATGTAATTCTGTTCCCTAGAGGGGAAAAAAGAGTTTCTCAACACAGTTGGTGATGAGCTTGTTCCCTAGAGCATGAAACATTAATCTACATTTCTAAAGCCTCTTAGCTGAATATTAGTTAGCGGCCTGTGAACCCAAAAAGGTTCAGAGCAGGGTGAATTGTCAGGGGGTCATTGGCGCTAAGAATTTAGCGCTTCCTTTCAGTCACTGAGATCTGTCTGTGTGTGTACTGAATTTTGTTCAAAATTACAATTGAACATGTTTTCTTAATTGGTAGTAAATTGTTCACTTTAATTTTAATTTAACTTGTTTCTCATTCCTTTCATTGTCAATTTGATGCAACAGAAAAACATGACTTACAAATAGCATTTCACCTTGCCATCATCTTGGCAAAGTACAGTGGTGTTTCATCTCACCATCATTTTGGCAAGCATATAGAAAGGATTATATAACACAAAATGTATGCTTTTAGGAGAAAATTGAGCGTGGGATATGAATCCTCAGGCGCTCAGCATGTTGGTGTCACCAGTGGGGTTTAAAAAGAGACTAAAATTCCATTTGTCTGCACCACATTATATTGTATTAAGCTTTTGAGGTTTGCAACATATACTTGTATAAATGAATAACAAACTACCTCTTGCAGTTCTTGTGTTGACTTTTTTGTCCCTCTCCATCTAACTCCGAAACACCAAACACTGGCTGTAGCAAAAGACAAATTAGGATCAAATAGATGACGTGATGCGCTACTATGCCTTGTGCTGTTAACATAACTGTGTGCTGTGTGTTGATGATGAGCTAAAGCTTAAACCTCCCTGCATGTGCGTTGCATAGATATTTTACATGTCTCAGAGTAGACATACCTGTTGCAGGTTTCTTCCATTCTTCTACAGAAAAGGGATGCAACTGGAGTTGGTCTGGAAATTTTGCCTATCAATTTTCCTGCTGCTGCAGGAACCCTGAAACCCTGGTGATGGCTTTGCTCCTACCTCTACCCAGTCTGTGGCATTTTATGATTCTATGCGATTTTAAGTATTCTGTTGTTACTTGTTGAATATCGGATATTGCCTTTGAGGATTCAAACCAGTGTTCTTAGCAATATTTAATATCAATTTAATATTAATATTCTTCATCAAAGTCACAATTTTAAGTAATGATTTTTCTCATTATTTTTTAGCTATTGATCATGTTGACATGGTTCTGTACTCCATATGACAGCTTAGAAACTTTTTTATTTTATAATAATGAAAACTGAGGTTCTCATGTTTTCACTAGCATTTGAAAATGATAGTTTTAGCCAGCATCAAGAGTAATGAGACTTTCAGTTTGGTCACAAGAGATAGAAAAACTATTTGTTGTAGCATTTCCAATTTTTTGCCCAGGTGAGAAATACTAGAAAAAATATTCTGATGGGTTTTGACTATCTACTCTGTTCCCTAAAGGATTAAAAACCCCCTCTTTCATATTAACTTAGAATGAAAGGTTTAGGATGTTGTTTTCTCTGATACATTTCATACATTTCAGTAGCACAGGTCTAAATAATTTGGAACTTCGGGGATATGTGGAATATAAACCAAGCCCAGTATCGGTGATGGCATCTAAGACAAATGGATTCATACCTTTGTTTTATGCCATGTCTTGTCAAATTGGTAATGCCTTAACATTTGCTGATTCTACAAGATATACAGCTCTTTGTGCCACATATCTAACATAAAAATCAAATCCTTTATCTTTTCCCATCATTTGCTAGGTAGCTCTCTTTTTAGATTTGCTTTTTCTTTTTTTTTTTTTTTTTTCCAAAAGAGAATTATAACTTACTGCTTTATCTAATTGCAGAACGCAAGGAAGAATCCACATAATTAAGATTTTAATTAATTTTATGGCCCTAACTTTCTCATTTTTCCAATAATATCAAAATGAAGGGAGAAATTTACAATCAAATGATAATAGTAAGTTTGATAAACTGTAAAGAAAATGTGGTCTAAAGCATTATTAATCAAGATGACAACCTGACAGATCTATGGATCTGTTTGTGGTTCTTTGTCTGGTACCCTAAAACAGCTTGATAGAAGGTGGAATTTTACCAGACTTTATGTGTATTTTCACATCATTAAAAATAAACCCACATCATTCAAATGTTATCTTGAAGTAAGATATTACGAATGTATTCAGATGCTAAACAAGAGTTGTTTTTTCTGGGGTCCCAAGGAGGTGCACCCCTGTGAGAATTTTATTGAGAATCACATCAATAAAGTCCTTGTGAATTACTTGTTTGCTGAACTTGGCAAGGATGCCAGAGGCAGCCAGCCACAGTGTATGTGCCAGTAACCTGCCCAGCATCACAGTGTTTAGAAGAGGAAGGACTCAATGCCTCCCTTTTGAGATCCCCATCAGGTAAAAAGCACAACAGCAGCCAGTGGAGTAACGTGCTGAAAAATAGTGATCCAGGCCACACAGTAACAGTGGGGCTCAGAAGGACTGCCAAGGTAATTTGACAGCCGTTAGTGGAACGGTGCATTCAGCACTGATTAAACAGGTTGAGTTGCTGGCCTGGGGCTCAGGCTGTGCTTGGGGATGAGGTCGGAGTGAGGCTTGTGAGAACAATAAATCTCAGAGACATACCAAGAGCAGGGAACAGAAGATGTTGCTGCAGCAAAGCAAGAGTGCATAGACCACTCTGTGAAACAATTAAGTTCAGGGACTGGGGAGTCCCATGGCAGTTGTCTCAGCCTAAAGTAAGATGAGGTGTTCGAGAAGGAGAAAACTGAGTCGTACGGGAAGAGTGTGTCTGAAAAGTGGCTGTATGCACCAGCAGAGGCACTGCCTGCATGTGCCTTCACTGAGGTCACTGGAGTGTTGTCTGGCTTTAGTTCAGCCTATAGTTAGGTTTAAGGTTTACAAAAGAGGACATGGGAGCCCTGTAGAAAGAAAAGGACTCAGATGTTTCGGATAGTCAAGTATGGGTTACTCCTACACATATCCTTTGTACAGTCTTAGCCTTGGACATCACCTGACTTCATAACTATGGATGAAAAAAAGACACTAACCATAATTATTTTGACTCTCTGTGTTAGAGGATTTGGTTTATTTTCTTCCTCCAGAACATGATGTTACTTGGTGTTCTGAAAAGGATCAATGTAAACCCCATGGGAGGAGTACAGTTATTACCTGTGTAGGCTTGTATCTCTGGGATTGCTATGAGGCTCAGCTTACACTTAGGGTTCAGAGAAGGAGAAATGGGAGCCTTATAGTGAGGGTGACTTTGCCAAGGTCAGGTGACGGCTGCTATTAGGTATATTCTTTGTGCAGTCTTAGGAGTATTGTCCTGAGGCATTAGTCTCAGCTCACAGTTAAAGTCAGCGTACTGAGAATTAGTAGACCTGTAGGAAGACTGGGGCTGAGAAAAGATTGCAAATGTCAACTGAGGGCTGCTACTAGAATTATCCAATGAGCAGTCATGGTCCCATGGCATTAATTTCTTCCTACTGTATTTGGCAAAATTGGTAAATCTTATATCGAGGACTGGGCAGTCTAGCTTCACCAGAAACTTGGATCCATCTGACTCCCATGTCTCTGAATCCCATGTCTCCAGTGCACCAAGTGCTCTGATGCATGGCAGTGCCCTACTTGGCACTACAGCACACCTGAGCTAATATCTGTAGCACGCACATCAGTGGATGCATGCTGCAATTGCACGTAGCCCTCAGATGGAGAGTTCTGCCACAGTCCAAGTGTGGTAGAGCTGCCATTGTGCTAATTTGTCCTGTGATTCACTTAGGTAAATGCAGTTTAAAATCTACTTTTGTTATTGATGTTTGTATGAATTTTATGAAATGTCACCTGTTTTTTTCTCAGTGTTTGTATTGATATGTTTTTTCTGGTTTGACAGTTTTTCTTGTTAATCTCTTTTTAATAAGAAAAAAAAAAAAGCTTTTCTTCTGCACATGCCTTCAAGCATGGAATTGAGAGTCATATGTCTCTGCACCTGTCAAGGGCATACAATGTGTGACAAAGATCCAAAATGTGACACAGAGTACTGAGGTTGGGAATGTAAGAGAAGTGGGATCCATTCCCTTAGTAAGTAGCTCTTTCTGACGTACAGGCTGTCTTAATGATGTTTTATTTTGGATTGAAAGTGTTCTCAGGATGAATTTTTGTTAACACTGGCATGAAGCATTGGGACTTTGAGGACAAAATAAAAGATGTGTCTTGAGTTAAATCATTCATGACATTGTTAATAGGTAACCATAGGAAAATTTAGTGGAATTTACAAGAAAGAAAATGGGGCAATGCCAGCATTCACATTAGGAAAAAAAAAAAAAATAAAAAAAAATTACCTGCTTTTTGACTGTCCAGAAACATGAAGTGGGCTAAGCTCTGCTTCTGTACTAATTCATGGCAAATCATTTGCCCAGTTCTGACATTAACAAGAGTCTATTTCATATTTGCAGGCCCCCAAACCTCCCATGGTAGTTCAGTGCATTTCAGCATGATGGCTGATCAGGCATGCACTCTGACACATCCTGCACTGATCATTTATCACAGTCATATATGATTTATTTACTTCCGACCCTTCCTGAGTCGGCAGGCTGCCTTCAGGATAATGTGGCTACTCAGTTTAGTTGTGCTGTAAATTTAATCTATTAATTTCATTTCACACTCACAGATTGTGCTTGCTTGGGTTTCCTTTCAATTAAAATATAGTGGGAATTACTATTGAACTTCAGAATGCTTATTTTGACCAGCTTTTGGTGTAACTCTGACTCTGGAAGAGTTTAGACTTCTGCATCTCTGGAAAATCTAGTGCTCTCTTTTCTGTTTTTTTTTTTTT
>VXBL01004712.1:1687233-1781009 GCA_013400195.1 Aramus guarauna | reverse complement strand
TTTTTTTTTTTTTCTACTTTGTTGTATACCACCATTGCAACTGTTTGGTTCATTATAGTACAGAAGTTTTGTCCCACCATATACTTGTATGCAAGTCAATATGGGGGCATTTGGGATAAAAATGTGTAGAGGAGACAGAGGCAAATTTCTCTTAGTACCCTACTAAAGTGAAGGTAGCATTACCAATCCCATAACATTCCTGTTGTAAATTCTAGCCTAAGGGAGCATGATGGAAGCAGAGGCTGCAAGGCTTGTTCCATGGGATGTGTTATTCCAGGGCTTCCTGTACTGTGCAGCTCTAAATTACTGCCGATCTGCATTATATCGATGCTGTGTTTTGGTATTTTTCTCCCATGGCAGAGTACTGAAAGAGCACGATTGAGCTTTACAAAGATGTCTAATTTTGTTTTCAAAAAAAATTTAGAAATGCATCAGCTAGTTCTGGGGAGATAATTTTTCTATCTGTCTTGTTAACGTACAAGGACATGTTAGTATTTAAACCTCATCAGAATTTGGGGTACTGTGAGGCTACTATGCTGTAGCTCTCCTTTGGCTATATATGTGTCCTTGTGTGTCATAAAATCCTTATGGGGTTATAAAGCTTTCTATTCTGCTGAGACTCCAGGCAAAGCATCACAGGAAGTATCTTTACTGGTACCTGTGCCTTTGAAGTGAAAACTCTGCCAGTCCAGCATTAACCAAACAGTATCAAAATGTATGACAAGTCTCTGGATCTTTGTCACAGACTATGCTTTATCTGTGATAGGTATGAGTTTAGCTCATCTTTCCTAAAATGAGTGCAGTAGTAACACAGATCAGTAAACATTGCAGTCAGTGCTGCAAATGGAAGAATTATAGATCGTATGCATGTATGTGCTGTAACCTTTCAGAGTGAAAAAGCAAATTTATTTATATATCTTTCATAATTCTCTCTGTTTGCCCGATCATTGCCCTTGCTGTGCTGTGTTATAGCTTCTTATTAGCTTTCCCCTTTGTAATGGAATATTTTATGTTGGATACTCAAATATCTATAAAGACACTAGTAAAAAAGTCTACATTTACAACTTAACGCAAAAAGGGCTGCTGGGATGTCTGTAATGTCCCTATATTGGTATTGGACATGGATTTAGTAGTAGAGAGATGCAACCAAGATGTTCCAGCAAATGGATTTATTCCGGAGCGAGTTAGAGATCAGAATGTTTGCACCAGGCTGTTAGTGGCTTTCCCTGATAACCTTGATACTAGATCTCTTAAGGCTAGGGAGTTCCATGAATAAATGTGGTGAAAATTTCAGAATGTAGAGATAGGTAGACTCATTAAATATTTATTTGTCTTTCAGCATTTTTCTTTCCCTCTACAGAATCATCTTGTCTTTCATGAGAGAAAATTGAGGTCTATACATTTTGGGTATCAGACTCCTGCATGTGGCTCTCATTGTAGCAATCCATTCTTTTGCTCTTGGCAGCTCCTGAGCCTTTCTATAACTCACCACTTTGGAGTATTTTTTCCCCATAGCTCTGTCTGAAATATGGTCCTGAGCTTTAATCACTTGTTTGATTAAGCATAGCAAAGGGTCTAGAGAGCAAGTCTTATGAGGAGCGGCTGAGGGAGCTGGGATTGTTTAGCCTGGAGAAAAGGAGGCTGAGGGGAGACCTTATCACTCTCTACAACGATCTGAAAGGAGGTTGTAGCCAGGTGGGTGTTGGGCTCTTCTCTCAAGTAACAAGTGATAGGACAAGAGAAAATGGCCTCAAGTTGCACCAGGGGAGGTTTAGACTGGCTAGTAGGAAAAATTTCTTCACCAAAAGGGTTGTCAAGCACTGGAACAGGCTGTCCAGGGAAGTGGTGCCGTCCCCATCCTTGGAGGGATTTAGAAGACGCATAGATGTGGTGCTTAGGGACATGGTTTAGTGGTGGACTTGGCAGTGCTAGGTTAATGGTTGGTTTTTTCCAACTTAAACGATTCTCTGATTCTATGATAGTTCAGATTTATCTGTGGGCTTGGGAGGTTTTGTATCACTTTTTCAAGTTCAAAAGATATGATCCTGTCTTGCTTCTGCCGCTATGGCATCACGTGCATGAAAATCAGTGCACCATTATTTTTCTAAACTTTGACGTAAAGTTCATGATCTATGTATGATTATTGTATGATTATCTGCAATACCATTAATTTGGACTAATTATGCATCCTTATATGAACTGATGTGTCTAGCTTTATCAGCTATCCTTCACTGTCTTTCCCTGGAATTTTGGTTAAGAGCAAAATACCTAAAGATTAGGTTAAAGAATCTGAATAAGGAGGCTGAAATTAAAAAGCTGATCACAGAGAAACTTTTGACTAATTGCTTTTTAGTATTAATTGCTTTTGAAAATCCTGTTGTTTGTTTAGTAGCCAAAGATTTTAGTGTCATGTACTTGAATTCTGGTATCTGCCTGGTATCAGCAATTCCATTCATCCTTTTAGGTAACTATTTGTTGTCCTAAGACACATCTGGGTTATTCAGAGCCCTTTTTGACTAAAAATATTCATGGTGTCATAATTTTACTTTATTGGTTCAGTATTGGAAAAGCCAAGTGAAGTTGAATGCTTCAGATTCATTCCTTTAAAACTAAAATATTAAGCTTCTGACAGTGTATAAAAATGTTGCATTTGAAAAGATGTGCTCTGATTTAACTCTAAGCAATTACAATAAATTATCACCAGGATAAGTCTAAAATGCTGAAGAACTTAGTAGAAAATGTATTCCCATTAAATAATGGAGTAGAAAACAATTTTATCTATATCAATATTTATTGTGAAATTATTTCTTTAACAGGGAANAAACAAAAAAAACCCCAAACCAACAAACCAAACCAAAACCCAAACTGCTAACTATCATGCTTCGGGAGCCACCATTATGTTAGAGGTCGGGCCTTTTAATACACTAGTGGAGAGAGTTTGGGTACTAAAGCAATAAAGGTGGTATGAAAAAATCCATGAAATAACTGGCACCCAGAAACTGAAACTTTCCAGAGCTTTGCAGGCTATTAGAACACCCAGTCTGCAGATGACCAAAGTGAGTCCCTGGCAGCAAAGGGTTCTCAGGACACTACAGCATCTGGCGTCTGTCTCCTGCGCAGAGCTGTGGAGCCCAGAAACCTCGCACTGGGACTCAGGCACTGAAGCTGAAGTTGCCTGCCTTCCCCACCATCCCCCCTTCTTTTTTTATCTGCTGGTCTTGTTTTAATCAGACATTACTTCTGCAGTAATCAAGCTCTGTAGAATTGGTAATTATTTATCATTTGAGGCCTTTTCCCCTCTAGGCTCTGTCTGTTTGATTTATGTACCTGGCACCTCCTTTAACAGCTGCCACCCTGGTATGTATTTATTTACAACTAAAGAGGGAAGAAAGTGTACTAAGTTCAAAGCCTTTAAGCAATCTGAACATTTCCTTTTAGAAGAACATTACATAGCAATAAAGTGTGGAAATGTAGCAAGGCAAGCTTGGGAAACTGAGAAATGCAGAACACCTTACCTTTCTGACCAGGAAAAATAATGTTCCAGTTACTGAGTCTGTTTTTTTGAAATAGGAAGATAGTTCTCATTTAGTAAACAAGTTTTAACTAAATAATTTTGATGCTTAAGATTTTTAAAGGAAGATTCATATAGATTATTTTGAATTTCCTGTGCTTAACACAATCGGGACAAGTGTGAAACGTGGTAATGGTCATCAACAATAAGGTCTAATACCCGGACAGTGACTAGCAAAGTCATCCTTAAATATCTTATACCATTATATGTTCCAGTATGAGTTAAAAATCTGTTCATGACTGTACTTGTAACCATGACTTGTTTTCCTACAGTAGAGATGAATTCATGTTTTAAGCATTGTGTGGAACTACTTGTGTTCATACTATTGAAAGACTTCTGAGCTGAGTACTGAAGGGTGGAGGCCACATCCATAAGTGTTTTTGAATTTATTGAGATAACTATTTGGATGCTGTCTCCTGTGAACAGGAATAATAGAGAGGTTTCTCTCCAGAGATGTGTTAGTTCCCCTCAGTAACACAAGGGGCTCAGGACAGCCAGACAAAAATCCCTTTCCCTTAAGACTGACCCAGGCTTGCTTCATCTCATTCACACTCGGGGCCAGTTCAAATGGATTTGTTTCTCGGTCCCACTCCTCCCTCGCTGGGCAGGCTAATTGTTGAGGCAGCCCTTTCAGGATGCATCATCACTCATCAGCTCTTTGTGGGTGGAGAGCTTTGAGGAACTGGGAGCAGGACTGATGTGCAAAGGGGTCCCTTCATCTTTAAGTCAATCTGTGTTTCTCCTGTCTGCATGGAAGAATTTGGTTGAATATAATACATAATTCTCCTGAGATGTTTTTGCTAATGGGTTATCTTTTTTGTTTGCTTTTTTGTAATCTTTTATTATTTTGTATCCTTTTATATGCATGTCATTAGGATTAGGGACCTCAATAGACTATAATTTTGAAAGCTTACTGTACTGTTTCCTCCTTCCTTTCCTGTTTAATGATCCCTCTTCAACAAAATGCTTAAGTATGCATTTAGCTTAACTTGCATAAGTTCATTCCTGTTTGGAAATTCACTTAACAAGGACGCTTGGTAAAATCTTGACCCCACTGGACCCTGATGGCGCTGACTTCAGTGGCTGAACTTCCTAACACCATTTATTTTAAATAAATGCATATGTGCATATGTGTGTCAAAAAATAACAAAAGAAAGATTTTAAATACTAGATGAAGACATAAGAGCACTTTAAAATTGTAATACAAAGTAAGTGATGCAGCAGTGATCCTGAAAACTCTGTTGTAACTGTGAAAGAGAAAGGTATAACTGCCATTTGGCTGCAAATTATGTCTGTAATCTTAATGAAATTTAAAAAAATGTGGAAATATCTAAATAATCCAGAAAAAAAAAGTTAGGTTGGTTTTGTGGGTTTTTTAAAAATAATTTACAACTTTGTTAGAGGTTATCCTGGCATTTAATCCTCATAGCAAATTGGTTGGTAAATCAATGAGGCAACCTATTCAGATGAGAATTTTAACTAACTTCTACCTAATTACAAAAGTACAGTCAAACTTGGGATATTTTACTTTCCTCTCTCACAGAAGCTTTTTCCTCGAAATCTTTTGAAAGCTCAGCATTTATTTATATCATCAGAGACCTCAAGTCAAAATCTTGTCTTTTGTAATCAATACAATAAAGCAAAGACAACTGGAATGTTAAAGATGGTTTTCTTTTATCCATTAAATGAGGTTTAAAAGCTTTGCTTTCTCTCTTTCCACCATGCTAGCCCTTAAATCTTTTATCACCTTAATGCCAGTGGCTCAATATTGTGAATTTTGTATCCTACAGCTCTAGCTACTTAACAAAATTAACAGAATGCACTGCTCTAATACTCTTTGAGCTTGAGTGACCGATGATTCGAATGACCCTGTTTGGACATCCTTAATACTGTCCAGAGACTAAAACTGTGCTTCACTCTCAGTTCTGCCTGTGGGAAAGATTACTATGCTCAGATCATGAAAGGAGAAGTTTTCCCCCTCCCACCCCGCCAAAGAAAAGAAAAAACAAACCAGGCAGATGGCAAGAATCATGTACAGGACCAAGACATATCTTAGGTATAAAGGAGAACTGTTTTGGTTGTTTTTTGTCTTGAACTTTTTGTGTGTATTGATGGGGAGGGCCTAGAACACATGGAAAAATCTAAATTAGGTTGTGGCCCGATCTCTGGAGCTTAACTTAGAGTTGGAGTCCTGGTTCAACACCCTGGAGATCTGAAGGTTTCTCCTCCTGCTTCAGTAATATTCTTCTAACTGGTGTCTCTTTTACTTGTGTATTGCACTAAGGTTTTAAGGTGCATTCCAGGAGAATTGCTTTGTTCAGTTAAGATATTAATACAGTAGCAGAAATATAGAGGCGCTGCTGCATGGACTGACCTTGATCCACAGTGTTAATAGCAAAAAAAAAAAAAAAAACCAACAAAAAAACAAAACAAAACAAAAAAAACTCTGCAAATCAGAATGTTGTTAAAATTTGGTTTACTTTTGTTCATTTGAGATTGTTACTTCCAGTGATCAAAAAGATTGAATGTTTTAATCTCTGAATCAGTTTTGGAATAGGGTTTCTTATAACTACAAAAAAATTTGTATGCTTTAGCCTCAAGATAAAATTTCTCTGTCCCTATGAGGTTACATTATTAAATAGATTATATAAATTATTTTTTGTTGTTGTTGTGAAGGTTTTAGTCCCTGACATTGGTCAGTCTTTAGTTTTTCTCTAATAGTATATATTCACACACAAATGTTATGGTAGTACTTACCTGATGGTAAGGATCTGCTGGCTATACAAGTAGGAGTAGTATTTATATGAACATAGTGCTTCAAAATTGATAGACAAATATACTGGTTAACCTGTGTGGAAAGTAGATGCTATAAGTATTACTTGTATTTTCAGAGAGAAAAGAAATAAAGAGATGAACTGACTCTCAAAATACACTTAGAGTTTGGGCACTTTTACGTTTTCAGTATGTGATGAATTCTCTGGATGATGCAGCAGTACTTCTCCTAATAAATTCCTATTAAACTGTCAGAATATTCAGCTATTCAGGCTTCCTCTCCTGATTTTGCTAGTCACGTTGCAATAGCATATCTGAAGAAATGCAAACATTTCTCATGTTAATTAGAAGACTGGGAATTCTTTGTTATTTACTGCTTCCATCATCAAAGGTGATTACAGTTTTCAAAGAACTGGTGCATTTTCTTGTGTTATGATTTCTGCAGAGAATCTCACCAAATGTACTCTATCAGTTCAGCTTCCTGCAGACCAGAAAAAAGGGAACAAGCTTTTATTCTTATTTATTACACTAATCTGGAGCAGACATCTATGTGAACACTGTTTTCTTCTTTTGCTAAACAAAACATGATGAAATGAACTTGACTGATACAAAGCAGGGGTCAGCTACCACTGAGGGCTGCAGAGACACCCATGAGGTGTATAAGGAAAGAGGTTTGGCAATGAAGTCAAGGAGCAGATAGAGCTGGTAGCTGAATGAGGTAGCTGTGTACGCAGGTAGGTTGTCTGCACGTCACCTACTAGCCAGCGCTGACACCATGTGAGAAAGTGCCTGTAGAGATTTGTTATGTTCCTTAAGGGCAAAATAGCCCTTACTGTTGAGTTGTGAGTTAAATTCCACAGCATTTTAAAATATAATTTCTGTTTGCTTTCCTGTTTCCTAACATGCATTTCCTTGTGTCTCTTCTCTCCCCACTTGCTTTCCAAAAAACCACCAATCTCTCTGATTGAGACTTTCAGTGGAATCACTAGAATGGGCAATGCTGTTATAAAAACTTGAGATCATCAAAGTTTGATGCTTTTCAGTGGTGGGAACTTGGAGGATTTCCACTAGTTTGGAGTTGGTTCATGGGGCATTAAAAAGTATAACCAAAACATTTCTCACAACCCTTCTCCTGGTCATAATGGATTAATAACTTCCAGATTGCTCAGCTGTTCAGAAACCCAAAGAATCCATGTTGCCTTTAGTTAGTATTTTGTTAATATCTATGCCCAGATATTTCTTTTTTTGTGTTACTTTTCCTTCCAATCAGCTGAATATGTAGCAGGAATTTGGCAAGCTTGACTTCAGAATGAGAGTTGACAAAGTTTATTGAGAATGTCATCTTGTAGGTTTGGAATTAAATGTGTTTCAGCTAGAACTAATGCACAACTGTGTACCAAGCCAACCTTGCAAGGTAGTAAATTATTGCTTAGAAGCTCTTACAGATTCATATTTATGTTACAGCAAAGAAGTTTACCTTGGGAACAGTATATTTAACCTGTTCTCTGAAAAATTGCTTTAATGGATTTTCACATGGCAAAATGTATGCTTCACAGATAACATCTTGTTTGTGTCAGATAGTGCTGTGTAAATAATTGTAGGTAATGTTTTTAACGTAAACCATAAATCCCTGATATTAAAGAATTTATTAATATTTTGTGTATTTTGACTGGGAGATTTGTCACAGAGCTACCTAAATAAGCTATCTTGAAGTAGAAAATATTACATGATGGTTAAGACAGAAAACCTTGCTTAAGATTAAGAGTTGGACAAAAACTCCTAAAATAATGTTCAGAGCGCTCAGAAAATGTATTAGTTGATATCTAAGTAGCAAGGATATTTGAAACATTTTTGGAATATTTTAGAGATTTAAAATAAAGTTTGTGGACTAATGTTGGCACTGATTTTCTTTACTGCAGCAGGGCTAATGTGGTGATTCTGTGTCTGCAGGCTTTACATCCTGACTGTATAGGATCATTGAGACCAATTGATCTTTCTCAAAGTAACTATATTACCTATAATAATAACAGAGATTCATTGAGTAAGATGTGCAGATAGCCATAATAATCCAGGAAAGCTGGTGTGAATGAGATCACCCAGAATTAAAGTTTTCCATATGTCCTTACTAATCAAAATTATGGACAACAGTGAATTTATTAGATGCACACACTGAGCTAGCCACAGTCCATAAATGTCCGATTACTTCTTTTACCTTTTTGTACATCAGAAGCAGTTAAAAGCGCTACAAATATACCAGCAAAAATCTGAAGAGAATCAGGACATGCTTCTTCCTATTTGCTGGTCATCAGAGTATCCTTGTGGGACTATTTCATCAAGACCAACAAAGTTTAACCGCTTAATTACTTCCCTGATAACTCATGGAGGAGTTGTGCTCTGGGAAATCTTCTGGTACTGTCATATGTTTTGTGTTGCACCATGAAGATTGCATTGGTCATAGTTATTAAGCTTCTGTAAAACCCCGGGAGACTTTTCTATCAGAAGCAATAAATTTAGTTCAGCTTATTGATACTCTATAATCTCCAGGTTTTTTTCTTATCTCTGTTACATATCGCAAAAAACCCAGAACTGTTCAGCAATCGGGGATTGTGACTGAAGTCAGACATGCAGTTACATAGCAGAATTTTGCTAGGCTTGGTCTTTCTAGTCTGAGGAAGCTTTTATTTGTGAGTTATGTTTAAAGTTTATGATAAATATACTTCCTTGCAAGGCTGTCAACACATCCTCGTGCTCCACTCTAGTGACCTCGTCTTTATGTGAAATCATTGCTGTAAAGCAAGGTGACACCACAGAAGACTCTACTAGGGAAAAATCTGGAAACCAAAGTGAACAGAAAAAATTGTGGATAGAGTGTCAAATCTTGTGACTCTGGCTTTAAGCATCTTAAAGGTTATTAAGTGTAACTAGAGTAACAATAGGAACGACAGTTTGAAAATGTAACCCATCTTTTAATCACTAATGTGGTTTTAAGTGTTCTAGAACCTGATAATATATTCTACAGTAGTTAGAAAGTCTGCCTTTGGTTTTATTTTTCTTCAAATTCTGTGGGTTTAAGGAATGGTGATGAGAAGTGACTTAGTCTTGGTTGTGCATATAAGGTTTCTTTATGTAAGTAAATTGTATCTTGATTTTTAGGTTGGGTTTCTGCCTTCATTACATAGGAAAACTATTTGTTCACATCTTCAGTCTGAGACTTTCACTGTCTCAGAACAGTTGAAATTTTTTTAAATTGTAATTTTACTAGATATTTGGTGACCTACCCTGACTGTTATTTTAGCTGTGGTACAACATGCTCACTAAAGACAGGAAACTCTTTCAACTTCTCTGTCAACACCAGATGATGTCCTCTCATATATTCTGAGCAAATGTTCAAATGTAACTTTTATTACAATGATCCTTTTCCTTCCTTTGCAGAATTGTGTGTGGAAAAAGAACAGTGTTGAAACAAGAAGTAGAAAGGCATTCTACTTCAATACCATGCCCATTAGACCTTCTGTCCTCCCCCTGTGTGATGAAGCACAAAGAGCTCAGGTATTGTTGAATTATTCTGTATTCATATGAAGTCTGACTGTAAGTGTATGTCCATGAATGATGCAAACAACTAGACATGCTGTTGGAAATGTATCACATGGAAGTAATCTTTTATCCAGTAAGCCTGCAGCTTGTTTAACTCACCAGATTTTGGAGTTCCTTACAGTTTTCAGACCTAGTTGGGTATGCTTCACACATCCATTTTTACAGAAGTGGATGCAATTGCTAGCCTTGGACTTAAACAAAAACCGCAATCAATCCCCAAACCCTCAACTGAGTAAGCCTTATGGATGTCAGATGACTTTCTCTTTTGGTCTTTCTTGGTACAATCTAATTTTTTTCATTTATAGTTGTTGGGTATTCTGAGGTCAAGATTGGAGTCTTTTTAAGTCTCTCTACATAAAAAGCCAAATGTGAAGCTTTTTTAAGTAAGAGGCTACCATTTTGAATTAGCAAAACTAGTTTTGGGGGTTTAAAGACTTCATTAGACATAACAAGACAAGCAATAAGGATTCAACATTTGTTTGATTTCTATTTTATTACTTTTCCTGTCTTCAAGTAAAAGCACTTACTATATCAGCTCTTGTCTTCATAATAGTGTCTTCCCTTTCTTACTTAATTAAATCTCCTCATCTGCCCAAAGTGTTATTTTCAATAGTGAAAATTAAATTTAGGCACCATGTAGAATGTTTGCATTTACAGCAGAAGCTAACTGACCTTTACATAAGGCTCAGTGAACGCTCTAGATTGATAGTTCACATTCCTTACTTTGAAATAGATATAGCTATTTCCAAAGAATACCAATTCATTGTTGCACAATGATCTAAATCCATCTGAAATTACTGTATTTTAATACTTAGAGCGTGTCTATAATGGCAGAGAGGGAGGCAGGAGTCCTTGTTTAGAGTTCAAGGATAGAAAAGGTATGTCAGAAAGCTCTCTCAGTATATCACATTTATTGTGTTCTTATGCTTTGTTGCAAATGTCACAGCACTACAGTTGCATTGAAAGTGAGTCTTAGCTAATAAAAGGCTTCACCTTTCTTTTCTTTCTCTATACAGTACTTTGTAATAAATATCTAATAAACCAGCATTTGTTATTTCCAAGTATTTCTGATATACAGTGATAAGGTTTCCTCATAGGGGAAAGTCTGTGTTCTGTACAATGCTGTTCAGCATTTGGAAAGAAATTTCCCAGCTATTTTTCTTATGTTAATGTGCCTTGCTTGTGGTTTTGATCATTAAAATTTTGCTGAGGTTTTTGGGTTTTTATTAATGAATTCATTTGACATTTTCTATAACTTACCATTGATCAAGAGGAAGTTGTGTGGTATTTATAGAAAAGAAAATATGTAACTAGTTTCATAGGTATTATCTAATGATTTAGAAAGCTTAAATATAATTAATTTGGTCACTGAAATGGATTGGTGGCTGAATTCACGCAGTATATCTGTATATTAATTACTGCTAAAGGTTGTATCATACAAAATTATTTTAAAGAAGTGAATTGTGTTTTCCATCAGTTCTCTGAACATGGAGAATATAGTACAAAAACTAAGACCGGAATTAAAAAATAAGACTACTACTCATATTTGTTTTTTCAAATATTTTTCTTGTCTGCAGATAACTCAATGTATTTCTGTGAAGTCAACAAAACCAAAAAATTTAAACTAAGAAAGCTAAAGATATATAAAAGATGCATAAAATTAGATAAAATTCTGTAAACTCCATTTAAGGATCATGGGACAGTGAACAAACAGCGTAGAGCCTTTGAGATTGCTTTGTACTAAGGAATCATTTAAATGGAAAATTACAAAAAAGTGCTGACTTCCCTGATGAGCTGTCAATAGGAGATTTAGGGCTCCCCATGTGCCATCAGCATGCTTTAATTGATTACAGTGTTACTATCCTGGAGTGTGCCAAAATAAAGGTTAAAGAAATCCCGAGGATATCAACTACCTTTATCAAACTGCACAATTAAGGGTACAGTACATAATCTGAGAACAGAAACCATCATTCAGAAATAGGCAATCTGCTTTACTTGGAATGAAGAATTTTTTTCTAAAAGTCCTTAAACAGTCTGCTAAATGGCTGCTCAGATGAGTGGACTTAAACTGGATCATTATGTGTTTCAGAATAACAGCACTGTAGATTATATACTGTATTGCACATAGGACTAGAGGAAAGATGCTTGAGTCAGAATCCACATGGTTCTTGTGTAAAGTGGCTGTGTTACAATTGTTCTGTATTTTTGTGAGCAATTTGAAAGTCTTTCTATTTTTTTATATCTCCACAGAAGTACAGAGAGGCACCTTCTGTGGGCCAGTACCGAGGCTGGTTAGGGTTGTCTTTATGCTTTGGAGTCTAAGTTGGCTGGTAGTTGACCTATGCTTGATTCTGACCACCCTGAACTTCTCCCTGCAAGGTACAGGCCAGGAGCATGCAAGCAGTGGAGGAAGGTGCTCTTGGTTTCCATGTGTTCCATGGCTGTACCTCAAGTCTGAAAGAGAAATAAGCAGATAGTACTTGTCAGGGTTTATGGACAGGGTGCTGGGAAGGGTCTGCACAGGGAGTGCCAGTAGGTCAATTGTTCCTGGTCACTGAGAGACATCTTTATTCCACACTGTTGCCTATGGGTCAGTTTTGAATTATAGAATGGAATCATAGAATCATTTAGGTTGGAAAAGACCTTTAAGATCAAGCCCAGCCATAAACCTACCACTGCCGAGCCCACCACTAAACCATGTCCCTAGGCACCACGTCTACGCAACTTTTAAATACCTCCAGGGATGCTGACCCAACCATTTCCCTGGGCAGTCTGTTCCAGTGCTTGACAACACTTTCGGTGAAGAAATTTTTCCTAATATCGAACCTAAACGTTCCCTGGCGCAACTTGAGGCCCTTTCCTCTTGTCCTATCAATTACTTATTGACTTTCTTGACAAAAATCTTCAGCAGCTAAAACACTGGGCAAAATACTATTTCCTGGAAATGAGAAATTATACTAATATTCCTTAATGGATGTAGATTATATTTAAAATCTCACTCCTATTTTTAATTTGATTATGATTTTTGATCAGCTGCATCAGCTCAATAAAGATATTAGGAAAGAAAAAACATCTAATAAATTGCTCAAGGAAAATACCATGCTGTCGTAACACTTTATCTCCACAAATCAACTTCTACATATAGATAAATATATGCTTGTTATGGTGTTGAAGTATTTAATATTTTTGAAATTGATTATTTTCTTTAAAAATATGTTTGTACGTAGTCAAATACAACACTTCAAATGAATCAAAATTTATTAAAACTATTTTCTAGGAATTTTTAAAATACTAGCTTTCACCTTTGAACCAATAAAAACAAATTTTCAAAATGTTCTGATAAACAAAAGTTCATTTTTCTCTATCAGCTTTAAATGTTGCTTGTTGAAAAATGTTTCAAGATATTGAGAATGACAGTAGTGTATTGTGGCTTTCATGAACAGCTGCAAGCAGAATGGTGGTGTAATACATTTATAGCTATAATAAACTTAAATTGTTGCAGACTCAATGGTCTTTTCCAGCCAACAATTAACATTTTCTAATGCTTAAGTGTTCTACTTTAATATGTTTTTATAAATAGATGTTAATAATAAAAAGAAATAAAAGGAGATAGGAAGATTTGATGTATAAAAGAGTAGTTCAGAGTTTTGAATCCAGAAAATCAAACTACTACTGTCTATGCAGCTTTTTCAGAGAATATAAACAAGATAGAATCCCATGTAGTACATGAGTAAAAGCACTTTTGATCGGAACATACGGTAGCAATCATTAAATATATCATGTGTGGTGACACTAGGGAAGGCATTGTTCTCCATTCTGCTCAATGGACCATGCTGGAACACTTGTTTCGTATCTTGAAACCACTTATGATTGCTGTTAAAGAAGACCGTGCTTTAGCAGTGCCAATGAATCAAGTAAAGTCATCCCATTCATCTGTCTGTTAAAAACAAAAAGTTGGAGACAATAAAGACAAACACAGAATCTAACTATACGGAAAGTTGCGTTAAAAATTCCCTTTATCTGTTTGTCAGTGGAATGTGCCAGATCAGGAAGGAAGCAGTCTGTATTTTCTTCAGGTTTTAGTTTTTTTTCTTCCACCTCAGCCCTTAGCGACCATCCACCTGCAGATTTGGCTTTTTGAGAATCAAATGCAAGTTTGTTTGCTGTTTTGCTTATTTATTCTTTAACGCAATCTCATCTTCCTCCTTTGTAACAAGGGCATAAAAAGGAAAGTGGTTTTATCTAATCTTAATTCCTGTGAACAATCTCAGTTCAAGGTGAAGTTCTTTGACTGCCAGACTTCAGCAAACTTGTCTGAACTTTTTTTTGAAGTAGGCAGGTCATTGTGCATTCAGCTTTCACATACAGAAAATAACAAATTCTAGCCAAGAAGGACAGGGTATTTTGCTTCGTTTGTGAGTAGAAGAGGGTTGTCTGGAGGATTCCCTCATTAATGCCAGTAAGAGCAAACCGCCAGACAAGCTAGCCTGCCTGCAGTTCCAAGCTGTAATGAGTGGATCACCTCTTACTGTTAAACAGAACCACATTTCTAAATGGATCTCTGAAAGTCATGAAGAGGTGGCCGGAGTGGATTTGCTGCAATTCTTAGATCATATTCTGCAAAGCATAAGTGGCAACCTGGAATATATGTCCATCCAAGACATGAATTCTGACTGGTTTTAGACTATTTGTACATTTACAAGATGTATTTGGAGCCCCCCATGCAGATGCTGCACTCATCAAACTCATGCTTCAATTGCTCTTTATCTGGTTTTCTTGTATCTACCTTGCATTGAACTAAATCCTGCTTCTGAGGTGCCAGCACTGAAATATGAGTATAGAACATCACGAAATGGGGAGAAGAAAATTACATTAATCACATGGAGAATGTTTCATAGAACACCTTCCACCCATTTGTTTTTGGCACCTTGTATGTCTGACACTACAGTTGAGAAGAAATGGGAAGAGTGGAAAATTTCCTCCTTTAGCTGCCTTAGTGCAAAGCATGGAGACCTGCGGTTACTCCTAGGCAAGGTCTGAACTCAGAACTATGCAGCTTGTGTGCTGGTGATGTGCAGATGTGTATAAGCACATCTGGAAGAAGTCTAGCTGCTATTTGGTAAGTACCTTCTTTTTCCCTTGTGGTCACTGCAAGGAAGCTGTATAATTTGGGAGCCTGGAGCTTATCTTATCTACCTGACATCTTTTATTAGAAGAATGACTCCAGGATGTTAATTTCTAAATGGCACAGATCTTCCTAGAAAGAAGTCCAGCTTTCCTTGGCGGTGAATTTCAAGGGTCCTTGCTCTGGTCTGGCAGCATCTTTCACCACCTTTATCAGTAACAGGAAGGAAATTGTTATCAGCTCCCTATCAACTGCATGTTACTGTATCTTATGGTGAAATGTTCTTGCTGTGCACATTGCTATTGGATTGTTTGACATAGTGAACTTGGCATGCAGCCTTGAGGTCATGATACTGTCCACTAAGATTGCCTTCAAAGCTTCTGTTCTGTAACATGTGCAGAATATGTTCACGGTGACTATTAAGTGTTGGAAATACTGGCAAAATGAATGACAGGGAACAATATAATTGACCTGAAGTCATCAGGATTGAATCTGGGTTCAGATAACTTTTGAGATTGATGGGAGTCATGAGTGTAACTGAGATAAGTGGGGAAGCAGTTTGATGTCTTTGGGATATGCTGTTTGCTGATGGGACCTTCCATTGAGAAAGGGAGAATGCTTCAGAAATCAGGGCAAATCTGATCCTTTAAATTCCAGATTTACAAACACACACAAAAACTTATGAGTTTAGCCATGTTGTTTCATCTGTGCCTCTAATATGCTAATGTTTAGTGGAGATGTAAATTTTCTTGTGGTACCTCCAGTGTGTTCATTATTGTATATTCCCACTGAAGCTATAGTTCAGAACTGCTTTTGGTCAATAGTTGGTTATTTATGTTTCATTATATTCACGTGTTTAGACTGTGAGAAGAAAGGAAAAGGACTATGCAAGTATTTTTTCTGTGTTTGCATAATAGTACTATAATTAGTTTTTTACTTCAGGCTAGAGTTAAAAAAATTCATGATGGCTCTCAGCAGTACTATTGATGTTCACATTGAATGCAGATAGAAGAATAACAACAAGGGCTTTTTTATTTCTTGATAATGAATAACATGTATTGCTAACACAGTCTAGAGGTATACTCCTTAGTGAGTGAGTAAGAAAAGTCAGTAAGAAAAGGAGTGTGGATGTACTAATTGTTACCTACTATATTTTGAGATATTGGCGTGGGGAGAGGAGATAGATTATAGACTGGAAGTTACTGGGGTTTTTCCGGCTCAAGACCTGGGATAAGAACTGCCTGTGCATGCTACTTGCCCTGTATTGAAAAGGGCAAATGGAGTGGAGCACTTAGCACACTTGCCGAGGGCCTAAACAAATATCTTCTTGCTTAGTCCTAGATGTTTATATGTGCGATTCGGTTTCATCCTCAGTGCATGGCAGTGGTTGAAACAACGAAAGATTTTAGACTTCTCGTCATCTGCTCCCCAAGACAACATTGTAATCGTCATTTTACCAATTTATCAAATATTGCATCTCCTATAGTTACTGTTACATTGCATGTTAGAAATCCCAGATCATGGGAGTCCCAGATAAGCTGCTTGTATAAACTAGGTAATAAATTACCACTGTGGGAGCTCCCCAGTGCTGTTTCTTGATTTCATCTGACATTATAAAGATAGTTATCGTTCAGATCGCAGAGAACATAGAAAAGGAAACATTACAAATGTGCTACAAATGTGCTTTGGAAAATTGAAGACTGCTTCTAGATTCATCTGAAATTACAGGATTAGGTTCTGAAATGACTGAAATCAATAAATACAAATTAAAACTGGCTCAACATTTGCCTGACATTCTCAGATTTGGAAGACTGTCATTTCAGACCTCAATTCATTGTTCGTTCTAATTCTTGTGGAATAAGGAGCTCTTTTGCAATAAAGCTGTATTTCCCAGATATTTATGTGTGCACACACACACGTATACACACAAATTTACTGCTTATTACATTAGACAACATACATGCCCGTAAGAAATTCACGTATAAAGTTCATTACCATTTTGGATATAACTGTCTTGTTCAAGGATCCATGATTATGTTGTCACTGGAGACTTAAGGAACTTCTTTCAAAGCAGGTGTCAGAAAAGTAATGTGATCTGTGTTTTCTATGGGCAATATCCATATCTGATAATGTCAGTTGAATGCGTCAGCTTCCACGAATTTTGGATCAGGACTTGTACATCATGCAGTAGCAGGCAAAGTCTTATATTTAAAATCCCAAAGAATGATTGCTGCAAAGTAAATACAGCTAATGAGAAGAAATTAATTTCTACAATCACATCAATTTATATTTGAATTTAGGGATCTGTTTAGTTTTCATTGAATTTAGTGCTTGTGAAACATGTTAGATTCACAAGCCTGCAAACTGTAGCTTTTTATCTGCCCACAGAGCAAGTATAATACAAGCAAAAGAAATTTCCCCATAGGTCACTGCCAATAAGGTAACCTGGAGGATCACCAATTAGTGTCAAAGATTTTTACAGCACAATTGACCCCTACCCGCTGGGACCATGACTGAAACCATCAATTGTTGCTTAGAGTAGGACAGTGCCTTCTTCTACAATCAACTTTCAATATGTCAATAAATCATTGGGTTTTATAGTGGATCCTCGGATGTAATTAAAATTTTCATACCAACTACTACCTATGAAAAATTTAAAAATGTTAAGGGAGTGCCCTAAAAATGATGCAAACATTGCCCATAAAAAAATTCTAGGTTTTAACTTGGACCTCTGTATCAAATATTAATACATTGAGTCATTCCATAATGTACCTTACTAGCAAGAAGAATGCAAAAATCATCTGAAACAGCTGGTTTTTAACCATCTGTTTACTGAATACCTATAGCAGTAGGATTGCTAATTAGTGGATTGCAGGCTGATGTTGTATTGCTCAGCTTCCAAGGAAAATGTCCAGGCTGAAGGACATATGTGCAGACTGAGCGCCCGTGCAGCACTGCACCTCGTGAGGAAAAAAAAGCCTTGTTTACCAGGTGCCCCTAGATTATTCCTTTGCTTAAAGGCTGCTTTTGTATCAGAAGGCAGTTCTTAGCCCTTCCTTGGGCTTCCTTGGTTAAAAATTTGGTTTCAGTAGTCCTGTGGTTCACATGGAGCAATGAGAAGCAGCAGGCTGAGACAGAGGTGTGAGAGGCAAAGCAGTATGCATATGTATGTTGGCGTTGGGGGAACTGATGCATAACTAAGAGTGTGATAGTAGGTTTTGTCCAGTGAAAATGCGTTTGCTAATTTGTGGTAATGACGTTATTACCTAGCATTACAAAATTTCTCTTAAGAGCTTTTTCACGTAATCGTTCACTTGACAACAGATAAGATTTTTTTGGTGCATTATTAACTGGAAAAAAGACAGAAAATTAAAGGATGGGCATAAGATGTTGCATTCTGCTGTTGGTAGCGCTCCTCTTGTATGCTATAAGCTTGGCTGCTGAATGCATTGCTGACATGAGCATCTGAGGCAATGTCTATGGCTTGGTGCTTCCTTTCTCTCATGAAGACCATAGTTTTCACAACTCTTTCCTATTTATTCATTTTAGGTAAATGCTTCAGTTCTCGTTTTACTTGTTTTGCAGCTACTGAAATGCTCCCAGGTTTTGAATTAATTCAACAATAACCCTGCAGACAGGCTAAGATTTCTCTGAAGTCAATGTGAGTTTTGCTTCAGTTAGGGATAAAGGATTTATCCAGAGATGGTAGACTACTTATGCAAAATATTAAATTTTCTCTTTCTGTTTCAAGTATCATACCTTAGAAGGCTGAAGCCTGCTTGGTTTGTGCTATTAAACAACTCATCTTTTGTCATACAGGGGAACAATACCTGATCTAAGATAATATATTTTTTTTGCTGGGTCTGTTTATGCTTGGAAATTATCTTGCTGTATCCATGTATTGAAAATTTATGAAAGGTACTAACATATTTCTTGCTATATATTTTTTCTGAGTACACTTTTGTAACTTTAGCATGGTTTGAAAACTATTTCTTGCCCACAGCTAGCAAGAAACAATGATTTCATATTTCCCAAAGTGGAAGCCAGTCGACAGCATTCCTCTTTATTGCAAAGAGGGGATACAATAATAAAAAGACATTTGCTGGTGGAATATTGCCAATAAAGTACAATAATACATTAAAACAGATACTTAAAGTTGAAATTTATGAGTTTGTTTTTCTGTGCCAGTCAACATATTTTCATATGTTAACATCAAAATGCAGACTCTCAGCAAAACCTTTAATAATAAAAACAGCAGCCGTCAAAGTCAAGTGGAGAATTTTAACTTTTTATATAAGGACTTTATCTTGTGATTTTGCTTTTTTTTTATTTTTTTATTCAATTTTATTTTCATATACTTTTTTTTCCTAATAAAATATTCATCAGCTTGTTCCTTCACATACCCTTCAGTGGAGCTCTCAGACCAATATGCCTCTGTTCTGCCCCTTCTTTTTGCAGAAGATTAATTTGGAAAGTGAGTGTTTCATTTAGAGGATAGCAAAACTAATCAAAGCTGGGGATAGCATTCTTTTTAATGAAGGTAAACAGCTTATATATTCCGTGTGTATACAGTGCTAAGACCATAACTAGCTCTGCTCATTTTCTAAGTAAAATTATCCACTATAACCTTTCTTTTTTTATGGGTTCTTTTGGTATTTCATAAACCATTTTTGTATACTGAATAATTCCAGAAACAGATACTTAGAGGAATGCCAAACAGGCAGTGCAATTCATCTAATAGGTCATGGAATTACCTTTTTGCTCACCCTGTTTTTACTGAAATCATACCATACTCCATGGGCACATGTGTGCATGCACACACACACCCCACAGCATATTCAGAAATAAGAGATTCTGCTTCAGGACCAGAAAAAGTCAGAGAGAATCACAGAATGGTTTGGGTTGGAAGGGACCTCAAAGCCCATCTAGTTCCAACCCCCTGCCATGGGCAGGGACACCCTCCACTAGCCCAGGTTGCCCAAAGCCCCATCCAGCCTGGCCTTGAACACTGCCAGGGAGCCAGGGGCAGCCACAGCTGCTCTGGGCAACCTGTTCCAATGTCAGGTAATATTTATATTATAGTAAATAAATTGGAACAAAAAAGTGAAATTGCTTTTCTTTAAAACAGCAATTAATGCAAAATAAGTGTTTTATCAAATATCTCTGTAGCAGTGGCTGTCTGAATCTGGCTGGATTTTCAGTCAACAAGCAGTTTCTTTTTAAGGACTGTTTTTCCCCCTATATCCACTGACTGATATTAGTCTTTGCTAAATGGTAGTAAAGGAAAGGTTACAGTTCTGCAGGAGACTGGCTGTAGCTTTGCTCTTGGCTGGTAAGCATCTATTGTGTGGGTTTTTGGCGTCCATCATCCATCTGTCATTTCCCTCCTCGCCCCGCCATTATTTAGATAGTGATACTTTTAATAAAAATTGTTTGAGATTTCCTTCTATCCAGTTGCGTGTGATACAGTGAAAAGATTTGCTGTCTCTGGTTTGAATATCTAGTGGACAAAGGAATGGCTCTTGTCTATCACAAATAGCATGTAGAACAGACTTCTACTCCATACCAGATAACTTTCTTTTAAAAAGAAATTTCAGCAAGGAAGCAGAACTTCATTCTGCTTTCAGTCTCCTGGTGCTTTCCTTGTGCAAGGTTATGTAATGCAGATATTTCTGAGCTTTAGAATTTATAAATGGAATATGTATTTAACCCTGTATACTAATCATGTTTTCCAATTGGTGATGATGTTAATGGTCAGAAGTTACTGTGTAAAGTGAAGTGGTACCCTTACTTTTATTTTACACTTAGCATTGTCATTTTTTAGGTCACTAGCAATTTTCTCTACTCTACTCTGCTCTAGCTATGTTCCACATAGAACATCTTTGAAAAATTATGGCATTACTTGAACATTTCTGTTGGGTTTTTTTGTTTTGCACTTTGAAGCTCTGAATGAACCTAGACAAGAAACCAAAATTGTTAAATACCGTAGGGTGAAGGAATCTAAAGACTGCATAATAATTTGCCTGGGGAATAGTGACAAGTCAAGTTTAAGGTTATTTCTCAGTAAATGCTTCAGAGTAGGAGGCAAATGAATTGCAGAAGCTAGAGGTAGTATCAGAATGTCACAAAGGACAAAAGGGAATATACCTGGGTCACTGTCACGCTTGCCAGTTATTTCAATCAGGTTAATGCTCATTTATTTTCACATTGCTATTTTGCTGTTCTTAGTACTGAGTTAGGTAGAACTTGCAAATAGATAATAATGCACTGAGATATCCTGGCTGCATGTCACGAGGGAAACATGAACATTATTTAATACCTGATGATAATATATGCATGTAGACCTGTAAGGTCTTATATTGCTGTCAGGAGAGTTTTGTTTGGCTTCCTCTCTGCACCTTAGGGCAAAATAAGCCCATGTACTGGTTACAGGCTGGGAGCTGATCAGCTGAGAACAGCCCTGCTCAAAAGGAACTAAGGTTTAGAGCAGGGCAAACAGCGTGCGACACGTGGAGTGTGGAAAATAGGTTCAGGAAAGTTGTTACAACCCTCTCTGTGGTGCTGGTCTTTCTACCCAGAGCACGAGTCCTGTTTGGAGACCCACAGTTTCAGAGGAACACTGAGAAACTGGACTGGGTCCTGAGGAGGGTTATCAAGGTGGTTGGGGGCCTAGCACATGACTTCTATATGCAGGCTGAGGGATGTGCATCTTTAGCAAGGATGCTGCCTCTGACTGAAGGTAGCTACAAACATGGCATTGCCAAATGCTTCCTTCTTGTAGTAGTACCGGCAGACACATCCAGGGGCAATGATCATGTATTATGGCTTGGAAAGTTCAGACTAGGTGTGCGGGTTTATCACTTGGTTATTTTGCTAGCATTATGTCAGGCCCTTTGTGCTTGGAGATCCATATTTGTACTTAGCTATCTATGTGATCTTTCTGAGTGCTAAAGGATGGCAAAGATTATAGATCAAAGTTTCTAAATTTACAAGAACCATCTTGATAACTGAGAGCCCCTGCAGCAGGACCTGTGGAACATCACCACCTGCTCTGCTGCAGATGTCATCAATCTCTTGATTAGCAGTCATATCCCAGGGCTTCTGTCTGATGGCTTCCTGGAATGCAAATCTGGTGTTAGATTTTTCTCATAGTCAGCCTAATAACATACACCGTAGTGAGAGATGCTACGAGATGGAGGCAAACAAATGCCACATAAAGTAACACAGCAAGTCTCTCAAGTAAAAGTGTATTTAAGATGCCCAGACAAATCTGCCACTGTTTAGGGAAACAGGGTTTTGGATCAAGTGACTGTCCTAGAGGTTCACCTTCAGTGGTGATAGGATCATTGGCCTGATATTAGGAGACAGTTTTGGTGGTTTCTGCTCACAGTTTATAGCAGAGTAAAACGAGGTTTTGGGGACAAATAAGCCAAGGTACTACAAACATTTTGATGTAACATAATCTGGCCTTTGCTGTGTCACAGCAGAGACTGGCTGTGTCAGGGCTGGCAAATTTTTCTCCCTGTGTGTTACCAGTAAGGCTTCTTTTTTTTCTGTCAAGTACATTTTAGAGACCTTTATTTAGTAATTTTCACCTTTGTGCAGATAACAAAACCCAGAGATTTTTAGACTTTAAAATAAAAATACATTGTGATAGGAATAAGTTTTTCCAGATTACATCAAAGTCCCATGCAGCAATTCTCTCTCATATTTATTTTTTGAAATCTTTTTTGAGGTCTGCAGCTGTCTTGCAGTGCTGGAAGTGCTTGGTTTTAATGGTAGGATTCTTACCATCTCTGATTTGAGGCAGCAGATGTTTGGTATTCTAACAGAAGACTTCTTGGCACCATCTTGTATAGTTTCAATCCTACAACCTTCTCCAACCTATTGCATAGCACAATCCCGCCAGGAATACAGGAACACTTGTAGTCTGGCCGTCTTGTTCCAGGACATCTGACAACCTGCAAACACATCCTGTCCAGTGCTTCCTAATCATGGAGTTCTAGAAAAAGAAAGGAATATGCTATCTGAGTAGGAAAAGTGGGAATGGATTAAAAGTATTGAGCATAAATACATGTCAGACCTATGCCAGGGGACTGCATATGAGGCTATAGTCAATGCAGAATTAGAAATCTTGTTTATTACCCTCCCTGTTTTTGGAATAAAAGCAATGTCTGTCTTCCAGTTACTTAGTAGTTAAAAGCAAGAATTTGAAGTTATACTGTAAATGCCTGTTAGTCACCCACAGCTTGTCCCTGTAAACATGCTCGTGTGGAGACCCTAGGAGATTTGGGGATGTTTTTAAATAGCACCGATGGAAATTCTCCATGTTGGTCATTTAATAGCCTCAGCTTCATCATGTAATTACTTAGAGCTATATTGGCCAGGCTTGCTAATTCAGTTTTTATACTGGAAAGGAAAGCGCTAAGCTGAGACTACATCCCAGAAGAGCTTCTGAGTCTTACTGTGGTCTGCATAAGTGACTACTAACATCCCTAAGAAACTACAGATCTCTGGGACACCGGGAAAAAAATGAATGCTGAGAAGTGGCAGTGGGAGAGAGAAATTCCCTACTAGGGAAAGAAGCTCCAAGGACTGGGTTTTTTAATTTTTATTTGTACCTCAGTAAATATCTGTATCCTTCATTTATACCAAGCATAAATCTACCAATAATAATGAGCAGTGTGTATTAAATGAACTGATGTATGCATGTATAGAAATCACCACTATGTGATATTTTGCTGAGTATGGTCATCTTGACCAATATGAGATTTAGACCACTGAGAACTGGACACCTGAGTCTCATTTTGAACTCATCCTATCTTGTTCCTTTTTTGAAGCTGAGTTCCTTTTTGAAACACTTTTCACTGGAGGCTTGCCCTACATCACAAAATCATGCTAGAGTAAATACAGATGGAATATCGAGCTGCTTCATTAAAATCACTGTGATTTGTGTAAGGAGCTCTGATCTGTTCAAACCTGACTTGTTAGGTTAGATTCCCTTACTGAGATATAGGTCAGATTTAAATTAATAAGTGGTGGCTACAAAATCTTAATTAAAATGATAGTTTTGTGAGTAGACAAGCTCTATTTAATTCATGTTGGGATGGGAATATCTTCTTTCTATTGGTAAAAAACCTGCTTGTAAAGGTGTCAGACCAAATTAATTCCTGTGATTAATATTAGTGACTTAAATTACCAAAAATTATAAATCTAGCCCTTCAATCACAACTACCTTCAATTATTTAGGGATTTTTTTTTTTGAGTGTGTGTTTTGTTTTCTGTTTTCCCATTGAATATCAAAAAGCTTAATAACAATTCAAACAAATCCCTCATGTTGTTCAATTATTTCCTTTATGTGGGGCTTGATTCTACACTACTTTGCAGTTCTTGTGGTACACTAGCAGGGAAAATGTAAAATGGCTCTGAATTGCATTTTTAAGAATGCAGTGCCTTTCCCTACCTGTTTGCCATTCGCACAGCACTGGCATAAAGTCTGAAATAGTATGATGAGAGTGTGGGATGAGATCTTCAAGCAATCTGATCTCCTCACGCTAGAGACCTGAGAAATCATGCTGAAGATGTTAATGCCACACCATGGCAATCGAGAAGTGCATTTTGGCCTGCTTTGTATAGGTGTGATGGTCTGGTTATACAATATATCGTGGGCAACAGAGAAACAACACCACAGGTTTGGGAGTTTGCTTATACTCTGCTAGATTTCTAGTTCACACAAGTTCTTGAGTCACCTTCAGAGGTACTGTACTGAATATAAAAATTATTGCTAATCTCCATACAGTTCTCCAGCAGGCAGAGGCAATAAAACTCAGGTTGCTATTCCTCCCTCCTCCCATTTCTCCCCCCCCCTCCCCCCCCCCCCCCCCCTTTTTCTTCTTTGTCCTCTGCAGAACTGCTTACAAGTATAGCTAGGAAATAATATAACGTCTGGTCTAAGAATATATTGTGGAATCCACTTTTTATGCCAGGAAGACTTTTTTATTTCTTTGCAATAACTTCTGTGGTAGACATAGTCTAGATTCATTATGGACAGGCAGAGGAAGGGGATTGTGTGAGCCCCTAGCATGACTCCTGCTATTCTTTTGTCTCTTCCTCTCCCCCTAAATAAGTGCAAACAACACATAGACAAGACAAAACCTCAGCAGTGAACAAAAGCTGCCCGCATGTTATCCATCAGTATTATTTAAGTAGGACATGCTGGGCTGTTCATGATACACTCATACTGTAAGTGATAAGCTATAACGTATGGTATTCATTTACTTCTCCATTCCAACAGTAATATAGCGAAGACAATAAATTTTCCTGTTTGTTCTCTGACCCACTGTTCTTGGGTTAAGCAGCATGTTTTGTCTACATTTGTCAGTTGTTACAAGCTTCTAGCTGCTGTGGACTAGGGTATTGATGAACCCTGGAAAATGGAGCCTTGAATAATGTATAAAGCATTAAACATGCAACCATTTCACTGGGAAAAAGGGGGGAAAAGTGTATTATATGTTTTCTCTGTTGTAGCTCCTTCATTTACAAAACATATTTGTCAAGTCTTTTGCTAAGAATAATGCCAGGATGCAGTTTCCCATCATTCTTGTTAATGGGACTGTCTTAGTGTTACAGTAAACAACCATAAGTCTTGTGTCTCAGCCATTGTGCAGCACGCTTAGTTTTTTCAGCTTCCAATTAAGGGTATTTTAAATTTGCTGTCTACAGTCATCGGAGTGGTTGTGCAATTTCTGGTCTTGCATCAGGAGAGGGGCACTAAGAAAAAAAGCGTTTGAAAAGGCAATGGTTGCAGGATTATTGTGTGACTGAAGTACGTATATTATTGGGTACTTTAAAAGCTCAAAAAGTATTCCTACCTGGTATAGTGATTTATTACTAAAAAAGCAGTACCGATTCATGCATTTTGCTGAATGAATTTATGTGATAAACCATCAATATACATTTACATTAGCAAATGGAACTTTCTATCATATTTGTAAGACCAGAGTCCAAGACTTCAGTGGCTTTGAATCAATGCAGCTGCATTAGCTTCAGTGGAATGGTGCTGATTTATATCAACTGAAGCTCTGGTTTGTTAAATTCTTCCTCTGTTGGAAGCATGTCTCAGAGCAGTGGAAAATTGCTGGATTTGATTTAGCCCCTATGTGACATGCCCCAGAATTCCCCATTGCGCTGGGAAACTTCAGTAAATGTGAAGATTCTATTGACACCAAGTTTGAATTACCCTCGTACCCTGGCCAAGGTTGAGAGATTTTGGTGAACTCTGTGGAGGACAGTCACGGTGCTTCCATTGGTCCTGTATCAGTTCTGTAGGTAAATGAGAAATGTGATGTTTAGAGCTGGCAGTCTGCTTCCACAAGGACTAAATTCATGTGCAAATTCAAAAAATCTCATTTAAAAAGAGGAAAATTGCTTCCTGCATATAGGTGTGAGTTTTCTAATGTTAAACATTTCATGATTTAATATGGCTTCCTCTATAAACTAAGAAAACTGTCTTATCTTGCCACACGTAGGTTTCTGCACATAAATCCTGTATAGAGAGATCTGGATGCACCGAGATGAGAATGTAGCCCATCAATTTCCTTGGGTCTGACACTCCTGAAAGCCTAAAGCACCGTGCAGAGGTGGAGTCCCTGCATGCAGAGGCATAGCTGCAAGATTCCTCATTAACCTTAACATAATCACACAGCTAAAGCCCTGCACATTGTACTAGATATTTGCCCCTACGTGTGTTTTTCCTCAGCAAATTATTTGTCAACAGAGAAGTAGAAATGTTTATGACACAAGGAGAGGAATGTGCATGTAATTGAAGGCAGAAATATAAAATGTATAGGATGTGAATCCTCTTTTCTGCCTTTCTTGGAGGCCTTCACTGTCCTACCGATGTGATAAAGAAACAGCCACTGGAGCAGAGTATCTGTTTCACATAGAGAGCTGATGGGATTGGTGTACAAATTATTTTGGCAGAGTAATTCATCTAGAAAACAGAAGGTGTTATTAAAATGTTTATACAATAAATTGATATATGTACCATGTATCATTAGTGAATGATTTCAGTTAAACAGGATCAATGTGATTGCTGCTAAAGGTGAATGTGATGGCTTTGGAGTGAGAGATTTTATTATCTTTTTAGGATAATTTCCTTTTTAAGAAAAATGGTTTTCTAAAGCTAAGGAGTTTTCGTTCCATTTTTGTTGAACACACAGCTTTCTGATTGTTATGCTGGGGAATATCCCCAGGGGTGACTTCGTAAAGCTCTTTGTGGTTACTGGCATTGTTTATTAGCATTCGAAGAGATAGGCTCTCTGGTTTGTGATGCACATAGGCTCTTCCTTTTTGAATTAGTTGTCTGAGGCTTCCTTCTCCTCCACATCTGCACTAAGGATGATTTCTTTGTTCCTAGGAGGAGTGCAGTTTTAGGGTGCTTTAGCATGTGGGTGTCTATGGCAGGCTGATGTTTAACCTCATGATTTCATTACCAGACTCCATCATGCCTAGTATCTCAGGATATTGTCGGTCTATGGTTTTGAATCTCTGGCATTACTTTCACTTTTTGATTTACTGACTATGTTCTTAACATGAACCTTGCTAGTTTAATTCTCATCAGTGCTGCTGTCCGCAATTCATCTTCTGAAGAAAATTATGAATCTACTGAAAAGCAGGAGGAGATATATAATTCAAGAAGTTTTCAAGATTCATTTTCAGGAAGATGAAGTGCCAACCACATTATATGCTGAGTAGGGTTCTTTGAACAGTAACAATGCCACCTGCAGCACTAAACATGTATTATGAATAAATGTTTTATTGCAAGCAAGCCAGGAAAAGAAATGGTCAATCACTGTTGCCATGTCTTTCCCAGCAGAATAAAGATTCTTCTTTTGCAGCTGTAATGACTTCTGCAAAAAAGTACACACTAATATAGAACCGGGTTCCATTTCTGTGACTCTCACACATTTACAATAGGTAGCACAGTCCATGCATTTCTAGAAGAGATAAATAGAAAATACATAAATACAATGCTGTAAAAGAGTATAGAAAGCACATTTGCGCTGCTGCAATATGCATGATTAGTGGTACGTTCTTCAGAGGGAATATATGAGGGTACCAGTAGGTGCTGCTACTGACTATCAATAACACTGGAATAACGGGTTTTGTTCTCCATCCTACTATGTAATTAAATTAACAGTAGCCCAACTTTACATCATAGATGTTGTGCAGCAAAACAGAATATGAAGGGAGAAATGCTCAGCATTTAATTTCAAGCAAGAAGCTACAGCTGGATGACAATGCTGGATAGAGAAATAAGAACTGGCTGAATTCTGGGGTTGTTTTATGTATTAGGTGATTGAAACTATTCCCAGTGGAACCTGAAGAAGAATTTGGCCTAGGGTACAACACTTTGAAAAACTAATATTTATATTACTTTCCTGCCGCTTTATGTCTATGTTACTCCACCAGTTTCAAGGCACTGTATGGATGTAAACTGGTGGTGGAAAAAGAGCTAGTTCCTGAAGAATAGAGGTCCTGATTCTGCTTCTCTGAAGTCAACAGGAACATTGCCAGTTTAATCCTGATAGGATCAAGCAGAATAAAAGCTGAGATTAGTATATGGTATGGCTTGTGTAAAAAGTTACTTGAAAACATTTTTCTGATCCTGAGATAAAAAGTTAAGAATTTCACATTAAAGCATCAAAAATTCTGTTCTTTTCAACAACTGCCTTCTAAAACCAATTGGCTTTTCAGATCTTTGAGTTGCTGAATAATTTGTAACAGGTAAGATACCTAATCATCTTTTTCTTCCCCATCACAAATTGTCTTTAAGAGACTTTCAAATGATCTCCTGGATAAGAATGCTTTTGCTGCTCTTCTTTTTCTGACCTGTGGCTTGTCTGTAGACTGTGTGTGAACACTCAGTGGAGCTTAGAAGGGCTTTGGGAACAGGAACAAACTGTCTTCTGCAGAGGAGAGGCTTGACAAGGGAGACACTCTTCTGAAATTCAGAAGCCTAAGCTAGAGGTGCTAATTATTACGTTAATTATTTAAATTAGTAAATTACTAAACTTTTTGGGATGGGTTTGTTGCAGACAGTTACCTTTATGGCTTAGGATAAACTCTGAGTTTTGTGAATTTTGGACTTCTTAACTAAAATACAGAATCTAAGTCAGTTCAGCAAATTTGTTGGTTTTTTTTCCATCTCCATTTTCATCATTCTTACCTTTATATATATTTTCTTTCTTTCTCCCTATGAATGTATTTTTGAGGTTACTGTAACTCTATGTCCTCCATAAAAAATTACAACAAAATTCTTTGGAACTTCCTTTAGGAGCTAATATTTCTTTTCTTTTGTAATTTTGTATCAGATAGGACATTTTTTGTCTTAAAATTTTTTATTAAACATTACAAATTCCATTCTTTTATATTGTAAGTTGACGTTGTGGCCAAGTGGATTGAGAAAAATGACATGTGTTTGGGATACATATTCCCACTGTAGATACATGTAGGTTTTTTGCATTTGCAGATGAAGTTGTATAATGTTTAAAAAAAAAAACAAAAAAAAACTTAATTTTTTTCAAAACCTGATGGAATTATCATATACCTATAAAAATAGTTGGAAAGATAAATGAAAAGTGACTGAACCAAACAATAACTATAAAGACACAATAATTTCTGTATTAATGTAGATGAAAACATTACTTCTCATCAAGCTTCCAAAGTTTCTCATGGGTATTTTTCCTTTCCTCTCATATTTGTAAAATTAATCGACTTTTGGAAAAGCTAACACTTGGTTTGCATATAACAAAAAATTGAAAACAAACTTGGTCTCTCCACGTCTTTTAAGGAAGTTGATTTTTAATGCAGCCATAATTGGTTATGCCATTCATTGAGAACAAATAAAAATATATTGATCACATGAGTAATTTTTCCTTACTAATTGGGCACCTCCCTCAAAAGTTCTCATTACTTAGAAAACAGTATATGATTCTTGGTACTTTCTCATTCAAAGCTGCTAGATGAAAATGAACTTTTAGAAACAATTCAGAATCCATTTGTCAGGATAATAACAATTCTCTGTAACAATTCTTTCTTTTTCTTCTCGCTCCCTCTACCCACATTAATTATAATGCTCTAACAGAACAGAGCTTGATTCCCTTTTTTATTAAGGTTGTTTCACTCTATTATTGATTAAGCTTATTTCCCATGATAAATAACCTTCCTGTCAAAAAATGATTTATGAAAGCCACTGGTCTTTCTTTTTCCAGTTTGCTTTTCCTGTGGTTACATATTACATATTATCTCCTGCTGACTGGTTTGGGCAATCTTTGAATCTACGATTACTGGTCCTCATTAAGAGAACTGAATTTCAGTGCTGTAAAAGACTTGGAGATTTATCAGGTGTATAATTTGATTTTAAGTTAGGACCTTTCTAATGTGAGTACATAGTCTTGTGATATGCCTTTAAATCTTCAAAATGTTAATAAAGTAAGGTCACTTGTGGAGACCAGCTCCTTGGAAGTGGCATATTTCATTAACTTTTTTTCTATGCCTTCTGGAATATAACAACATTGACCACAAAGACAACAACAAAATAATCTGCAACTGAAATCATACACCTATGGAATGCTAGTAGTTCAATTTGAATGCCTGTCTTTTTTTCCACCATAGGTATTTCTATGCGTATATATAAAATACAAAAGAGATTCTTAGAAGAAAACAGTTCTGTTTTATGCAACTCTTGAGATTGAATAAGTGTGGTTATGTTCTGATATGATTTGTTCTGTTATGTCTACAAACCATTTGTCCTTGGATTTAAGATAAAATGTGAGCTCTTGTAAGTTCTTGTTACTAGGTGGAAAAACTGAAAAAGATACAGGGTGCATCTAACCTGTTACTGTACAGGAGGTATCTAACCTGTTTATTGATGAAAACTGTTCAGAGGTTTATGTCTTGACTATATCAATAGCTGAGCACCTTTCCAGGCAGTGATTTGTCCAAAAACTCTGTCATGTACCTTTCTTTCATATTCTTAAACCAAAGTCTTCATCTGTGTCTGGGCTTCCTCTGCTGCTTTTTGTAATTGCATCTGTGTTTTCCGTTTTCTATTCATACAGTTCCAAATATCCAGTCTTCTATTCTAAATACATGTTTCGGGACAAATAGCTCAAGTCCAAGGGGAATGTAGCTTGTCTTTTAGGTTGCAGGATGGTGACTGTCTTTTGTTCTGTGCCTGGCACTGCAGAGTTCTGGTCTGCAAGCAAGTCTTCCCTGCAATAGAATAATACAAATGAACAGTCTTAAAAAAACATTCCATAAAGGAATGTCACCACTTTTCAAAAATCCTGAAGAAGGCTGACTGTACAACCCCAGCTCTAGTAACATTTTCATATAATTCGCATTACAATTCTGTATAGATAGATGTTGTGTTAGACAGACCTAAAAAAAAAAAAAAAAAAGGTTGTTCTTACCCTTGAACAGTCTCATGAAAATCCTAGTGCTTATAAGTGAAAAAGCAAAAACAAGAACCTAATATTATTATTGCTTTAATTCTCAGTCTTTGTTCCTTCCAGCCAGGGCTCTTAATAGAAACTAATGGTAACTACATAATCAGGATATTTTCTTTTCTGAGTCAGTAGCAGAACTGGAGTCCTGAAAAGATAGCAGGGTGACATTTGCTGTTTTCAATACCTAAAGCTAGCTTTGAAGAGAATGAGTCAATGTCACAAACCTAACAAATCAGCAGAGAAATACTTTCTACCTGTAGTAGCCCTGTCCTCAGAATTAATTTTGATAAGAAGCATTTTACAAATGTGAGGGTTTTTTTTCCTTGTATCCTGCTTACCTTGCAAAAAAAAAAAAAAAAAAAAAAAGGTCATTTTTCTTGTCTGCTGTTGTAGGTCCATAATATTTCAACTCTCACAAATTTTGAAAGGACCACTTGATCCTGTGACAGGTGATAAAATCAAAGGGGCCAGTAAAGGACAATCCTTTCTCGCTTTCTTTTCTCTTAACGTGATATTCACTGCTTGTGGACAGCAGCTCCCTGGATTTCTGAGATCAGAGGTTGTCCTCAGTGTCAAAGATGTTTCTGTTCTCATATCTTCCACAGTAACTGAACTCCCCCGATCTCACCACTATATTATCCCTGTTTGTGAGATGAGAACTGACATACAGAGCACCCAATGTTACAGGTAGCCTTTAGGAAAGAGTGAATAGGAGCTGAGTCTCAGGCTCTGATCCTGCTCTCTAACACGGTCTGGGTGGTGGGATCTTGGCTGGCCGAGATGGGGAATGTGCTGTAACAGCTCAGTGATGGATGCTGAGATTCAGCTGTGCACCAGCCACCACAATAGTAATTTTCTGGGTAACTGAATTTTGTTACATATTAATTTAAATAATTCTTGATTGTTAAACAGCTTGATTGTTAAAAGTCAAAATTTCTCAGAATGCTATCTGCAATAATGACCAACTATTAAATCCAAATATAGTGCTTTGACTCTCTGGAACAAAAATCAAGGGTCTTGTGCCCTGAGCTGCTGTGTGGCTGTTCATTATACAGATATTCTGTAGACAGTACCTGGATTTTAAAGATGTACTCATATCTTATTTGAATTATGTAATAGTGGAATGATTATCAAGTAACCAAATCAAAGAAAACAAGTCACATTTGAATACAATAGGCCAATGAAGATTAAAAAATTAAGTATGTAGAACACATTTAATTTTACCTCCTTGTTAAGGTTTAACTACTAAAAAGTTATTTTGCCTGAACTTATTCATTTTAAGCTTTTCTGGTCTAGATTCCTTTGAATCTATTTAGAAAATTGCAAAATGACTTACTGAAGATACTGTTGGTCTGGAGGGAGATATGAATTAAACACTGAATTGTGAGATTAAAAGGACTGACTCTGTAATGTGCTTTAAGGACTTAAAGCCCAGTGGAAGAGAAGGCTATGTATCTTTAAACCGTCTTGTCTCGCTCCTGATTGCAAAGTGCTCTGGGGACTGGGAAGGCCTCAAGCACTGTCTTGGATGTTCATGATGTCCTGTTTGAGGCACATTAACTTTCCCTGGTGGTCCTATGCACCATGCAGTACCTCTGGAGCTACTACTGGCATCCTGCCTACCCTGAAACTTGTGCATTGGTTGCTCTGACTGTGCTGCTTCTTGGGAAATCTAGGAGTGGATCTGAAAAAATTTTAAGTTTTGCACCTTTGGTAGGGCTAGGAATATTGCATACTTTGTAATGTCCATTTGCAAAACAACGAGCTAAGACTATGCAGAGACAAGGCCATGTATATGACTCTGGACTTGTGACTGCTGCTACAGTTCTCTCACTTTCAAATTCATTATCCCTAGCTGAGAAACTTTGTCACTATTTCACACTTCTCATGAACATGAGTCTTCATCTCGTAAGTGGATCTGTTCCTGCTCTGTCCAGATGTTCCCTAGGTTTATTCATTATCCATGTGTGACAAATCATCACTTGATAGTAAAAGCATTTATGCCTTGAAGCATTCAGAATTCAACACTCTTGAAATAACCCACTATCCCTGAAATCATGGGGACTGATAGGTCCGGTTTGGTTATTTCTTAGAAGTGTAGATAGCTCTGAACAGAGAAGCAGAGGACTTCAATTGCTTCTGAACATTCCATTTGAGGTAAAGCCTCAAGTGATGACATTTGTAGTCACATTCTTTCTCTCTTACATTAAGGCAGTCCATCTGGAGGGTTTCCTAGAATTTCAGGTCTTAAGAGTTTCTTGGTTTCCTGGGATTTGTGTTTTCTTAAATGCTGTCAGCACCACAGAGCCAACAACTTGTATTATAGGTGGCATCCGCTATCTTACCAAAGCAGAAATAAGAAAAGGACACTTACACTGTGTGCCTTTGTCTTCCCAAAATCATGTTTACATATTTCTTTTCTCTTGTGCTATATTTCAATGACATCTGCCATAAATATCTCTTTTTGTTTTAATAGGAGGTGTAACATCTGACAGAGGAGCTTTGTATTTCAGAGGAAGTGAATTGTTCTGATCTCCAGAAATAACCATGCTAGCAAGTAATACTCTGATTAGTTGAAGTGTCTGGCACTAGGAATTCAACCACCAAAAAATGGCCAAGGAAGAATCAATAGTCTCTGCAGGAAATTTGAAGATGCAGGACATGTGCATATTCCACAAATTTTGCAGTGAATATATTGAATTTGGTATTCAAAAAGGATGGCTGGTTCTTCTATAAATAAATAGGAAGATATTGCCCAGGGTATCGTGTGTTCTGGCCCATCACCATGCAATATACAATGATTATTATTGTTATGCTTGATCAGTTAGGTTTGCTTTGATTTTTTTTTTTTCATGTCTAGGATTGATTTGATATTCTTTATATATTGTATCCAGAACCTTCTAAAATCTGATAGTCTAAAAATAAACCCTGAATTAAGACAATTGTGTGCAGATATGTTGCAAAATGGTTATCACTGAGTGGTCAGTTGAAAATTATTACTGTGTCCGTGAGCGAGCTTCAGCCTTTTGAAACTTGTAATTTTAGAAACTGCAGGAAACTTTGCTCCCTTTCCTCGCACAGCTCTGGGGCAGTACAGGAGTAAGCCCAGAATGTAGATGAGTGAGATGTATACTGCAACAGAACTTATTTTGGGCAAACTTAAATAGGAATTACATTGTTATACTTTAAAGGGGAAAGTTTCTTTGAGTTTGAAAATCACTCAAAGACCTATCTTCTGTATGGCAAATCATTATCATTCTGGTTTTATATGCTTATGCTGGTTTCACTTTAAAATGCTTTGGCTTAATGGTAATGAACAAAATAATGTTCAAAAGAAAATTCTCTAAGAGTAAATAAATGAGGCACTTCCCTACTAGGAATAGTTTTAGATAAGGTAATTCCACCACATTGAATCTCCAGACATCAGGTATTTAAATAGCAAATACATGGAATGGATAAAGAGAATTTATTAGAAGAGTCAAATAGCCACTTCAGATGCACTTGGCAGTTTTATTATGAAGGTATATCATTGTTGCTATGCACAGTTTTACATGGCAAAGAGTTTACAGATATTATGCTTAAAGTTTGAGCACTGTATTTGTCTCCTTGACCATACATAATAAGGGGACTAAGTCTACAAAGAGATCAGTAAGTCCTCTCCAGAATGCCTCCTCTCTCTCTGGAATGTATGTGGTGCTTTATTTTCTGATATACTTCAGGGAAGTGCAGTACTAATGTTCTCATACAGTTCAGCTTCAGAAGAGCAGAACCCTTCAGGAGTTGGAAGACAGTGAGGCAGGTCGAGGAGAGTCCATAAAGAGAGGAAGCCCTCATAAGAGGGGGAGCAAAATGAGTTCCTGGCAGTTTGCAAAAGGCCTGTTCTTATGAAAGAAGTAGTAAAGAGTAGAAAACACTGCTAAGCACACAGGTATTGGAGGCTCTTTTCTTCTTGGCTACTCGTACATAGGAAGAGTTGGATCATTGCATTCTGAAGCCATACTGCCCTGCTAGATTAGGCACCTGACATGTTATGCTACCATAAATCAATGCAGAATTTAGCTTGCTTACATGGCACACTGTGCATTGTATGGAAAAATGTTTCTATTTCTTTTATTTTTCCTTTTCAGAAAAATTAAAAAGACAACTGAGAGGAGAAGTGAAATATTGTTAGTACACAACCACAAACATGTAAATGCAGAGGTAGCAGTTGAAGGAGTATGAGCTAATGATTTGTGACCTTGGTTGCCACCATTGATACACCTCTTGACTGCCACTGAGTTTAGAAGTCCGTTACCAACTTGGCTTGTTGACCATAACTGCAGAAACCAGTAAGAGAGAACAAGTAGAGAAAGGAATGTTATTTTCAAACTGTTGAGAGGTTAGTATACAATGAATGGAGAGTGAAATGCCTATGTTAGGAACTGTATAAAAGCACTTGACAATGTCCTTTTACTCAGTTTCAGTAAAGTGTGTCAATATAATTATTACACTACTTGCATTCTAAAGCATGAAGAATAGATTACAGAGATGAGACCAAGAGTGGGTGAGATCACTGGCTTTTGGGGAAAATGAGTTCACTGAAGGCTGAGACACACCACAGGGTTTTGATTGGGGAGCTAGGAATTTCCGATGAGAGGTCCAGGAGCAGCCTGAAGAAGCTTTAGGGGAAGAGAAGACAGAGGTGGGCTAGAAGTGGTCAGTTTTTCTTGGTTGATATTTGTAAGATACTCAGTGAGTTGCACCAGGGGAGTATGAGTATTTTAATTCTTTTCTGTCTTCTTCATCTACCAGAGTATTAACTCTCTCCTTCTTGGACCTTGCAGCCCCTGCTCCAACACAGATGGCTGTCCCATACACCTGGATCCTGCCTTTGGTTACAGCACAGGGCAGAACAAGTGGGAGAGAGGGGCTGACTCTGTGTTAGGCAACTACCTGCTTTGCCTTTTAACCTCTAATTATTTTTAGCAATACATATTTTTGCATAATCAAAAAGAGAATGTTTTCATGAGGTTGAATTAACATAATTTCATAGCACCAAGACCACTGTATTTAATACCACCATGGAAGCCCTCTTCAGCAGTAGAATCTCATATTGCTAACCAATCTCATATTTAAGGTGCAAATTTTCAGCTATTTTGATTTACTTTTAGGCAATATAACCAAGTTGTACGTCAAGTGAATCTCTTTAAAGCATTTGAAATGCTTTCATATCACTTGGATGGAAGGTATTAGGGAGATATTACTTTATAGCCATAATTGTTTGTTCATTTAACAAGCATACTTTTAGCTACTTTTTACAATTACATAAACATCCTATATTTCTTTATATTGTTATAGTTTATTCCGATTTGTATTCAGAAAGGGAAGTTGCAATGTAATTTTTTGGTTTTCAAACAGGTCTGCTAATCTCCCTTAAAATTTCCATTGACTCGAGAATGTTTCCCTCTACGTGGGCCTCCTTAACATGTATAAACAATCAGGATGAATGAGAAATTGTGCTTTATCAAGTCTATAGTAAAGTGCTTTGCAGTTTTCAGTATGTAATTTGGTCGAGGTTGAAGTGACACTCATATTAGTAATTTGTTTGCAAGAGGCAAGTAATAAGGCTACATCCGTGTTGTAAGTAAAATTTACAGGTGGTTCTATTCCGGACCTTAACAATTCCCTCCCCACTTTCACTCCAAAGGGTGAAATCTAATTAGTATCAACAATCTGGCTACAGCTAAAGTGTTTCCTTTAACAAAAGTTTTTAGGAAGTGCTCTAAAATTATCAAAAATGGAGGTCAAGCAATGGCTTTATAACACTCCATTGAGCCCTTCTGTGTGCCAATATACATTTTTCATCCTTAGCTTAAGGTTGTATTAATAAAGAAGAGGTCTGCTGCACATTATGCATCTCCTGATCTCGGCTATTTCACAGGAACAGTAAGCTATGAAACTTCAGAGTGATTTTTTTCTATAATAATCTGCTTCTGTTCCTACTGATGAGGATCCAGTGCTCCTCTTTCTGACCTTCTGTGTTCGCCAGGCAATCAAGCCTGAACAGTTTCAGCAGTGTTAAACTTCACAGCTATTTCTGTTACTCTGAGGTCTGTCCCCATCGATTTTTAAAAAGTCAGCATGCCAGGAATTCATGTCAGATGTCAGCAAGCTTCAGAGTCACCAACGATAACCTGCTGTCTCAGCACATTGTAGCAGAACAGAGCATTCAAGTTGTTCTGTTCCTGATTGTCTAGTGAATTGGGAAAACATTGTGCAAAATACAGCAGCTTCACTGGTGGGAAAAATTGCTGAATGGTACCTGCATAGTAAAGCAAGACCATCTGCTTATTTTTCCTACCTCTTATTTCTGTATCTTGGTATCTGTTTCATTTTTGTCAGACAGATCATGTAGCTGTTTCGATGAGAATGTATGTGTATCTATGGAAGGAAGAGAGAAAAGAGAGAGCAATCAAGAGCTGGACTATGTTTTCATACAACATGGAATTTCCCTGTGGAACTCACTGCTACAAGATACCAACAAGGACAGGAATTTACTAGTGCTCATTAAGCTCACTGGGCTATTTAACAAGAAAATGTACACATTTATGATTTTGTATAGTTTTAAAACCACATACTTTAACAAAAAAATGATTGATGGGATCTAAACTCTTCTTTCAGAGCATAAATCTTCTTGATAAGGGAGACAGGAAGAGATTCTTCCTATTATCCATATTTACTCTTGTTTCTATGTGCGGGGCAGTTTTTATATTTTCTTGTATAGCATATAGTAGTGATTGCTGTCACGACCACTATATTAGATCAGGAGAGTTTATTCCAGATTAGTAATTTTGACACTCTAATACAGGTAGCGTCCTTGGACAGTAAGAACAATGTCTGCATTTTCTTTTTGTTATATGACACCTAAGAAAGTGATAGTACACTAAAATTTAGCAACATCTGCTGTTGCGGGAGCAATTGTGCTCTTCCCTACTGGAGGTTTCATAAACCTATTCACTGTAACATTCTGGTTAAACTGAAGACAGCTTGTATTGATTTTTTCTTCCTCTTCTCCTCCTCCTTTTTTTTTTTATTTAATTTATTTCTTGTGCTTATCCATGTTGAGGACAAAGAGAGTATCTAACTAAGTATTTTTCCCTTAATCAGGCTGAGAGAAAAGGAGGGTTTCAAGGTCAGTTACAGTGCAAGATGCCTTTTATGACCTCTATCATCCTGTCTATTTCTTCTGCCTTAAGAAGAGAGGTTTTTTTCCACGACACCAATTATGATAGACTCTCTCACACAGGATTTTTCCATTCGGGTTTGTATTTGCTCTCACAGTGAGGTCCCAGCTCTCCCCCAGTGTTGTTTTGGTGATGTGAGCTTCTGACCTTTGGGAAACTATCCTGAACTTCATGAATTCCTTCATCCCTCACTTCACTTATTACAGCTGGTGGTTACTATTTGTCTTATGCTGTGTTAGCAAAACACTGTGCAGATGGGGAATATAGATTTCTTCACTGAGGCTAAATTGGTAAAATATATAGTGCAGTATCAATTGCCCTTGGTGCCCCAAATTCCTGCCTTTGTTAACTAGGCTGCAGCAACTGTTGAAGTTAATCCCTCCGCTGGCTGGGGAAAGAATGTCAGAAAAAGTGAAGGTGCCTGTCTCAGGTTTTGTCCAATTTATCTTTTATTTATTTGGTGTAGTTCCTAACTGCAGTGTTATCTGAGGTACTTTAAAGCAGTTATCCTCATACATCCATAATGATGCAAAGTAGCGTATTCACTATCTACATGGAAACATTGAAGCACAGTGAGGTTGCATCATTTGCCAGATTTTCCATGGCATAGGTACATGAATCCAGACTTTGTGACCAATCTGGTGCTCTGACCTCAGATTTTCCTAATTTGGGACATAAATAGACATTCACTTTGAAAGCAGCTGAAACACTTCAGGACATTCCTGCTTTGCATCTGAGTATGTGCAGCTGAGATTAACACAAAGCTTGTTCGATAGTTTCTTAATTTGCCCAATTACTGAGGGTGGGGTAGGCTTGATTGCCTCAAGCTGTGGGGATGATAACTTCCAGGTGAGGGTATTGCATAAAGGAGGGTGTGTTTTAAAAAACCCATCTTTATCTTTACATTACAGATGTTGAAACAATCAGAATTTAATTATATGAAATCTACTTTATAGAGAAAAAAATTACACAAAATCTTCCTGAATTTTTGATAAGCAAATAAATTCCCACTACACAGAAATGTGAAATGTTAGCAGGGATGTGTTGGAGATAGCAAAAGAGTTTTCCTTTTTTGTTCTTTGTGTTGTCATCTCCATCTGTACCTTAATGAGTTACTTTATCCAGTGGTTATCCTTTTCTTCCAAATTCAGCTTTGAGCTGATGTCTCTGTTTATCTTTGTGTGTCTTTATTATAGGAGTCTCTTGACAGCATGGTTAGAACTGGTTCAAGGTTACTTTAGATGGTAAGTTTAGAACTGGTTCAAGGTTACTTTAGATGGTAAGTTTAATACTTTGGTGCATTTAAAAAAGGCGATATCCCAGTCTTTCTTGTCCAGTGAACTGACATTTCAGCTTACTTGTGACACTAACAATCATCAAAGCAGTCTCTCCCCTCTCCCTTTCTTTATGCATTTAAGAAAGTTTACCTTTACAGATTTTAAGAAATTGTACGTGGCACAGGCTTTTTGCATGAATTTAAGAGTTTAGCACAGTTAGGCATACAGCAATGTAATATAGTTATACCATATGCCATGAATGGTCAAATCAATATATCAAACATTACTTTTTGTCCCTATGTTTAAACTAAAGCTCTGACTGATGTGATCATTGTACATGATGGGAGAAAATGAGGTGGGATCAGTTGCGCTCAGAGCTTGGACCTATGGTAGTACCTTGCTTGCTTTTCTTTTTCACAAATTTGGTGGTTGAGTGGTGATTTACTCTAAGTTCAGCTGTTAAAGTTGCACCCAAACAAGCTGGGTACAGACTCAGAAACACGCCCCTCTTAAATAGGGCATCCAGTCCTTATGTTGTCTTGGGCCCCGTCCTGGAGACCAGCCCACATTTCTTTCACAAGATGCCTGTACTGATGAGCCTGAGTAACACCTGAAAGCCTTACACACCTGAAGCAGTGCATTAGTCAATGCAGCTGTGGAAAATCAGGAAGAATGCCTCTTGAAAGAGGAGCTTCTACCATAGGAAGTGCTAGCTGTTAGCAAGGGTGCTGAGCTTTTCTTCTCACGTACGTGCTATGAGCACTGAGGAAGGCTTGCCTTCAAGGTAAGTAAATTCTGGTGGTTGTTGGTGCTTTATTATTTATAGAATAGTTGAGCCTTAAGACTATAGTCTGGAATGACAAAAGGGCTTATGTGGTAGTGAAAATTAGAAAAGGCCTTCACTTCTACAAGAGCAAATTATCAAAATGTATGGTGAGAGATAACAGATGGATGCCAGTCAATTGCAGCAGCAAAATGGAACAGAGACACATTTCTGTTTTGTGTGATAAACAACATCTTGCCTTTGTAGTGCTGTTAACCTAGTATATACCAAAGATGTTTTGCTGTTTAATTTCAGGAGGTGCACAAACTCTTTTCCTCACGGCAGTCAAAGGCAGTTAAATGAGAGTTAGAGTAGTCATTAATGCTGCCTCAAGAATTGGCTTGTTGACCTGATAAAGAGCAGGGTGGCCTGAGTCTACAGATGCTGTTTTGGGTACAGGCAGTGTATTGTGTTGTCACCCTTGCTGCTTTGCAGAGCAGAACCTGTCCATTGCTCAGCTGTCTCCTGGGACCAGAGGGGCTTTGCTGTTTCACAGGATGGGTCCATGGGGCTTGTGACTGAGGATGGAGGTGTGGGTTGTTTATTCCTTTGGGTCTCTGAGATGGCTGTGTGTGCTATCCCAATTCTGAAATGTTGCCAAAAGAAAGACAGAATTTACAGTGAGAAGGAGGAGGAAGAAAGTGGTGGTAGGGCAGAGACAAGTAAAGTGAATATGAGGCTAGAAGAAGGTTTGGGGTTTTTTACGCGGTCCAAAGACAAATCAATAGATTTACATTGGGATGAAAGTGACTCATAATCTTTTACCACGTACAACATTCTGCAACTATAGTTCAAGGCCTATTTATATTGCTGCCATTATGATCAGAGTAAGATGGCATTTAACAGGATATAGCTCCACTGCTTGGATTAGCTGGTGGGTATCTATAATATTTACATTCTCTACATCACTTGGGTCTAAACTCTGAAGAGTTTAAGAAATTACAGCTTGCTTTTTTCATTATTTACCACTTTCAGGAATAATAAATAATATTTTCTTTTAAAGACTACTGCATTGCAGCAGTGTTAACTATCTCGAGATAACAAAGATTAGCATGTTCAGAATTAAGCCTGGGACATTAAAATAAGTTCTTCTCTCAGGGCATGTGCTGTTAAGGGGAATTATACACGGTCATTGAAAGAATAGTTCCCATTGTTTCCACGTTACGCAGTTAGCTCTGGTTACTGCAGTGTACTCTGCAATGCACTTTTCAAAAAATTATGTCTTCTGGTGAGGTAAGAAAGGACCATTGCATTATGTTGGTTATTAAGTATTTATTGTTTCTTTATTCCCCATAGTTTGCAGCCACAGCAATAGTTGAAACATTAGTTTACAAAGAAGCTGACTGGCCCAAAAACTCTCACTTACACAGCTGTGCAAAATGAGAAAGAACAAAGAAGTTTTTTTCAAAGGCATCCCATCCCAGAGATGCTCAGAATCAAATGCATAGCTCTCCAAGAATTGTGTGACTTGTCCGAGAGCGTGGGGCAGTCAAGATAGACATGGGGTTTCCCTGCTGCTCTGAATGTTTGGTTCTCTGAGAGGGTTATTGCTTATGCACAAATTACAGCAGGATGACACTACGTGGTGTGGTTAAATACCCCAGTCTGGCTCTTAGGATTGTGCCAAGAAGCTGACTGGCCCAGAACTACAGAACATAAACAAAACTTGGGAGCCCTCACATGCAGCTTTGGCCTTTCCTGCAACTGCTCGTTAAGGGGTGCAGTAGAATTGCTGTGATCTCCCAGGAGTGCAAGACAGGGTCTCTGTTGTTATTTGTGGAGGGAGTTTCTTCTGCTGCTTGAAAGCTTTAGAACCCGTTTTCTTAAAAAAATGAAAAGAAAAAAGCTCTTTCCCATCTGGCCATAACTTTGTACAATATCTTACATTTCAAACTGTAAGAAATTTTTTATGATCAGGTTATAATTTGTCAACCGCTTACAGATCTTTAAGTTAAAAATGTACGGTGCAGAATACAGTCGCTCTGTATATTGTTTTCTAAGATAAGTGGAAGGAGAAGGGAGTGAAAAAAAGACACTTGAAAGTGTTTTAATTGCACAGGGATGTCATTGCCTCTAGCAAGAGTTCTCCTGTTCTGTCATAAATTTTTCATATTGCCTCGTGAGAGTGAAAACTGGAAACTTTACCCTCTAAGTGAAAGTCGATGAACCTCATACCAGCCTCAGATCCCAGTAGCCTTGCACTCAGGAATATTAATTTAATTAAGATCGCTACAATAAATTCTGCGAGGGAACTCTCCTGGCACCTGAGGTAACTCGTGCAGAGAAGGAGGGGAAAAAAACAGCAGAGCCAGATCTGATGGAGGGATATACAGTAGTACAATTTCCTTGGAGCAGTTGTACACTTATCAGAAGTGACAGCTAAGAGACGTGCGAGACCTCCTAAAATAGATGACAGAGGTTTTAGTTGGGAAAAAGCGCATGATCACGCATAGTGTAATAATTTTATTTTCACTACGCTGACCCATCTGCAGTCTGAGAAAACAATGCAAAATGTCTTTAAAAATTGCCTCTCTCCTGGGAAGTAGAAAGATTTTTGCAGGACAGTGTACCGGTGGGGTGTTTGCCCCCCCGTAACAGTCACCTAAACCTGTAAGACCAGGCGTATGCTGCCTTGCAGTGGCATCTGCAAAAGGGACCTAGCGAGCTCCCTTCGCTCTGCAATGTTTATGGAGACAAGGGGGGCAGAGGTAAAAGCCAGGAGTCTGTAGTCCTCTGAGGCTTTGGACTAGACATTTTAATTTCCTGTGTTAGATGAGAGAGGTAGGATTAATTAGAATTATATTATAGGGGATGGTTGACCTGATTTACCCAGGTGTAAGACAGGAGTTGTGCCACTGCAGTGGATAGTACTGCATCTTTAAAATCATGCAGCTGAGCTCAGCTGATGCTCCGAGAGCAGATACCATATGCCAATTACTACTTTTTAAATTTTTTGTTCTGAAAATGGAAGCAGGACATAAATAAGAATGAATACCACAAAAGATACTAGGATTCTGAAAAAAATCTGAGGAAAATCATATCCCAAAGTTAAACTATTTCACATTATGGTTATAAAAATAAAACGGAGCTCACTAGGAAGTTCAATCTGAAATGATAGGCTTAACTGGGCTTACTTTTAAAGGCTGAGATTTGCTGAAGAGAGCCTCTGTTACAGGGGTTGGGCAGAGTGTGTGTGTGTCACCACCAAGGGAGATATGAGACTTCTAGTTTCAGTCTCTAATTCTAAACCCAGGGCTATATATTTCTTTATATTATAATAATTTTTAATTTAAGTAGTTACTCTTTTGTTTTCTCAGAACTCTTTAAAGTGTTTTCTTTGTGATAAAAATTGGGGTGTTCAGTATGATGAGAAGAACAAACTTAGAATGACGTTTTGGTTTGCCCTTCAGGCTTTGCATTTCTTCTAAACCTGTTGCTATCTAAAACGATAGAAACGACACTGTTTGCTAACGTCTTTTGTGCAGAGGGACACAGCTCAACACGCAGCTTGAGCTGGGCTGCTCTTCACATCAAGTAGTTTGAGTCTTGGTAGGTCTTTTTCTGATAGTTGTGTGTTCTCCAGTCGGGATACTGAAGGTATGATGTACTCTCCAGAACAAATGAAGGTATTGGAGCCAGGCCCATAATGCTTCCTAGAATGAATTGTCTCCAGTGGGACTAACCACATGCTTGGCGTTAAGAAACTATAGCATGTGCTCTGAAGAGGGATGAGTCTGGTGAGATACAGATACGGTTTTGAGCTGCAGGCCGCCTGTGAGGTGAAAAGGATTACGGAATTTAATAGTTAAAGTCTACTTTTTATTTCATAAAATGTTCCTTGAACATGATTTGTATTTTATTAATGAGGTTTAAAAATTGAATTGAACAACTAAGCTGACAGACCACACAATGGCTACAAGGGTACTAAAAATAAAGCAGCAAGAAGTAGAAAATAGCCACTTGTGTGTCTTTGTTTTATATTTTAAATTAAGTAAGCTTGGACGTAGCATGATTTTTTTTTTTCTTGCCTATTCCTCTATCTGCCCTTTGCTAAATGGCATAGTTCAGTAAGATGCATAGATTGGTGTTACTGCAGGCATTGCAGAGCCCTTAACTACAGTATCTGTTCCTCATATTCCTTCAGGGTTTATTTGCAAAAGGGCAACATAGCCAAATGTGATATTTAGGCTCTGGTTCCCATTAAAGGAAAGCAAATGCAGTGCTACAGGAAGGCTCCCTTGTTTCAAGGCAACCCATGGCTACTTTAACAAGTAAAATAAAGGTTCTTTCCTTGGTTTCAGATTTCATGCATGGAGATACTAGGCAGGAACTATAGAGAGAAAAGACAGAAGTAAACATTTTCCTGGCTAATCTTGCAGTCAGTGAATATCAAAAATAAAAGCCAGTGATTGCTGGCCAGAGAAGTGGCTGTCAGGTTTGAAAAGAATTATCTTCTTTTTTCAAAATCCTAGGTTTGTCTTCTAGTAGCATTGGATGAGCCCTTCTCATTCCCAGGAATAATGATAGCTAATTCTGTTCTCGTTAGTGCTGTAATAAAATTTTGAACAACTCTTTGAAGCCATGTCTATGCATACTGCCTTAGGAATGGGGTAGGTCTAATCTTCCATCTGTTTAAACTATAATCCTTCAAATTTCCTATTTGACGTGGTTTCTGTACGCTTGATATTCAGTCCCCCACTCCTCTTTTTGTTTGCTTTCTTAATTCAACCCATTCATGGGTCAGGTCTGTGTTTTTGATTCCTATTTCTTACCTTCCCACCAAAGAGAAAAACATTCGAATCATTCTTTTGAGGGAATGCGTGCCATGGTATTAACTGAAAAAAATAAAGATAAAATGCAGTAAAATAACAGGGAGTTTGAAACTGTTATGGAAAAATGAGGTGTTAATCTTACCTTTTAGTGTTTTATTACTGGTATCATGGTATTTCTAATAATGGTAGGCACTTTTGAAATGCATAAAAGGGATTATGCATGCCCTCAAACATTCAATATTCTGCTTCCAAAACACATCAAATGGGATAACCCCTTTTTTTTTTTTTTTTTTTTTTAAAGGCGGGGCGGGGGGGAATAGTATTTATCATCAGGGGAAATACAGTGTTTTATTTGAAAGGTTATTCTGGGAGGTTCCTGGACAAGCGTGAGAGATTTAGTTGTTGCACTTGGGTATTTCTAAGCAGTTATTTCATGGTAAAGGCCTATAGTGCTTTCTCATCAAAAATGTTTGCTTTGTGCATTCCTCATGGCATTTACTATTATTCTAAGAATCTTAAACATTTATGTTCAAGATCGTGATCAATTGACCTTCTTCACTGCAAACAAAACTATTATCATTCATGTATGACTTTTCAGGAATTTTCCTATAGGCTTTTCCAGTTCAAAACTATAAGCTTGACTTGTGGTCTTTTGAAACTAACTCTTCTCTCCATCTTCTTTCTAGCCACTTTAAATATTGCATTCTGAGCAGAAGCTTCTTGTCTTGTGGAGTAGTTAGCAACTACCCTGATCCATGTGCACAGGTTTGCCAGCTGAATTATGCAATACGAGATAACGAAGCTACAAGCTGGCTTCTAGTTAGCTTTCATCCTTCCATGTGTATACGTTTCACGTATTACCCTATAATTTCTCTGTAGCACATGAAATCTTCACTGTAACTACTAATGCTTATGCAACTTTTCCTTGTATCTTTTCAATAATATAATGTACTAAGATTCTAGGGGGTTTTTACTACTAGAAAATTTTCTGCCAAAATACATTTCTTCTTCTTTTTTTTACTTTGATCAATTGTCTATCTTTTCCTTTTTTTCCCCCCAACTCTCCATTATGAGCTAGTGTCTGGTTTAATTTTAATATTTTTTGTTTCTTATCATACACCAGTATAATTTGTAAAATGCGGATGTGATCCTGAGATAGTCATATCATGAGGATTTTGCTTTCAACAAGAAACAATACAATCTGTAGAAAATATGAGAGAGGACCCAAGGTCTTCAGATCATATTGGTTAATAGATTGATTCTGGTTCCAGGGGCCAATCTTATTAGTCTTGTTTGCTTCTGGGGGTGTGAGCATCTTGCTGAGTCAGCACGCTCCAGCACATATAGGTACCGGGCTTTTGCTACTCTTTTGACATGTTTGGGGTTTTTGTAAGATTTGAAGCTTGGCTCATTGCAAATGAGAATCTTTTAAATACAGATTCAGATAAATGTTTAAGATGTGTCTATTGAAGAAAGATGTCCAAAAATGTATCCACTAGGGCTGAACTTCTGAGTGGAGAAAATTGATCACATCTTTCTTAATGCTTTTCTTTATAACTGTATGATTTGGAGTAGGAAAAGGGAAAAATGTCCTGAATCTGGGCCTTTGGCCAGAGCTGAGCCTAAAAGGTGAATTATTTAAGAAAGCAAGCAAGACGATAGGTTCCAGTAAATGTGGTAGGTAATTTTTATTTTTTGTGAGCTATCATACTGAAGTGAAGAACGCTGTGAAAGCCACGAGCTGCCTGCCCTGAGGGCACTAATGGGTCTGAATGGCCCCGAACAGCCTCACTTGTCCCTACCACCTTCTGTCCCTGGGCCAGGGACCCCCAGCAACACTCAGCCCCATGGCCTGGCTGGAATGGCGCGTGGAGTACCTGCCACCCGCCATGCCTCCCGGCATCCGCACTGCCACTCCAGTCCTCTGCTCTTGCTGCTGCCCCCCTGAAGATGGACCACGGGCCTGGTTCACCACCTTGTTTGGGGCTGTCGGTGGTCCCTGCTGGTAGCAGGGCACCCAGCGCTGCCCGTCAGGGAGGGCATGGCTGGCACTGGGGTCACCCTCCACTCCCAGCTCCCTGATGCCCCCTCTGGGAGCTGAAGTTTGCCTAGAGAAACCTCCTCATAGTAAACGAAAGCTTTGCTGAAGCTTTCTCGCCTCTGCCAACAGCAGTATGAATGAATGAAGACAAGAAATGACATATAAGTGAACTGGAGCCTTCTGGAAGTCACTCCAGTGCCCGAGCAGCATGTTATGGGATAAGCCAGGAGGGAGGATGTTATGCCATTGTCTTGAGTTTGGCCATGAGTGCAAGCATTCATACCATACAGCACTTCATATAGGACATTGGCTTATCGGGAACTCACATGAGCTACGGGATACCTGCAGCCATATGCTATGGGGCAGGGGAGCAGCATGGGTTTTACACTTTTTCTGCTGTGTGGAGGCCTGGTGGGGGCTGTTAGATGGTGGCTGTGGAGGTGCCTCGTGGGTGCCTGCCAGGTGCTGTCAGGGCTCCCCTTCATCCTGCTGCGTGGGGAGATTTCCCTTCACCAGGAGACAACCTGTGTTGTTCCCAAGCCTCCTTCCCCCCACAGCATTCGCATGGCTGACTCTCCCCTCAGCATTTAAAGTAAACTCAGACGTTTGGGCTAACTGCTGTTTTGAAGGTAGAAGGTTTCATAGTTTCACCTTTCTGACAGGCAGCCTGTGGCTCTGCTTGCCCTCTCCCGCAGCCCTGCCTGCCATTTTGCTCCCCTTCTTCCCCAGCTGCGGGGAAAATGCTAACAAAGCAGCCAGTGTCTTCCCCTCAGATGGGTCTTTATGTTTCCCCTCATGTTGCTATTGTGTTGGCAATTCCAGCTGCAAATGTTGTGTTTGACCTTCAGTAGGGGAGCCTGGTGATTTGAATTCATTTCAAGCAGTTTTCTGACAGGAAGCCTTAACCAAAGCCCTTAAGGTTTCCCCTACAAAAGCCTCATGACAGCTTTGCTTGAGGCTTACAATGGTCAATGCAAGTGGAAGTAGTTTGTAAACTGTAAATGGCCTTATTAACTTCCTTGCAGTACTGGAACAAAGCCCAGGTCTTTGCTAAGCTAAGTCTCAGGAGCTGAAGCAGGAACCCCTTACACTTCTCATCATAGCAAATCAAGCTGTGTGGGAGATGCGTAACGCTGCTGGGACTCTCCTGACACAAGAATGTGATGGAAAATGGGAATATTTGGAAAAGATGTTAATGAGTCAGGGTTGCAGTGTTTTGCTTATTCATTCATTGTGGTCAGAGCCAGACAACTGTCAGTTTTCCTGGTAAAACCAGGTGGTTGCATTACTGATATGCTGCTGTGCCTGGCCATGCTTACTACCAATGTGATAATACAAAGGGCAGCCTTCTACTTTGTCCTGCTTTTGGCTGATGGGCTGCTTGCCTGCTTTTTTTTTTTTTTTTTTAATTCGATTCTGCAACCACAACATTAGCACAGTTTCATTGGAAGGTTCAGGAGGAACTGTCGTGTTCAGGCTCCCCTCTGGGTTAGGTGCTGGGACTTGGCAGTTTAGCTCTAGTATGTCAAAAGACCATTGGGTGAGATGCTTATTTTCCCACCTCTTGATAGTTCCCACCTATCTTCCCTTTATTTTATCTTCAGATCAGATGCTTGTAAATATTCATTATGATTGCTAAAAAGTCTGTCTTACTAACCATAACATTAACATCTATGCCACATGTCATATTTGTTACTCACCAGAACTGCTATGAATACTTACAACTACAGAAATAGCATTCTGTCTTCAAAAATAATTGCACTCCTTATGAGAGCCAGACTTTTATTCTTAGCTACCCAGGTAGGCAGCCACAACCATGAATCGTATGTTTCTGAGCTGAATTACAGATGATAATCTGGAGCATCTGATCGCTGGCCTAAACTTGTAGTTAATTTATACCTACTTGTCCTGCTGTAAGTGCCTTCAGGTGTCAATTTTTTTTTTTCCTTTTCAGTATTTACAGTTTTCTTGTCCCAGAATATTTAGGGATCATCTGATAAACTGTTACCATTAATTTTTCTCCCTTCAGAACTTGTTCCATTGTTACACCTACCAGCTTGCATTTACCCAACTTGCTTTTATTTTTTTCTTTTTAAATTCAACATTTACTATTCTCCAGCTGTACAGTAGCAATTCCAACATCAAAGGCTTATTTAAAATGCCCTGAAGCCAAATGAGTGACTTTGGAGGGAGCAGGCAGATCCAGCAGTTTACATCTGATGTGAGGTTAGAATCTGATCCTTTTGTCTATCGCATTTTATAATTCCTTGGTTTTGTGGGCTCAGCACAAGCCATAGCTGTTTTCTAACAGAACTTGTTTTCTTCATGGTTTCATTTATTTTAGTTTAAAATGTTTGTAATACAAGAAAAAGGTTGGAAATGAGACGTTTCTCTACAGAGTATATTATACTCTGAAAATATACCTCTATAGTATTTCCAGTTTTACTTTGGAAACTAATTTACCAGTTTATTACCTAATGTAAGAAATTAATGGTGGAAATTCTTGGGAAACAACAAAAGGATTGGCACTTTGTACTTTTATATAATAAAAGTAATAGGAAAGTTTTCATGGGCAGATATTTTTGGTTTAGGAATTAGAACCAGATGAAATATTGAACTTTGGCAGAATTCCAAACAAAATCATTTTGTCTGGAACATTTTTCTGGGGGGAAAAATTGTCATCTACTGCAGACAACATGGTCTACATTGCTCATAGCCTCTAAGGCTGGAAGAAAGTCAGAAAAAATTGGGGATGAAGATATCTGTTATGGTGAATAAGAACACCATTATCATCTTCTTTTGAAATTTAAGCTAGATTTTAACACAACCTTTTAATTTCTTTGATAGCTTGAGCAACTTGATACAGAAATTCTCAGTATGACTGACCGAAAGTAAATATCTTATAATACTGGCACACTAAGAGTATCTGCATTACTTTTAGTTCAGTTTCTGGATTTAAACCAAACCTCTAAGCATTCCAAATGCTTTTCTAAACCAGACCTAAACCCATATGATAATGTGGACTATTCTTAATTAGTCTTGAGGAACTTGCAACAGTCAGACTCTGTACTGAACTCTCCTAGAAGTAGGAGCTTGAGTAGTCTTGACTGTTCTGGGGAGCTGTATTTGCACAAGGAGGAGAAAAATCAAGCAAACTTCAGGGTGTTCCAAAGAAGCTTGAAAGACTTCATCTTACTCAGACTTAGTATTTTGTTTTTACATTAGTAGATAATATAAAATAGGTCCTGTACTTGTTAGCTAATTGCTAAAGTTTTAAATAAATTTTAAAATCAATGTGTTCTAAATTTAAACAGATTCAGGAGGTCTAGAAGAAGCAGCTAGTGAAACTGCACCAAAGAGAGCCAAGAACAGTCTTGTTTAATATGTAGTCATTGCTTTTACTGTTTTTATTCTGCACTAATAGTACCAAAGAGGTTTATACTGTTTGCTGTTCAGCTAGGAATTTTAGGCAGACCATTCTGCTCTGTTCTAATGTGACACGTTGTATGGATCCACCCACTTGATATATTTGTAAATAGGCCTAGAATTATTTTTGTGCTGATATGTGACATTTCACAGAAATTTCGAGCAAATTCTTGGAACTCCTTGTGGGCTGTTCAGTGACAGCACTATATTTCAGTGTGAGTGCCAATTTCCCAGAGCGAGTTCCTAACCTTTCAGAACCATGTCCAGGGAGACCTGTCAAAGATCTGAATGTCCTTCTTCCTCAACTCCCTCTTCCCATAATTGCCCCTTGTGGATACTACTGTCAAATCCGATACGGCTTTGGAAAAAAACTTTTCTAGCTTGTTCTATGGCAAGAGAAATGTCTTTTCAGAGAAGCTTTGAAAGTTGTAACTTGGTACCCTTCCAAGCCATTTGGAAACACCTAACTTTGGATGTTTTATTGACAGTGCGGGAATTCTGGATTGTGTTTTCAGGAAACTTAATAGCACTTTATATACCTGGAGAACTTGCTTTCAGTGAAAGACTGCTGTAGAAAAAAAAAAATTGAAAGCAATGTTATTGTTGATATGGGAACCGTACCTTTCACCGATTGTTTTCTTTCTCTTCCTTGCAGCAATTGAGGAACCTCTGTAGAAATCTCTAGAGAAGGCTGGCAATGTGGCTGACTTCTCTCAGAAAAAGCGTGCAGATGATATGCACAATGTAGTTGCGATCTGTCATTTCCTAAACATTTGACTTTGCACAGGAATCTATTTCTATTTAAACACATTGCGCCCCTCAACTACGGTGCAGATCTCTGTGAGCTGGAGGACTAGAGTTCATGGAAACCTAGGTGCTATAGAAAGGTGAAACCAAGTATGTGTCAGATGCAAACCTCTTTGTTCAATTAACATTAATCATTCACTCACTTGAATGCTACACATGCAAATTTGAGGAGGCTTTTTAAACTTTAGCTTGATGTGTGACATGACAGGGTATCTTGTGATATTTTATTACCTAAGCCATAGGGTTAATGTGGGCTACTGCTTTTTCTCTCTCTTTTTTTCTTTTTTTTTTTTTTTTAAATTAATATGCTGTCATGCAACTATAGCAAACAGTGTTGTGTAAAAGTGTCGAATTATGAAAACAAAGTTGGATTAAATCTGGACTTCCTACTAGAAAGTGCACTTAAGAAATCATTTCCACCTTGGAGTGTCATCCCACAGGCAGGAACACTGGTTTTGTGCTCTCTTTCATCTTGCTTGTATGTCCAATGATAAAATCAGAGTTTAATCTGCGCACTCCGTGTGATCCTAGGCAAAGTAGTGGTTCTGCCATCTGTAATAATTAATTGGAGTCTGCAGTCATAATTAACATGATAAAATATTTACTATTCAAAATTTTAAGAAAGTAACACTGCTTTAATGCTCTAAAAGAAATACTTTTTGTTGTTTTTACAACTAAGTGGATAAATTGCTTAAGGCGCCACATGCTTAGAGAATTGAGGCTAATGGAATAACTTCAGTTTTGTAGTCTCACTAGCTTGTAGAATTAATCTAGAAAATGTTTTTAAGAGTCATGCTTTGTGCATTGTGGTTCCCTCTGCCTTTTTTTTTTTTTTCTGAAGAATTAAAAAGCTTCCAGAGCTCTTATATTTTTGTTAAAAATAACACAGAATTTACAAAAAAAAAAAAAGCATTAATTTCAGAGAAACGAGTTAGTTGGCAGTTACTAGATTCTAGAGACTTTCAGTGGAGGAAGAAATACTTATCAGTGCTCCCTTTGCAGAAGGAAAGAAACTCTAAGTTAATTTAATTAGGATTTTGAGCTGATGCATGTGTGTGACAAAACCGTGACCTGTATATGTGAATTTTTATTTCTTTATTTTGGGTGACTGAATCTGGAAATGACTCTGAGCTTGTGACATAATTAGTACAATAGTGCAAATCAGCCATTTTTGAAAAGAGTAATTTACTCCATATGCAGCTTCTCAGCAAGAGCCCTCATTAATCAAAGAAGGCCATGTACATCAAAGTGTTCCTTGCTTGCTACAACAACATCCATCATACAGCTAGTAAATGTGCTGTGGCAGGGTTTGATAAATATAATGTCTTTGATGTGCTGATAATTCTGTGTATTGGCATGCTGCTGCCTGAAACTCCCGGGGTATGCACAAAACTCTAAACCAGCCCAGGTCTCTGTTCTAAAATTGTACCTAGGCTCACTCCTAACTCTCTCAAAAGCCAGCTATGTCTGAAGTAGGACTCAAGTGCATTTTCACTCTCACAATTCAATTGGGCCTTTTTTTTTTAATCTATTAATTGTTAATCTAGGTTTCCAGATACAAAATTTCTTTGTGGATATATTTATGTATAGATGCAGCTTTACCTGACAAGAGCTTCTGTTTGTTCAGGTACTTGTGTTTAACATGGTATATTCATTCTTCTGTATGAATGTGCAGTGGGAGATTTAGTGTAAAACTTGTAAGAGACCTCGTGTGATATGAGAAGATAAAGCATAAAGTACTGGAGATTGGAGGAGGCATGGTCCTATGAAAAAAAAAATCATAAATAAGCTTTGTTAGATGAAAATGCATTTGTTTTTAGGAGCTCAGTCCTTCAGGCACACAGAATGTGATCCATTCATTTACATTCATTCATTCACTGCCCTCTCTACGGTTTGTCTACCATCAAAGTGAATGAAAATTCATCTTCAGCAAATAACAAAAATGATTGTATATGAAGATTTGTGACATGTCAGAGAGGGGAACTCAAATTTTTGCTTTGTTTAATGCAAATTGTGGTGTTTCAGATTTGAATCCATAAAGAACAGCAGCTGTGCACTGAAAAGCAGTACTGGCGCATTTTCAGTTACACTATTTACTGAATTATCGTTGAATTGATTTACTGAATTATAGTTTAATGGAAGGACAAATTACAAACTGGGCATTTTCACCCTGACTGTGTTATAGGTTCAGTGTGTCAAGTCCCTGTTTCTGTTGCTTCCTCACAAGCTGCAGAAGCTTGCTTTCCACTGCTGTTCACATTTTTTTCCTAGAGTGGAGCATGAAAGCAAAGCAGGGAAGAGCCTTGGAGAAAAGTCTTTGCCCCCTGGTTGTAGCAGAGCCCCTCAGCAGATGCCACTTCAGCCTGTGGTTTAGAAGAACATCTGCCATCCCTCCCTCCTCCATCGTATGTGGCATTTTGAGCACTACAAGACCAGTGTAAGGGAGCATCCCAAAGCCCTCTCCTCCTGCTTTCTAGCCTGCTTGGGGCTGTGGTGGCCCTTAAGTGGGATGTATGGAAAGCAGGGGCAGATGTTACCTGCCAGTGCCATGAGCAATTTCACTTACTGAGAGGTATCTAAAAAGAAAGGGAGGAATGGGGGGAGTGGAAGAGTGCTTCTACACAAGATCTCAACTTGCTGCTTCTCTGAGACATTTAACAAACTTTTCTTGGCACCTCTAGGTACTTTGGGCAAAATTTGTCTGCCTTGTGGTCCCAGTGGAAACTGGTGGGGAAGAAGGGAAATTGAGACTGACCGATAGATAACAGATGTTTGTTCTTTCTGTGTTATCAGTGAGTCCTGATCCTTGTGCTAGAGCTTCTGGGGTGTCATATCCTGATTTAGGATCCTGCCAACTGCACCAATTTTTTTGTGAAAGAGTGGAATGCACCTCACTCAAAAGAGAGAAGCAGTAATGTGTTTTATTGAGGCAAAAATAATAGTTTGACAGAGTTCAATAAATTTGATGGAATTTAACAAAGTTTAACAGTAGTTAACCAAAGTTCAATAAGTCACGAATCCTGATTTAGGATCCCTTAAAGAACCACTATCAAAGATGTTAGCAAAAGTGGTTTTAATATGATGTTGTAAAAGTGCAACTTAACAAAGTTCAATGGCAAAATTCACTCTATTACTGCATGGAAAAAAGATACAATGGAAAATTGAGTCAGAATCAAATTAGAATGATTTGCACAGAGACCAGAGACACAAAAGGGTAAGGAAGACCCTCCCATTGAGTCATGAGGTTCAGAGTGGGCTCCCTTGCTTTCTAAACTCTGATGGAGCTTAGGTGCAGCTGAGGGCAACCTTAGCCTCAGAGTTGGTCAATGGTTTATGTTCAATGGAAGGGATACAAGGAATAAGGAAGACCGTCCCATTGAGTCATGAGTTTCAGAATGGACCTCTTGCTTTCTAAACTCCTTCTCAGTGAGGAGTCTAGATGTGGCTAGGTCCAATCCTAGTCCCAGACTTGGTCAACAGTTTATGTCTAAGGGATTATATATGCAAAGTTTGTAATAATTAATATTGAGTAACTACATGGATTAGTAATGTTTCATTAGTATTAATTCAGCCTGCTATCAGTCACTTACCAAAGATCTGCCATTGGTAAAAGGAACATACTCAAATTGTAGTCCAGGCAAGCCATTAAAAACATCTCAGTGATATTGATGGAAAAAGATAATCTAGACTAGTTTGTAGCCTCAGAGTTGTTGGCAGTGCACTTACTTAATGCTTGTTATGGTTGGACCATAACTGGAAAAGCACAAATACTAATGCTGTGATTGCTGCATTTTGTTAGTTTGAATATGCACATCTTATGTGCAAAACAGGGAAAACAGTACAGTGTGCTGCTTGCATTATTGCTTCTTTGTAAGCTAGCTCTGCAGTTGAATATTAGGATATTATTAAAGTAAGTAAAATAATCGAATGAGGATTCACTGAAGTTTTCTCTGGTTTCTCTCTTTCTTGGTGTGATCTCTGGTGTTCTTGGATGCTAACTTTGATACTGAACTTTTTAATGGTAACTGACTAAACATCTCTGAAACAGCTGAGCCTCTGCTGAACAATGTATTTATACTGATAAGTGATTAAAAGCCTTTATCTTGCACCACTGCATCATGTAAAAGAAATTGGGCACTACAATTCTGTTCTATGTGCATAGGGTCACCAGTACTAAATGCTATAGCAATGGGTAGTACTGGGTAGAAAAAAAGGAGTTGAGCTGTATCTACAAGATGACTGAAGCCTCCTAGACATGCAAATAGACTTGAATAGTCTCTGCTCCATGTGAATAGGATGGAAAGCAACATGAGGCTTTGGCAGCTTGTAATCGTATAATCATAAATGAAATCAAATGTGCTTTTATCAGCTCTGTTCTGAAGGCTCAGTTGCTGGGCTTTGTTTATTTGTGTGATGATAACAGGGTAGCTTTTAAACATCATACAAGAAACACCTATTTTACCCTTTCCTACTCCATCACCTCCCATATGCATATAAATACCTTCTTGACTGGCATTGCAGGTTTGAATAAACCTAGGAAAGGCCAGGTCCTCTTTGCTTTAGATGTAGTATCTGGAAGCTACAGCTTGGTCTCTTGACCTTCCAGATAAAGCTACTGAAGGACTTAACAATTCCCTTAAAGGCAGTAATGGGTACATTAAAATGGTATCATTTTAAAACTGTGCAACATCTGGAGAAAAATATCCATTTTAATGAAATAATGTAGCTGAACCATGATAGAGATAAAAATGTTCCAACACACCTTTTATTTTTTTAATAAATTTTAAAAGCATAGAAATTTAATCTTACTCTCTCAATCATTCAATTTAAACAAAGCTCAAACTGTAAGATTTTTTGAAACCCTGAGGGGCCACAAAAAGTGTAGCCAGATAAATTGACGTTGACAGTGCCTTTGCCTTATCCCAACTAGTTCTGGTACTTCTGAGACCAACATAACAATGTTTGTCAAAGCCAGGAGAACAAGCAGTTTCAATTAAGCAAAGATCTCACATAAATATATTAACATGCAAACTGTGACTAAGCTTTTTGAAAGTGACAGGTGATATGTTTTTTTCATTATCATGTTTTTGATTGATTGGTTAGCAAGGATAGCTGAGTATCCATCCTCAGAAGCTGGATCTGCTTCAGGATGTGACCTACATCATCAACACAAGAGATGAGTCATTGTAAATCAGTGGATTACTTTGGAAAATCTTTGTTTGCCTATCCTACCCTGTTCTGTAATATTGCTGCGAGGGAGTGTGCCATCGCTGCTTTAGATCGCATACAAAGTGCATTTCACATGTTGGAAAAGTGGCCTTTTTTCTGCTTTGTCACAACCTGAGGAGAGACAAAATTATTTATGGTGAGGAACCAAATAACTGTGAGAAGCAGTGGGCTTTTTGGAGGAATCTGAATGTGGACAGGCTGTGACAATTATGCTGGTAACCATGGTTCTTGCTGTTGTAACATTCACAGGGTAAAAGATCGAGTGAAAATTGTCTTCTATTGAATTTAAGCCTTGGGTGTGCTATAGACAAAGGTGTATTGCAATGAAAAAAGTGTAACTTGAATTTATATATCAAAATAGAGAACATGGTGATTGTTCTTTACTAATTTTAAACTGTCAACAGTGATTTCCTGAGCTTGAAGCAAAGAAACTACTGATCAAAGTTTTTCCTTTGAGTGATATGACAGCAGCCTGATTCTTGTCCTTTTTTTTTTTTTTTTTTTTATGATGATGAATATTTTATCATGATCTGTGCATACCAGAACAACACCTATTCACAGTGCTGCAGACACACATTCATCAGCATATTGAGTCTGTTCAGTGCCAGGTTCTGGAGATGCCAGACAATACCATAGTTCGGCTGTATAAAGAACATTCATTATTACTATTTACCTACTTTATGGGCAGAATGCAAATTGTAATACTTGCAATCAATTCTTGCTTCTTTCTTTGTAAGAGTTTCCCCAACCACAATCTGGTAGGCATGCATATTGCCTAAGATGGTCTGTCAGGAAAATATAACAAACTTTGTCAAGAAGTGGGGAGCATTCCCAATTGCAAGGTACAGCGTAACAAGAACTCTAAGTGAAAAACCATTCATCAGAATTATTAGCTTTCCAGTGATGGCTTTTTTTTTTTTTGGTGCTTGTACCTATGTTTACACAACTCTTAATATTTTTTCACCCCCCCTCCCTTCCGATGCCATATTCTGAGCATGGGGACTCTCATACTGTGGAGGGAGAAGCTGTGGCACCGAACCTGTTGTTTATTCTCAGACATTTTAAAAGTGTGAGTCAAAATCTTTTCATTTCTTTCATTGGCCTTGAAGTATTTTAAGTTGGACCACTAAGAGTACAGCTACACTACTGTTTTAGTTCAGATTGAGGTGTGCTTATGAAGAACATTTCCCAATTTTTCCCTTAGTGAGCTTTGCTCTGGAGCAGTCATGGAATGCGTGATTTGGATACTTTATAAATGAAACTTCACTGGAAGGTGTTCTCCAGGAGCATGCAGTCCATGGGAGTAGACTAGAGCTAGTTTTGAGTTTTACAGACACAAACAGAGGTGTCTGGGCCCCAGTACTAACCTCTTCATCCATAGACCTGCTCCTGCTGATCTGTACTACTTCCTGATGGAAACAAAGTCGAAGTCCATGAGTTGTGAAGATCTAGGATTATGCTTAATTTGCTCTTTGGTATCTCTTTGAAACTGAGATAAGGCAAAACTAGGTAGAGGTGAAAATGTCTTACAAATTCTCTGTCTATAGTTCAGGTAGCATGTACCTGAACAGTGAGAATTCAGTATTGTTCAGATGTTGCTTGAGTCTATTCCAACATATTTTTTAGAAGTAGGATGATGTTCTAAACTATAGAGGAAAAATAAATTGTATGAAATGCGTTAGAGGATAACAATCTCATAGAAAATATTAAAATACAACATTATTTGTCTAAGTGTAACCGTCAACTTATTTTGCCAAATTATATTACACTGGCATGAATTTACAGAGCAGGAGACTAAAGTTTATGGCTCATTAACAATAACAGTTGTACACCTACACTGTAATTCCTGAAAATGTATTTTCTCCTTTAGTACTGCATATACTGTGTGGAATGACAATAATTACAGAAACTAATTGAATGAGATAGTCATAACTCTAAAAGTCATATTACTCATTTCAAAATGGTTTATTTCCTGAAATAAACAATCTTTACAGAGTGAACAGACGTAACATCCCTTTAAGTTTATTAAACTCATTAAATTTCCTTAAACATGTTGAAAAGTGAATGCTGTGCATTTAATAGAGGGTATAGATACATGCAAGTATGACATGCATAAAAATTAAAATCCTTGAAATGAAATTCTACTGAAGCAGTTTTTCTCAAAAGTTTGCTTTTCTATAGCTAATGGAAAATAGCATAAGTTTTCAGAATTTAATAGCAAAAGTTTGTTGAAAAACAAAATGTATATTTTTGTCCTTGTGTGGGCACAGGTGATACCCTCACCCAATGGAAGTTTTAATGATTGCACGGTCAAAGCAAGTCAATCCTTCCTCCTTAATGCAGAGTTCTACTTCCTCAGCGGTTGTCCCCTCCAGTGTGCAGTTGCAGGTTTGAGGAAAAACTCCAAGTCCTGAAAACAAAGGATGTGGCTGCACACGCATTGCCCCCCTCTCTCTCCAGCTCTTGCAGTAGCTGGTAGTTTACACCTACAAACAGTGTGTTGGCTGTTCCTCTGTTGAAAGGTGGAGGGGATCAACTGCAGCGGTTCAGCAAAGGCTCTGTGTGGCATGAAGCAGTTGGGGAGAGCCCTGCTGGTTGCGGGTAGCTGAGCCCTTCTCATAATCTTGATGTAACTTTGGAAGAAGCAGCTTCTGAGTGTTTTTCTGTGTTGTGGAGGCCCTGTCAGTCAAAAGACCCAACCCTTTTCATGCCTTAGAGGGGAGATGGCTGCAGGCTGAGGTTTTAATGAAGAAGAGGTAAAGACTTTTACATGGTGTTACAAGGAGGAATGTGAAGGAGCTGTTGTTTAGGCAAGTTCCTGTGGTGCAGTGTGTGGAGCACAGAAAATGCTGCCCTGTGGTTCCTGTTAAAAGATGAGTGTGTAATGGAGCATTCATTGATGAATCCATGGTTGGGGTTGGATGGGCCCACCTTCACTCTTCAAAAACTTGAGGTTTAAATGTTTGGGTTTTTTCTGCCGGAAAGGTTGGGAGTACATCAGACAATCCTAATTCTGCACTAGGTTGTTCTGTTTTGTTTGGTTTGGTTTTTTTTAAATTGCTGAGTCTTGCTTTTTTGTTGTTGTTTTAATAGATGATGGAGGAGTTAGTAATGATTTCAACAATTCTAATTTCCATAGGTTGTTTCCTATTTCAGTTGAAGATGCTATATATGAATTTGGACTCTTGTTAGTTGATACACTCTGGTTTAATAGTAATGGACTACTGTAAAACAGTGTAATGTGTTTATAGCGCAGTCCTACTCTTTCCACTGCACACTTCTGAGATTACGCTTGATTGTTGCTAGTAGCGCACTCATTTTTTTTAATGCACTGGGGCTTTTAATGCCTCCATTATTTTCAAAGATTTTGGTCTCATTGCTGTGTGCTTACTGCAGGTGCATTGTCTTCAGTAAATGGGAGGCCACATTTAGAAAAGAGTAAAAAAAAGATCTTTAATCAACAGTTATCTGCTTTGCTCCATTTTGTAGGTTTATTTATAAAATAATCATGTGAATTTCCTCCCAGTGGAGAGTCTTTTAATACAAACTCTTTTACTTGTGGAATTGCTTTCACTGACATTGATGCTGACAGTCTTCATCAACATTCATCTAGTGTGTCATACAAAATAAGGTGATAAATGTACCCTTGCACCCTAGGGTGTTACATGTACAACCATTCTTCTCCTCTTTGCTTTCTTTTACCAGTCACTATATCGCTGGACTGCAAAACCTAATTGTAGTATCTTCTGCTCTCCTAAACAAGCTCATTTTTCTCCAGCCTAACCCATCAGAGATGCTGTCAATCAATGAGAAACATGTCACGCACAGATCAGGGTGGCAACATTTAGGCTATTCACAGGAAATACTTTAAACCATTTTGCTTTAAAACCTCAGTTTTTCTATTTGCAGTCTTACCAAATGAATCCTAAATTTTTATCTGTTCTGGGTCTTCAACAACAAATTGTAAACAAAACAGATAAATGCTAAGAATAGGTCTGTCTAAGGAAAGAAAAAAATCCAAGGCTAAGAAGGTGTTTCCTCCTAATAATTTTGAATCTGGTATCTAGATATAGCCAATTTCCCTGTCGTATCACAAGTGACTATAATGGAATCTAATAACCATTGGAAATTGTATTACTTTGCACTCTCCCTGTGTCTAAGGGGGACAGAAACCTAAAAGCAAGTGGATGGGTCAAAATAGGGTGACTTTGACTCAAACTCATTGGCTACATGTATTCATTATAAACAAAATCTGTCAAATCTTTTCACTAATAAGGGTGTAGATCTTATTACAGCCTCAGGACAGTAGTAACTTATTCTCTGACATATTATGTGAATTTTATGTGCCTACTCTATAAAAAGTGCACAGTTTCCATAGCAATTTTGATACTTCTATGATACATGATGTGACAGCATGTACCATTTTTCCTTCTTCCATGATAAATTGTCCCCACCACTCACACTCACAGGTTAGATTGCTGCTAGAAATCAGAATTTCATTTTGATGTCACTAAAAGCTAAAATTAATAATTAGGCTTAGATGTTTGCTCTGGCAAGAATTACTTTGTTACTACTATTGTTATTGCGCTGCTTCGTTACTTATGTTAGTGATTTTGAAATTTAAATCAAGTATGAAAGGATGAAGTCTAAGAATTGGTTTACAAAACGTTAGGGATCATCCTAAGCTTACAGCAGGAAGACGTCCCATATTAATGTTGAGAATTTGGGAGTGGGGAGCAGGTCATTTAGGAGTATCTCCCCACATTTCTTTGTCTCTGATCAGCATTTACACATACCTAAACAAGAGGCATGAAAGAAAGGGATCACAGAGCCCCTTGCCCTTTGGTGACTAATGGCATCTCACTACAGATTTGAAGCTTGCTCCAAACTCCTCTCCCCTTAGATTTGGGTGTAAACACAACCGCATGATCACCTCAGCTGGGTAACTGTTTGTTAGCCCCAGCTGCTGGGTGGGACTGTGCAGACTGTGGCAGGATACTCCAGGTAGGACTGGAGCATGTTCTTTTTGGCCAAAACCATGCACCTGGGTAAAAGGCTCCTGACCTGCTGTGCCCTGTGCTTTTCGCTCGGCCAANTGTGGCAGGATACTCCAGGTAGGAGTAGAGCATGTTCTAGGCTCCTGAGCCTGCTGTGCCCTGTGCTTTTCACTCGGCCAGGCCTCCTCAGTCTTCTGCCCCTTGTCTGAAATGATGGTGATGTGGAGTGCTTGAAATGTCAAGTTAGTTTTGTTTGGCAGGATTTTTAAACATAGCCATTTTTTTATATTTTTTGGTTTTGTTCTTGCCCTGAAACTCATGAAAACTGATTTAGTAGCTGGTTTGGTGAAAGCCCAAACCCCAAGATGGGCTTGTTGAGATGCTAGGAAGGTTCAGTTCCCTATGCCCCAATATACTCATTTCAAAATTTGGTACTTACAGTTACTCTCCATTGGAAGGTACTCTAAGTATCTCATGTTTCTGATGATTCTAGTAATGAATCAAAATATATTTATCAATAAATAATGTAAGCATTTTGCTAATGCTTTGTTAACTTCAATGAATGAAAATATAGACTATGTGAGGAAATACTGAGATATGTTGTGAATATAAAAGCATTCTGGCAGAGAAAACTACTCAAAATATTTCAGCCTTGTTTGTTCTATGCATATAAAAGTGTCACTTCTTGAATTTGTCTGGTGGACGTTCTGAGTCACTTCATATCTCACTTGAAGTGTATCACAGAGGACTCTTGAACTAAGAGCGTGATAACTCACTGAACTGTCATTATGGCAGCTTTTTGTTTGGTAACAGACAAAAAGACCTTTCTTTGAAAGCCTCGCATGGCATGGGTAGCTCATTGGGTGAGGATGGGGAAACTAAACAGTCTTGTGGGCTACTAAAACTAGGGCCCCAGGCAAAAGGACACTAATGTCCTCCTACCTGTAAATATGTCTCCATTAAAATTTACTGCCAGGTTGTACAGAAGTATCATCAGATGTGTCTGAGTTTAGATCCCACTGTCTCCTGCAGTAGCTGATGTTAACTGTTAAATTTCGAGACTGTTCAAGGCTTAATTTTTTTGATCTGTGAGAAATGAACATTGGTTTGGTTTTGCTTTTTGTGGTGACTTAAGTACAGTGTTTTTCTAGCTGTAACACTTCCAGCAGTATGGAAAGTCAATTAGCAAAGTTCAGTAGATGGCTAACCCAAAGGACATCTGAATCCCAAAAGAATGAGTAGGACTGTAGTAAGATACCAAGGTTGAATAGGAATCATGTACCTACTGTGTGCAGGGCTGAATTTCATTTTCTGTAAAGCAGATTTTAAACCTGTGTTTAGTGCTATCCCTGTTAGTACCCAGTGGTGTTCTGGACGGATCAATGTTTGTTTGTAATAGATCATATTAAGGATAAAATATGAGTTTGCATAAAAATCTCATTGTTTGATGTTATTAAATTATACAGTATAGAAGGTACATCGATTTACAGGTGTAATATACTGTTATGTCAGAGAGCTGTATTGGTTTCTGTTAAGTATATTTTCAGTGAAAATTACTCATTCTGCATAAATATATGGATTAATTTGTAGGGCACTTGGAAGCTTTAGATTTATGTTGATTTTTATGTACCAAAACCTGTTGTTCCATAGTGCATGCCAGTAATATTGGTCTACATTTTTTGTATTAAAAAAAGAAGTTGATCATCTCTCATTTATTGATTTAGCAGTTAATTGTATTGCTTTTATGAAAAAGTCTCAAAATAGAATGTAATCTTATCCTGATAGGCTAACACAGATTCCAATTTATGAAAAGTGAAACAGGAGGAACTTGTCAGCATTATTATTGCTTTTATTATAGTTGCAAATATAGTCTTGCTTTTTTTTTTTTTTTCAGTAGAATAAATGCTCCTAGCAAAACAAATTTAACATGACCTTGCTATTGCACAATCCTAACTAGCTGAACATACTTTGGGGTTTCAACTACTGATATTTTAGTTTCCTGGCGCCCTAGTGAAAGCCATAGAAAAGCTTGGCAAATTTCCATTAAACAAAGAGAGGGGAAAATTGAGCTTTGGAAATATAGTCCGCGCATTTTTGAATTTTGAACACGCACATTATTTCTTGTTCAGTTATATGTGTCTGTATGGAGACAGTGGGACTGTGGGACAGTGGGACTGTGTTCTAGGTATAATATATATTAACTGTCTCTCTTTGCTGATGGTGTGGGTTCAAGCTCTTGCTGTGCTCGGGGCCTTTTCCACAAGGGCAGGGCAAGCGTGGAGGTGGAGGACAGGGGAAGAGCAGTGACAAAGGAACGCAGCTGCTGTCCCTGAGGCTGACTCGCGTTTATAAACTTGATACAGGGGAGGCAGCCCTGTGTCTGGTCTGAGATACCCTCGCCTCTTGGGAGAGGGTCTTGGAGAACACTGTGAGAGCAGGCCAAGAGAGCAGGAATTTAGGGGAGGAGGGCATGAATGGAAAACCGGCCTTCTGGTTTATTCTCTGGCATGAGAACTTTGAATGTGAATTTACAACCAGCTATTTCAATTGATTCATTTACCTTACTTTTGGACTTGTATCACAGCAATATAAATCCTGGAAAAACAGCCTGTTTTCTGTCCCATTTCCTGTTTTCTTTTTTTTAATGGATTTTATTTTTGTTGAGGGTAGGGAACAGTAGGACATTAACCAATATTATTCTCGTTAAATTTTAATCTGTCATCTCTTGGTGGCAAAAGCCCTTCACCTTACCTTGTTTGCGCTGTGCTCTTTCCCAGCATATGTGCTAACGTGCTGGTAAGTTTGCTCCTCTGCACCCTTTGCAAATGCAGGTTAAAAGAACAATAAACTATATAAAAATAGATTGCATTATCTGAGAAAAAAAAAATTGCCTGGACAGACAATGGGGGTGATTTAGCAGAGTTACATTGAAGCCTCAGTGAATTCCTGAACTTTGCTTTGTTAAACAGAAGGGCAACACCTGAATGGTTGGTGTTGATTTTTACCACTTTTCTTTTTCTGTAAGAAGAAATTTTGCTGAGATGCAATGATCTGATGCTTTCTGACTTTCTGCTCTGTCTGCTGTGCTTGCACCTGGTCCACCCCTCTAATCATTTTTGCAGTGCACAGAGCTATCTAAACCAGAAGATTATTTACCAGAGTTATTAGGAAGCTTGTTGATTATTTAATGGAGGCTTAATGACACATTTCATTGTGGGTTTTTTCCTGTATATAAAATTCCAGGTTGGTGTGATCTTTCAAATTCAGCCAGGCATTTGGGTTAAATGGGAAGTTGCTGAGAAGTTTTGAAGTAGTTTGAACTAATTTGCTAGAAGTCAACCTGTTTTCTGCTTTCATTAGATTCAGATTCGCTTTAATAATGTAATTTCTATCTTCAAAGAGTTAGGAACCCAAGAATTCATTTTGTTTATAGTACATTTATGGATTAGATGCATCCACTTAATTATCTCAGTAGTTTTCAGTTCCGTGTTATAATGAATTCTATCTGCAACTATGAAGAAATGACAAATCAGAAGTGGCAAGTATTGATCAAATATTTTCAGCAATCAAATTTTTTCAAGCAAGACTGAAATGTGAAAACTGAAGTGTTTTTCTGGATTTATATCTCTTTTCAATAAGATTTTCTATGGAGAAAACACTAAACATTGCATTTGGTCTCTTTTTGTTATGATTAATTTCATTTTTACTTTTTTGTAAAGGGAAATCAATACAAATATCTTACAAATCATTATAATATCATTGAGTGTGCTACACATAAACCAAATTATATACATGTAGATCAGGGAACTGCACAGTAAAATCAAATCCAAACAAATAAAGCAACAGCCTGGTAGAAATCTCACATAAACCACCATGTTTCATTGACAAAGCAATATATTTAGTAGACAAAATAATATGTAACTCTAATGAGGTGTTTAAATTTCAGTCCATGTTTCACCTTGTAGTATTTCTATTTTATGAATGAACAGAACCATTAAATTAAAAATGAAATGAGGTGGTAAATCATTGATTTGGTTGTATGTGAAGTTGTTGTATGCCTCTGGATTTTTCTGAAAGGGGAAAATCAAAAAGCTTGCAAAGCTGTTCTACATGTATTGCCTTCAGCTTGGCTATTTTCTTTTTATTTAACTAAAACCTCATTCCTTCTTTACATTCTGGTCTCTTGGAAACCAACAATGGATAGTCAGTCACTTTTAAGCATGGTTTAGTTTAATGGCCAGGTAGCTCAAACCATTGGAGCATTGGTTATCTCATTACTTTGTTAAGGAGCATCACTTGCTGATATTCCAGAAATCTCTTCTATTTTCCCATGTCATGCTCCTACTTTTCCAAGGATTATGGCTACTTTAGAACAACCAGAATTTGAAGTTATATTAGGCAATATTAGCCAAATTTTTACATGTAATTAGACAATCAACATGTTGCTGCACTTGCAAAAATCCTGGTTGATCCTCATAGTTGTGCTTGTTGTGTGGCAAGAAGTTATTTTGCCCCCTGGTTTCAGGAGTGCAGTGGCTGGTCATCTTCCGGCCAGGGCTTGCTCTCATACTGTCCCTTCAGAACAGCCCCGTCTTAGGGCCTCCCTGTAAATGGATTGCTGTAATATTGGATTCTTCATGAGTTTAAGGGCAGAGTGGCATGGCTCTGATTTCAAGAAGTGTCTGAGGCCTTGCTAATGCTGTGATTATTCAGAGGAAGCACTAAAATGGAAACTTTACACAATGCTGATTGTAGTCAACATATTGAAACCTTTAGGCTGCACAATGTTCAGAATTTCTGGTTAGGCATAGTATGGTAGAAAAAAAGTCTTAAAGCCTAGGCTTAATAACTGGTTACCTATTTCTTCAAATACCTGCCATCGTGCTAATATTCTACTTCAGTTTTAGTACTTGAAAGATAACGTACAAGATCCTGTTTCAGTAGGTGATGCTGACAGGAAAAAGCAGCATGCCTTTTCTTTGGGCAACTGATACTTTCTCCAGGCAAGTCACCATAATTATTTAGTAGTTCCCCTTCAACCTTCACACCTGTGTGTCTTGCTGGAATCTGTGTCTTCAAGACATCTCTTAAATCAAATGTACTGTCAAAGAACCAAGAAGTTAAACAAAGAAACACCAACTCCTCTGTGAAAAGTGGTTGTTCTCTTCATCTTGGTAGTGGCCCTAGGTGAAAATGATTGTGAGAAACCTGTGAGTCCTAACAAGACTGTTCTTGCACCTGGCTTAGTCCTCTGTCTTCCGATTTAGCTCAGAGCTGCTCAGTGACTTCCAACAGATCACACACAAATCATTCCATCCAGGTAATTATTCTTTTTCTGCTGTTAGAATAAAGGCACGACAGTTCTCTACAGTTCTAGCCTCCATAACATTTAAAGACTTCTTTAGGGTCAGCAGCCACAGAAGTGAGAGTATTCATATGAATTGTGATGGCCCCAAAGTCTGCAACCATCGCCTTTAAGTGAACCAGAAACAAGTGGTACTGTCTATCTCTGGAAAATTTTGATGGGCATAAGGCATAAACTCCAAAACCTCTTTCTGCCACCAAACCCCAGTAGTACTGGTCTCTTCAGATGACTTCTAGTATTGCAGCTGGGTTAGTCAGTGTGATACCACAGCCTTTACAATAGCAGAATTTACATTTGAAATAGCAACTACATGATAAACTTCAAACTTAATGGGAAGTCTCTGAACTTCAAAGTTTTTCTTCTTTTTCCTTTAAATCAAATAGATTAATGGAAGATATTACCCCTCCCCAGTATGGTGAACACTGAGGATTGTTCTGTCACTGATACGTGTAGCTATTGGAAGCAGACTTGATTGAACAAGTGTAAGAATTTTGGTGACTGAATTTCTACTTGTGAAAGTACTTATGAAAGTGTACTTGCATTTCAGCTTTCCAAAGTTCAAGATCTTTTTGTGCTCACTTTCTCTGAGGCCTGAGTTTTCACATTCAGCATTCTGGGTTTGATGTCCAAAATTGTCAGGTCCCAAGCTGTGGAAGGGAACTGACTTTGCCTCTGAAAAATCAGACTCACTTAAGTGCCTAAAAGCAGTCGCTGTGGGAAACTTGAGCCTGAAACAATAAATCTTTACTGATAGAGAATGACCCGCAAGTAAGTTAGCATTGTGTACACAGTTGTAAAATATATGTGGGATACATAAGACATGACATTTTTGTTCTTTCTTTTCCTGATGGCATGATCTATGTACTTTGCTGTCATGCAAAGAACTTCAAATATGCACACGCTAAACCATATATTCTATTCAAATAAATTGCACAGAGGATCGTGTAATTTACTTGCACTTTGTAACTAAGCAGTCTATGGAGAGAGAATAATTTACTGAAAGAAAGAACGGGTAATTTTGAGTGGCAAAGTCAGGAAAGGCTCTGTTGCAAGACAGTTCATGAACAGAAAATGACAAGTTCTGTTGCAAATCTTCTTTACTTTTGTTTAATACAAAAAAGGGCTGTTTGTTCTGAGTTGGTATACTTACCAAACAGATTTCTGAAAGTTATGCATCTTTAGCATGTTCCTCAAAGGCTTAGAAGTACAATAACCCCCTGATCAGGAAATGTAAAAAGCAGGGCCAATAAGATAGTTAATTGCTTTCAAAATTTTGACTGGCTTCTCAATATTTAACATATATGATTTTTTTCCTAGGAACATACTCAAAATATAACATGCTATGAGATTTGTATATATACAATTGGTCTTAAGCTTCCTAGCACCCCAGCACAGAAATGGCCTGTGGTTCTTTTGTGGAAGTAGTGTGCCTGTCTTCTGTACCACCAAGCCTTGTCACTGAGGTGACGTGGCCTGGTTTGCCAAAAGGGGCTGCCGACTTACCATTTCTTGGTCGTTTTTCCTTTGGAGGTCACTTACAGCCTTTTTTCCCCCGTCTGAAAAATGCTTTGTGAGTCTGTAAAGTGCCTCTGAAATGAATAACAATGAGGTCAAAAGAAATAAAATGAGCTTGTTACCATGATGGCTGTTGAAAATTTATGAGACCTGCTTTGTTCCGACAAAACAAATTCTGCTGCCTTCTGCCTATCTGCAAGAAGAATGCCCTTTATATAAAAAACCATACCCAAGAAATCTTACATTGTTTAAGTGCAAAGGTGTGGGAACTTCTCAGCTGGAACAGCTGTTAGATTCTTCATGCTTCAGTCTTCCTTTTTCCTCAGACATCGTTAAAGAGCTCTTTCTGATTTGGGTTGTCTTTTTAAGGGAGTCTATTAAAAAATCAAGCAGAATCCATTCACTCATTTTTTAAAAAAGCAAACAACAACAACAAACCAAACAAAAAAATCCCCAGCAATAACCCTGCCTCATCTCCCACCTTCCCCCTCCTCAAAAAAAAAAATAATAAAAAAAAAATCCCCAAAGCAAAACTGATTTGCATTGATTGATAAAATCCTAAACCAGGTATTCTGTGGTCAGTTATTTTACGATAATCCATTTATATCCGGCATTGGAATATTGTGACTATTGGGCCATTGCTGTGCAAAGAGCCACTTAAACTCATCTAGCATAGTCCCTGTCTTGAAGGCAAAATGGACATAGAGGAATGGGAGGAAAAGGGTGATTAAAGAGGGAAGCATACAGACATCAAATGACTTAAACTTAAGGTCACAGCAGAACTTTGTGCCAGAGCTGGAAGCTGTAGATTGTCTGAACCCTAGCCAACATCTTTGTCATGGGGTTATCTAGTCTTCTGAAGATGGTTTGTTTTTGGGTTTTTTTTAGTGATAAGTATTATTTATGTGTCAATATGTTTACTCAGTTCCATTCATGTTTGCAATGATAATATATTACTTTATCATTTTAATTCTGCTGAAAGGATGCTTACCACAGCGTCCAAGATACAAATTATTATGAAAGTATTTTTGTCTTATTTTCCTTTGAAAAATCCCTTAAGGTCAGGGTTGAGGCACAGTGGTGAAAGTAAGGAAACCCAGTTCTGCCGTTGCTTGTGCCACCCCTGTTTTGCAGATACACTGCTGTATCTACAACCTCTTTCCTGGGATTTCAAATGAAAAAGTGGGGCTTTTGGGGTACATTACTGTTGTTCTACTTCACAGCTGAAAACCGCTTGTTTGTTTTCTGACCCTACCTGCAGAAATGAATTAGAGGAAAAGGTGGAAAAGAATGGGGAATTTAGATCTGAGAAACAGTTATTATATGCAAATTTGGTCTTTTTTTTATATCCTTTTTTCATTCTGTTTCACTCATAATGTGATCAAATTTCTGTCTCTCCAGCTGATGAACCCAATTTCATTAGAAACTCAGTTTTCTGAAACCTATGTCTCTTTCTTCTCACCTTTGAAGCTTCCTCTTAATATCATTCATTTACACATTTGACTGTTTATTTCCTTCATTGTCCTTTTTTATCCGTCTGCGTTTCATTCTCTTGCTGAGTCCTAACAGGGCCCATTTTTCCCCACAAGGTCTATATCAGTACAGTGCCACCAGTGCAAGACATTCCAGTGATGTATTGCACCTATACATCATCAAAGCAACAGGGTTTTGATAAACAGCTTTCTAATACATCATTAGACCATCACTGATGGCACTTTGATGATGTATTATATTAGTACATCATCAGAGCACTGTCATTCCAGTGATGTATTTATAAACAGATGGTGCTGTCATGCAAGAAAGAAGGGAAAGCAGAAGAGAACATTTCACTCTGTTACAGCACAAAATGTGTCCCCACCATTCATTCAATGAGATTCAAGACAAAGACCCCATGAAGATGTAATTGTCTCATTAAGTGTGCTGGCTCTAAGTCCATTGACTTCTCTATCCCAGCACCTGGTAAGCAGGCAGATAATCCTATTTGACATGAGCTCTTTCAAACATATTTTCATGTTCTCATTGTCACTCAGTCATAAAGTTAGGGTTAGATATAATTTTTCATAGTTGCATGTTTGCATGTATAATTAAAATAAATTTTGGTTTATATAGACATATTAGAATTGTATTTCTAGCATAGGGTGTTTTGTTCAAACAACCAAGTTAGGAGACTCCAGCAGCTGCAGATGCATTTGGTACACTACTGAACACGAAGCATTTACTCCCGAAGCTCACTAGAATGTTTTCCCCTAATCCTGTAGGATTGTTTTCTCCCCTCAAAGCCATTGCTTTGCATGAGTTCAAAGCTGCAAGACAATATATTGATGAATCTCTGATGCTCCTAAGAAGAATTCTGTAGTGAAATACCTATACTTGTTAAGTAATCCACCTCTGTAGTAGAGGAAAATTTTTTTAGGTACAAAAGAAAAAAAAAAAAGAGCAAATTATAATTTTCATTTTAAGAGATACAGATCTTGTTCTGTGTAGTATCATAACTGCTAAGATAATTATTGAATTTATAGTCAATATCAACTGTTTTGAAAGCTGGCTGTGTAGATTGTTAGATAAACTCTTTGGTTATTATTTCCCCTCAATGAATAGAATCCTCTACACTTTCATTTGGTGGTTTTGTGCATCTGTTGCTCTTGTATTGTCTTGCTGAACTGTACTAGCTTAACTACTTTTGCTGAGGAAGTCTTTTCATATTTCTTTTATAGGAGAGGAAACTGAGACTGGGTGAACACTCTCAGCCTTCATCCAAAAGCACAACTGATGCAGCAGGTAGGCCAGTTTTATGCCATGATGTATTTACAAGGCTATGATTTGGGATGACTCTGGTGAAATGTGACCAAAGTTCTTATTTTATTGTTGAACATCTGTTTTGGACATTTGATTTTCATACACTTTTAGTAGAGTTCTCCAATTAAAAAGGTGAATATTTTTAGGAAGACATTTTTCAAGATTTTTTTACAATGAAAACTGTGTCCCCACAAAAGATATACTTACTAACAAAAAACAAAATCAAAGGTGTTCTGCAGCTGTATTTCTTTTTATTGCAAGAGTCTCTGACCTGGAGAACACTAAAGCATTCCCATGGCTGCAGGGTCCCCCTCAAAACTTGTGTTGTTAAACTCAAGCTCCCATCAAACTGAGCTTGTGCTAAAATCCTTATTGCGTTCAGGGAGGAGTTTGAAATACATTCCCATGTTGCATTTACCAGACCTCAAACTGAGTCACAGAAGGCATCAGTAATGCCGACGACATGCTAGGTTGTGTTAGCAAGGGTGTAGCCAGTAGGTCAAGGGAAGTGGTCCTTCCCCTCTTCTGGGCACCCAGGAGAGTGCATCTGGAGGCTTGTGTGTGGTTTGGGGTGCAAGGCAGGCATTGATAAACCAGAGTGAGTCCAGCTAAGAGCTACCTAGATAGTCAGGGGGCTGCAGCACATGAGTGCTCAAAAAGCTTCCTCTTGTGAGGAAGACCTTGAACTAATGTAGTGGCTCTTCAGGGACAGCTCAATATGCCTAAATATTGCGCAGTTTTCTTCCCTGGAGGTGCTGTTCTTGGCTTCTTGGGGATTCAACCAATATGATATGAAAAAGGAAAATAGTGTTCTAGCTGTGTTTGGTAGAAGTAGTGGATCTTATACTGTGGAGATTTGCTGCCCAAATAGGAGACAGAAAACTGTGGATATATGCAAGTCTCATGAAATTCTCTGAAGCTTGGCATTTGGAGAAAGATAATTTAGTTTATTGGAGGCAATGAAAAATATTGCTTGGCAATCACTGTTTAGCGGTGTTTTGTGCTCAGAGAAGGAACAAAACTGGTGCCAGAACTATTCATGTTAGATTTATGCAGTCATTAAAATTGAAAGTAGCGGAGTACTTAACGTATTTTCTAATATGGGGATACAAACTACTTCTTTTAACCCTGGTGACCATTTTCCACTTGAAAGGTCTATCAGGTTGAACTCTAGTGTATAAGCTACTACATGACCATGCAAAGAGTGCAGCAGGCTCTGAATTTTTCTCAGCTCTTTCTATGTAGCATGCATATACATACATTTGTAAGAAGAGCAGGCAGGGTCGTCTAAGTCATAGTAGCAACCTGATTAGGTGGTTTTAATCACACAAATGTTTTTAGTTCAGTAAGGAGTGGGGGGTGGTTGTCTGTAAATCTTCCAAAAGTCAGTTTTAGGAAAATATTGTGACAGTTATTGTAACAAAGAGGAATAACATAAGGTAGTAGAAATGGATTCCTTTCAGGAGGAAACAGTCTTAATGCTAACAAAATGATCTCGTAGGTCATTCAAGCTTTCTTTTTGTTCCCAATTATAGACAAATATAGACAATGTGGTTATCTGTTTTAAGATGCATTCATATACTAAAACTAAATTTTCTCAGTAAAAATAGAAATTGCCATCAAATATGAATATCTGATTGCTTTTTATGCAAATGGAAAGAGGAAAATGTATTCTTAATTAATGGTCACTTTCCCATTATTTTGTACAAAAGTTGGGTGAAATAGAATCTGAAATTCCATTCATGTTTTAAAAATTCCATTTATTGGTTATTTTGCTTCTTTAGGTAATAGTCTATCTGTTGTAGTCAGACAAACACATAACTAAATGGAAAAAAATCAGCTGCAAGGAGTTGAAGAGCATAGGAGCACTGAATAGTGCTACTGCCTGCAGTCCAGGCAGGCTCACCCCAAACTGAAGTGTATTTTATGCACAAGGGTGAAAGCGTATCTAAAGAAGGTACGAGATTTTCCCGTTTTCCCTGTGGTGAAATTGGGAGGGGTAGCAGCGTTGGGCTACTTGAAATTCATAGATTGCTCAGAAGACATAATTTTAAAACTGTGTAAGGATTGCTGCTAAGTGAAAGGAGATAGTGTTCTCTGGTACACAGAAGTAGACTCTATCATGTAAATAGAAGGAAGTAGACCATGAGATGCAAATATTTCCCTTTCCTTGGCACTTTTTAACTCCAGAATTGTGATACTGTGTCCAGTTTTGGATCCCCAGTACAAGATGTTGATAAACTTGATCAAGCTGAGAGATAGTCAGGAGGCTGGAAGAGAAGGAAGCCAAGGGAAAGAGGCTCCACTGAGAAAAGTTAAAGATGGCTTTAAATTTATAGCTGTAGCATTTCTCTGGAGGGTTTGGTTTTTTGTTTTTTTTTTTTTGGATAAACCAGTCATAACCCACTTCAAAGACTATTCTTTTCAAATGTTACGTTGATTGATATGACCTAACATTTTCTACTCATTTGAAATGTAAAGCCTTCCTTTTTGAAACAATGAGGTTTAAATGGGAATGGCCAACATTTTTTGGCATGTGGGAAATAGGGAAATATCTCCAAAATGAATGTCTGAGGTTGTATCTGAAAAGATTGAAAAAATATTTTCATTTTAAGCATGCAGAATAGAAATCTATGATATTTGGAGTCATGGTAGGATTTGTGAGCTGCAAGAGGCAAGTATTATTTAATACCAGTTATGAGCATAATGAAATAATTATTCTTGACATGTCTCATTTATTTTTTATCCAACACAAGATGATTCCACAAGCTTTCAGCAATTATTTTCTATGTTGATCCATGTTAAGGAAATAAACTCCTTTGTGGTCTTTTGCTTTAAAAGTAAAATGAAAGTGTTGGAGGCCTTAAGTAATTTTTCAGATATAAAAGAAAATTTATATCAATATAAGAATAAAGGAATAGATCTGAAATGTTGGTCAGCCAACTATGTGTGTCGAAATTATTAGTGAAAATGGAAATCATGCAGTTTGTTACTGCAAATGGGACAGACAAAGGGAAATCACGCTTTCTGTCAGAAATGTGAAATGAGATTGATACTGGGTAGTATTCCATTATTTCAAGATGCCAACAGTTTTGACACTCCAATTGCAATTACCGGAGATAGTGGCTCAGCAAATTGAGAAGGAAATTAGGTTTGATCGCATGAGAGCGAGCCGTAAAGAGCCCTCCCTCCCCCTTTTTAAAGGTATGCAGATTTGCCAGTAAGCTTTTTCCTCAAGAAAGGGGAGGGAGAAGGGGGGGACGAGAAATAAAAAATCATAAATCAGAGAAATCTCAGACACAATGGAAACTCAGGTGTGTTCATCACCTCCCTACAAATAATGTTGATAAACACTTTCATTAATGTGGCCTGCTGTTCTATGTCACATCTAATATTCATCCAGGACCAGGCTCAGGCTAGATCCTTGTGTCCTGCCAACATACTTGGTCAACTCAAACAGGAACATAGAATTTTTTCTTCTACTTTAGAAACCATTATCTTGATGAATTGCTTTCCCTTATTGTCTGACGAAGGTTTATACAGTTCCTATAGAGATCTTTACAGTTATTTGTAAAATTTGTTTTTCAGAAATTTCTTTGGGGGGAGGTCAGAGGTTTATTCCATAGTTGAATCAAGAACAAATAAAGATAACATATATGGAAAGATATATTCAGCAATTTCAAGTATTTAGGAATCTAAGTAAGCCCAGCATTTTGCACTGGGTCTGCAGAACTGATGTAAAGAAAAAGGGGATCCTTTTGACACATCCTCCTGTAATATCTTAAAAGATATTTTAATTGTTTTGATAGTGGGATTGGCAAAAATGGAATGTAAAGGTAGAAATGCAATGTTTGACATGGAGAGTGTGAGAAACCCTGCAAGCCAAAAATCAAAGCTGAAGCAGATGCCATCCTTTCCAGGCCAGCTGAATTTAACACTCATTGCTATGTATTTAGGGAGGTTATTTTGTTAAAGATTTGCAAAAGTCTACCATACTGCCAAACAAAATAATAATCATGCAGTTGTCCAAAAAGATAAATATACAATATTAGAGGCATAAAAGCACATTGTTGCATAGTTGCATCTGAGCTGCTGCTGTTGTGGCTCTGTAACTCATATCATTTGCTGGTCAGTTGCTATACAAACACATTTTTGCATAGTATTTTAAAGTCTGAATTTAATGTAGTCTTTTGGGTTTAAGTGTTGATGATAACATCTAATGAATCTAACTACGTGCATAGCTATGTATATGGTTAGCAAACAATTTCGTGCCTGTTTATTTCAAGCTAGGATCTATGCATGGGGCTTGATTTCTTTCCATAAGTGAGCAGAGGATCTAAATTACGTAGAACTGTGCAAATTCCCCTACCTCAGATCACTGGTACCCTATGCAGTCCCCAAAAGATCTTTTGGGAATGTGGTGACTCTCCCTTAGGAGTCAGTTTTGTAATGGCCAAACTTCATCTCGTTTTACTTAGTCCGTCATGCACTATTAATTATGGCTTTACAAGCGCAGCCTTTCCTTGATGTAATACAGAATTTTAAAAGCTTATGCAATTAAATGAGCATACAATGGTCAACAGATACTACAGTTTAGAAAAATAGTATTTATTAACCTGTAAAAATCATAGTGATTACAGTCCAAGTAAATGTTACAGAAAACAAGGAAAGCTCTGACTCTTGCTCAGCCTCAGCAGTGAGGAACTCCTATATCTTTGCCCTCGAAGACCGGACCTCACTAACTTAGAGCAAATTCATTTTCCCAAGTACTATCCCTGGGAAGTGAGGGGGGAGAAAAAAGCCATTGCTGTGGGCCACCTCGTTCTCAAGGTGGAACTAGCAGAATCAGCAGATGGGCATTACATTATTAAGAGAAATGGATCAGACGTCTAGTAATTATGTTTAGGTGAATGCAGCACATGATAGCACTGAACCCAGGACAGTTTATTCTCTACCATCCTGCGTATTCTTGAAAATGTGGGCCTCTGACCACCTCCCAGTACCACAGAAATAACTGTCTGATGAAAGAAGTAGGCTTTAAATGTCATTAGGCATAATAGAAAGGTCGTAATTACAACAGAATGCTGCGTGGTCGTGGAAGACATGGAAGTCAGAGGTGGTTTTGCTGTAGCATTTATGTAGCCTCCAGGGACCATTATTCTTTAGGAATATTCCAATTCATTACACTGTTACTAGCAACTAAGCTCCTCTGTCACCTTGGCGGTGGGTTACCTTGCCGGTAGTTATCTTGAAGATTGAGTAGTGTGTGCAATTTCTGTATGGGAGTTTGGGAGGTGAATCTGCAGTCAGTGCCCTTCTTTGTTCTTCTGACCACATATTTTTCTCTGTGAGAAGTTAAACTTTGATTTCTGAGGCAGCAGGCTACTGTGGTGTGAGGTGGAAACAGAAATTTCATCTTCACCAGCAGTGAAAGCAGGCAGTGCAATTCACTGAACAGAAGAAGCAATAGTAGGCTTTTGTCATCCCAAGACTGTCAGAGGGCTTCATTTGTCTTGGGAAGGAATTACATTCAGAAGAGTGGTTGTGCAGTCTAGCCTGCTGCTTTCAGAGTGCATATCACTATAGAAGGGGGCAACTGCAGGAAATATTGACAAAAATAGCTGTGGTTTTGGTCATTGGAGTTAAGTTAATTCCTTATAGATGCCAAAAGATATGCTAACTGACCATCCCAATAAAAGTTCTGAAACACAAGATGTAAAATACTGTTAAACTTATAATCAAAGTACACAGGAAGAATATTTATTCCAGTACCATAGGTACTCTACTTACAAGGTGACTTAACCTGTCTTCCCAGGATACTTTTTTTTTTTTCAAAATGCTTGTGTAGTAGTTAAAGAGTCTATCAAAAATGGCTGTAATTGGTGGTTCCAGCACATTAGAGAAATTACAGGGGATGATCTGTTACATGCATGTGTATAAAGACACAGCTTTTGCAACTGTGTCAGGCTAACTCCTGTTTGTTGGCCTTTACTGACCTTTCTGTGTCAGGGAGTTCCTTTTATAACCTTTTTCCATTTGTCTGCCTGCCCACTGCAGTCCTTTTCTGAAGGACTAAGGGAGGTAGTATTAAATGCCTCTTAAAAGCCATTGATAAACAAAACAGGTGATACAAGAGAGGTGGATTTTCACCATCTTTAGAGAAAGGAGGAGAGACTTGCAAATGTATATTTTGGGGTTTAAAATGTGTTAATATAGGGTCTACTCTGTTCAAAGAAAATGATCAGAACCTTACTAGGTAAGACTTGTATACTATGTCAGTAGGAAGTTTAATTTAATGACCGCAAAAGGTCCTTTTTGGAGATGTTTCTGTGATGTCTGGCAATCTACTCTAAAAATGTGTCTTTATTATCAACATAGTACAGGTAGGTTTCTAAAACATTCAGAAGGAATAAGTATGTTCTAGACTAGGAGAATTATCAATAACTCTTGAGAAATATATATCTGAGGGATAGCATTAGGCATTTTTAGGCAACAATGTTGGGTTCATTGGAGAAGTTTAAACACAGTTTCCTACAGGACCTCGAACTAAATACCTCGCAAAGTCTCTTCCAACCTGAGTTTTCTCGATGTTTTGTGAAGATCTTAGAGTTTCTAATACCACAGATTGGCAGAATTAAGATAGAGTTCCTGAATTTAAATTTGCATATCTACAAAAGTTCACGATTTAATTTTAATCCTAACCAAAATTCCTGGCTCTCTAAAACTTTTTGGCTTTTCTGCTCCAATGTATATCTTTCACGTAAGGTATTAAAACTGGCTCCTTAAATTAATTCAGAACAAGTTTCTAGATAAAAATTAGAATATCAATTGTAATAGGTATTGTATGCTAAACGCCTCAATACAAACTTTTAATTCAACATCTACTTTCTTTCATTTATTTCCAGGTTATTAAAATCTAGAGTTACCAGGTTTTCTCAGGTGGTCTTTTGTTTGTTTAGGGAGAAATTACATGAGCACTTCCAAAACACCCAGACCATGGAGAGAAATATATATTGATTTATTCTGAAATTGAATGAACTACAATATACAGATGATATACTGGGACAAGAAAATTATGATTCCTCAGCATTCTGATTGGCTACTTATGATGTAATAGTACATTATTAAGTGATAATTGTTTTACTATGGTGTTTACAAGGAGACAAACGGTTTGTGAATCAATGCACATGGAGACTGCAAAACAAGTTGCTTATTGATCCACAAGCTGTTTTGTGTCAAAGTTTGCTTTTCAGAAAAGAAAACAAAACCAATGTACTCCAGGGTTTATTCGTAAGGATATAAATTTTGAAAGCACAGAGTCTGAATTTACATTCTAAATTGGCTCTACTCTGAAATATGCTTTGCTCTTTAAAATATTGAATTGAAACACACATACTGAGCCATGGAAAGCAATTCTTAGGGTAACTTGCTCTGCCATTGACTTTCATCAGCCATCAGGTTGTGGGGGTTCAGTAAAGTCTCATTTCTGTTTCCTCATTTCCTTAAATTGTGTCAGAGTATACTTTGTCATTTTTTTATGTTAGTTATAAATGCTTTGCTAAAAAGATCTGTCTTTCTGGAGATTGCAGACCTTTAACAGTTGGTGAAATCAGATTAGTAGAGGGGCACATTTCCAGTCTTTCAAATGGGGAATATTAAAGAGCATAAAATTGTTGGCCTACATAAACCCAGAGTGCTAGATCAGCCCTTCAGTCTCATGCACACAACTTCCGCTATTTTCAAGAGTACTGTACTGGAATATTCTACCAATGTAATCTATCACTGCATTTTCGATTTTGCAGATCAGTGTCTTTAAGAATTCATATCCATAGACAAGTCACTGAAGCTTAATCAATCGCTATCCATCTGCTGAACAGACAAACCCCCATTTACAAGGTACTGCAATTTAGCTTATATGTTGGAAACCCTTAGGAAAAAGCTTCCGCAATGTCAGTTTAACTTGCAACTAAGATTAATTTAGGCAACACAGAAAAATAGATATTGAGCTTAAGCAGGGTAATGTAGTGAATCAACTTAACTCAGCAAATGTTTGAGTCTTCATGGCTTAATAACACACTAAAAAAAAAAATCCCAAATCCCTCTTCTCTCCAAAGTCATATTACATTCTACATTGAAGAGAAAGTTTATGCAAAACTAAGCTGCCTTAAAGAAGAAAAGAGTTGAATGATGTTTTGTACCTAAGCACTTTTGGTAGAATAGAAATATTTTTTGTTCAGGACTAAGGAGTAGTTGTGTCTCTTTGATGCCTATGGTTTTTCTTTCATAGGAATCGCTTACACTTTTGAGGGCCTTCACAAACTGATGCTTGCTTGTGTTCAAAAGCTTGATCTTTTGTATGCATTCTGTAGGGACTGTTACAAAAAAACAAAAAAAAATAAATCTATTGAAATGTCTTATTCTATTTCCTTATAGATGTTTTTAATCTAAGTACAATTTCCAGGAATGCGTTAGCAGTTGAGATAATTCTAAAGTAACCGTTAAGAAAAAAATACATTTTTTTTTTGGTAACTAGATGATAAATATCTTGGTTTTGATTATATATAAATACAAGGTGGGGCTTTATAAGATGGAGATACTCTCACAAATGTGTAATGTATTCTGTATCTAAAATAGGCAGAATTTGAATGGCATGATCATGTACTGATCATCATCTCCTGCAAACTCCTCATTGCAATTAGCAGGAATTTTAGGAAGCTTAAATAGACAATATAAAGCTGTAAATTTCAATGTAAGAAGATAACTTGATTTTTTTCATCTTGACACTTGTGCTTGAAGTCCAGAGCATGAATAATTTTACACTAGAGTTTTTTAATTATTCATGTCCATAAGCACTTTCAGCATTGAATCTTTGCTCTCATTTTTGTAGTGGTGTTTTTGGTTTTTTTTACATATAAGTCAAGCCTAGTAGATTAAAGCCAAATTTTTGCTTCCTAGTGGAAAACCCAAATGTTAAGTATTGGTTTATTTCATTTTATTTTACTTCAGCATTTTATTTTTTTTTTGTTTTATTTAAAGCTGGATGAGCAATACTGCAAGAATCCTAAAGGCTCTTTGATATGTTTAGACCAATTTGCAGAAAAAATAACACAATTAAGGAAACTTTTCTAACAGTCTAAGAATTCTAAGTTTTAGCTTGTAAATACAGTCTTCCATTACCTGGTCTTCGGATGATTGCTGTTCTCATAGAGCAGAGGGACTAACAGTGAATTGTATTGGACTAAGAGCTATAGGATTAAAAATATTTTCTTAGAAAGGGGGAGGCAGAAGAATCTCCAATGCTACAGCCTTTGCAAGAGTAGTCACTGTCATATTTTTCTCTGGTCTGTTGTACATTGTCTTCAAATCTAATACTCCCTCCATAACATAATGCAACACACAGTCAGCCTGCCTCTTCCCCTTTGAATTTCAGAAGTGTTGGAAGACTGTCTCTGCTTGTAGAACTTCTTGTCTCTGCTGGTGCTTTTTTGTCTCCATCTGCAATGCTGCTTTAGAGCCTCTTTCAGAGAAGGCAATGAATATCTTAGGTAAATGCTCAGGCCTTGTTTAAATTAAACACCTTGTTGTGTGTTTTTAGAAAGAGGACTGACCATGTCATTTTCTCAGTTGTTTTACTAAATAAAAACTTATGTTCTTCCAGTCTTAAGTTAGGTCTAGCAGTTAGGCCCTTCATCTTTACATTGGCTTCACTTTCTTAACATAATTTATTCATTCTATGACCAAGGGAGAATGAATGTTTTTTCCACAACAGCATCTACAGCAATCTTCTGTGAATCTCTTCCTCTCTGAAAATCTGATTAACCTCTTAAAAACCCATGCCTTGTAAATGGGTCACTGCTGTGTCCTGGCTCAGACTGCTCTCTTTCCCACTGTCTCACACACACAGTTCCTGTGGAGAACAGCGGTTGTACTTGTGTTAGCCTTCAGCGCAGTGTACTATAAGGACCACAGAAGTAGCTCTTTGGAACCACGCTTGCTGACAGGAAGGCCCATTTTGATATCCAAGGGAGGAGTGTGTGCTGAAAGCTGACTGGTGCTTACTGAGAAGGAACGTTTGAGGAAACATATATTTGTACAGTTTGTTTGTCATCACAGGCATCTCTTAGATTTGCAGTCAAAGGCACTGGACCAGGGTGAGTCACAAGGTGTCAATTGTGTATATATAATTTGTTTATACAATCACAAAATGACAGAATGGATGAGGTTTGTAGGCACATCTGGAGATTATCTAATCTACTCCTCCTGCTCAAAGCAGGTTCAAATAGGACAGGTTGTTTAGGGCAATGTCCAAATAGGTGCTGAATATCTCCAAGAAGGGAAAAATTCACAGCCTCTCTAGGCAGTGTGTTCCAGTGTTCAATCACATCCAAGGGAAAAAACCCCGCTTTTTCTGGTGATTGAAAAGAATGTCTTGTATTTTGGATTGTGCCTGACATCTCTTGTTCTTTCACTGGATACCACTGAGCTCCATCTGGCTTAGTTTTCACTGCTTGAGAATAAGCAATTGATAGCAAGACTAGAAAAAGTCTATTGATTATTTATTATTTAAGTCAGCAAAAGGGCAGTTTTTTCAGGCTGATGAATAGACATAGGTCAACTACAGTAGTGAGAAATAGAGAGACATCGAAATGAATGGTACAGGACTTTCTGGCACCCTGGTTGCCTGTATTCTGCATGGTAAGGACTAACTCGAGTGGAAAATAGATTCTGCTATGTGGTTTTGTCCTTACTGAATTATTTGGCAAGATGTCAAGATCTGGTTTACAAACCTCTATGACCCCATGCCCGTGGTTAGAAAGCCAATTATTTTTGTTAAATAAAAGCCTTTGCTACAAGACTAAGCCATAAACTTGTAAAAACTGTTACGCTGTTTTCTTCATCCACCTGCCGACTGGGTTCTCTGAAGCATAATCCTGCAGAAACATTTTAATCAGATTGTCGCCTGCCTTCCCTGAGACATGACCAAAATACCTCTGCTGCTCTGCTGTTCCATCAGTAGTGCATCAATTGTACCCAGCTTTTCAAGCATTCTCTCATTGATCTTCCCTCCTTCAAGAACATGTGGAGAAGCTGCTAATAGCATCATATCTCTAAAGGCTTCAGTCAACACCAGTTCTGATGTTTGTAAAGTGAATGACATGCATTCACAGGTATAATATTTTAAAATCCCAGTGACTGTATGCCTTGCAGTATTCTCTATTCTCCAGCCAACAATAGATTTTTGTAATATTAATAAGAATCACCAGATCCCAAGATATGTTCAGTAGAGATATTTTACTGAAACGCCGTGTATAATATTATGCCTTTTAATTCTTTTATCAAAAATAAAGATCCAATCAGGAAGGATTAAATTTTTGTACAAAATGAATTATTGTCAGAGTTAATCAGGGAAAAATCATTCAGCAGAACTATTCAATTCAGTTTGAGGTTTTCCCCACCCTGGGCACAAACTGAACATGAAAAGTGCATAATGGCATCTGACATGATTTTGGGTGGAAATAACTGTCTATAGATTGACTGTGATCGAATATTAGGACATTCAACATTCAAATCACTACTTTTGTTGTTGTTGTTGTTTATTACTTATTGTGGACTGATCACAATGCATTTGAGTCCATCATTGTCCCTGTTTCCAATTACCTTACCTCACCTCATGAAGTAATGGTAATAGCATTCAGCTTGAACCATTTGACACTCCAACATATCATATGATATTCAGAATTGCATTAATTCAGGAATGCATCCATTAAATTAATATATTATTATTTATTTCTAAATAATTAAGCATAATGTGATTTTAATGTAGGCTTACAGATACACCAGTAAGTAGTAATTACTTTTATCTCATTTGAGTGTACGCTTGGAAAGCTTTTTGGTTGTGTCAAGCTTTTATAACCACAATGAGCTTACTTTTTTAGCAGGTGGGAGAATCAGAGGCTGAATTTTTGAGACATGTTAATAAAAAATAACTGGTTTAAGAAAACTCTTAGGAAAACAGTAGAACACTTACAGTTTATAACTAGGTTCAATGACCAGTCTTGCTTGACAAATTTTTGTGGTCATGTTTGGTATCCATTCCTTTCTCTCGGAGTTTTTGGTGTTTGTTTCAGCTTTTAAAGATTACTTTGCAGTCTCCATAATTCTTAACATTTAGTATACTCTAAATGGCAAATCAGATCCACAGTGGTGGAGATTTCTCCTCTGAGTTCATGTTATATTCATTATGAAATCAGCACAACTATGACTTGCTTATAGTTTTTTCATGCATCTTTCTCAAAGACGCACTGGTATATATTGTACTGGTTCGACACAGTGTGTTGTCTGAAATTGCTGTTGAGTATGGCATCATATACAGGTGTGGCTAAGAACTACCTATATAAACTGAATACCTTTAACACAGCAGTTGTACCTTTATCTTTCTTAAATACCCTGTATTCTCTTCCTTTTCAATGCCATACTTGAAATTCTTTCTCTGCTCACCTTGTACAAAATCTGTAACAAGTATTAATTATATTAAGCATAGTAATTATTGTTTTTTCACTCCGGAATTCAAGCACTTCCCTTATAGTAACCTCTAAAAAAAAAGAAAATTTAAGATACTAAATTCTTGAGAACACTGAAGAGCAGTACAATGTACTGTGATCAGACTCTACTTCCTTCGCTTCCTTTCAAATTACTGCAGGACTGTAAATATTTTTCCAGATTAATTTTTGAATAAACAGTATAATAATAATTTAAAAGTTGCATATGGTCTGTAGGTAAAAATAGGAATAGCTGGAGTAACTCTGTATATGGACTGGAAAGTTGAATAATATTTGACATTGAGCTGAATGAGACAAAACCCTTTCTCTATAAACTGTACCTACATATACAGACACGTGTGTATATATACATATATATGCACACATTTTTTTTCTCCCAGCAGGTACATTTAAGTTTGGTTCCCATGAAGGTTGCTGTAACATACTGCTATTTTATTTTTTATTTGCCTGTCTCTCTTGTATGTTTAGCAAGTTGTGAGCTACATCGATTGCAGCAGGCTCTTTCTCAGAGAATTGCACTGATTTTCAGCAGCAGCAGAACACTCAGTCAGTATTTTAGTACCATGTCCTGTGACTGGGAAGGAGAGAGGGGGAGAAGCCATGGCTGTGATGCATTTGCAAGGGCTCTTTCATCACCTCTATGGCACAAATGTCAATTCAAGCCTTTTTTTACCAGCTGGAAATCTGGCCTCTGATTATACTGCTTGCCCAAATGCTTTTGCAAAATGGGTAATGTTTCTGATTTTCTGATTTAAATTAAAACTTCCTTCCCTTGCAGTTTTTATTGTAAGTGTAATGCAGAATACAGTGTACTTGGAAGAGTGCTATACCGAGGAGTGCCCCCCCAGAATGTTTTATGCATGCTGATGCCTTCCACAAGGCAGAAACAAGTAACTTAAACAATACAATAAATTTTACTGAGACATAGATACAGGTCTTTTCTGGGTTGTCTATAAAGTGAAAAATATGGAATGATTTGCTTCCCCTTTAAGGAGGTTATTAGCTTGCTTGTATCTACCAGAGGAATAGAGGTGCACACAGTCTCCCATTATTCACCAGGTTTTTAATCTTGATCCCTGGCTTCTGCGATAAGTTATTGCTGGGGACTGGAATTGCTTGGGGAGTGATGCAGGTGCCTGAGGGCCAGCAAGTGGCTCTGTTATGAGAACTGGCTCTAATGATTAATGGTAGGATGCAGTGCACTACTGCTGACTTCATTGGGAAATACAGCATTGTTAATTTTATCATTATAAACTCCCAGCACTGCAAGAGAATGTGTCTGCCTCCAGGATGGTGAATTTGATAAGAAGGCTTTTCTGATAAGATATCTCGTACTCCTAGGGAAAAGCATTCATGTTTAATCAGGGAGTATTTAACTTGCAATCCAAATGTTACCAAGTAATATGTTCAGGTCATTTTAAATTTGTGCTCTACAGTTCAGGTCATAACATTGTAAATGAGTTTGTATATACACTGAAGAAAGAATCAATATAGCACTGCTCTTTACAAAGGCTGTCATAAGCCACAGAAACTAAATATTTTTTCACTCGAAAGGGGTACAGACTTTTTAATGAATAGTAATACTTCAGGCAGATAAATACATACACAGTCTGGGCACCATCCTGTAAAGTACTTGGCAACTTCTGCTCTTGCTGATGTCAGTGTTCATGATTTCAAAGCAAACCACTGAGGAGAAGAGGGATTGCATCCTCTCCCTGTTGAATACATACAACAGGTCATAGGACCAGTGTGCAGACTGGAATAAGAAAAGACTATATTCCAGTTTAGATCTGTGCCTTTCCATCCCTGTCCTCATCTCCCATGCCTTGCCAGTACCTCATACCCTCCTAGCTACTTTTTTTGTTTCAAAAAGCTGTTGAATGATCAGTATTTTGTTAATTCTGTTTGTGTTACATTTCTTTCTCGTATGTATGGGGTTTTTCCCCCCTCTCTCTTTAAATTAATATTCTTCAGGTTATGGCCTTTCTGCCTTTTTAAAGAGTGCCTGGAACAGTTTGGCTGTTATTTAGTAGCTCCTTAGGCCATGCTATCACATATGATGAAGACTTTATCAAATTTGTCAAATTTTCCATGAAGGTAATATTAACAAATATAAAGAAATTTTTGAAATAGCGAATAACTTTGTCTTTTCATGAAAGACAACCAATCTAGGAGTTATGACATAAAGCAGAGAACAGCATTTGAAGGTAGTAAGGTGATTTTTATGGAAAACCTAATGGGGTAGAGTCACTTAGATCATTTTAAAACTTGACTTACTTGTCTTGAAAGTAGAATAACTTTATAAAACTGAATGCAGAATGTCTTGCACTGTGACTCACGTTCTTTAACTCTGTGTGCTGTGTTAATCATTTGATCTAACTGGCTCTGACAAAATAATTTTGTTAGTAACGTAGATACTGCACTTGCCTTGTGTTTGAATGCATACAACTGTGGTTGTGACTCATTTTGTGACCTTGTGCCACCGTTTAAGTGATGTATTTAGTACATGGATGGGCAAAGCTGTGAGAACGGAGAGTCCTGTCATTCAGTGGACCAATGGAACAGATTACTAGAGTGAGAAGAACGTGTCTGGTTCTCCCATTTTGGTTTAGATCTATGGCAAGTCTTTCTTTTGTGAGGGAAAATTTTGGCATATCAGCACTGAAACAAGTAATGGGTACCTACTGATAACCAAGAAATCAAAATTATAGCTAACCAATTTCAAAGCTTAGGTTTTGCCATTTCAGGTTGTTTTATAAGCTCTAAGCTAAATGCTGCAACATGTTCTGACTTCACATCCTCTGGAAGAGGGAGAAATGGCAGGTTGATGTCTATCAACTCCAGTATTCATAACACAGAAGTAATGGCAGCTGGTAGTATCAGCTTAAGTTAAGTAGATGATATAGTAAAAGGATGTAGCTAAGTGGATAATGGGAATGCCATCCTGAATCTCCAGAGAGATGGTAATCCATAGCAATCGAGATGACTCAGAGGCACAGAAGAAGTGCTTAGCTGACTTGGATGTTAATGTGTGCAGACAGAAACTGCTGTGCGCTTTTCCTGATAGCCCTGAAACTGTTGTATTATCTGTGTTGTATATGCATCTGTTTGTCAGTCTTGGAGTATTCTTTGGCGGATTGTTGGAAATGCAATTTGTGCATTTGCACAAAAGAACTTCATGGTTTAGTAAGTGAGTAGCAGAGACAGACAGCTGACTGCTTCAGAGGTGAATCTCAAAAAAGCTGAAGCTTTAGAAGTCATCTCAGGAAGAATGAGTCGATCCAGATTTGAAAATGTGTTCACGTGCTGAACTAGACCAGATTTCTAATTGCCTAACATCTTGTGCATGCATAAATAAACACTAGTGCCTTGTGACTGTAAGCAACTGTATCTGACAAAATAGCAGGAATGTTTTAAACTCGTTTTTCACTGGTATACTATTATACTATATAGAGAGCCATTGAAACTCAGGCTGAGATTTTGTGCTCAGTTACTTGTAGCTTAGTCTCCTACAGGCATTAGAAATTTTTTTTTTTTTCCTCCAGTGTCTACTTGGCTCTGTTTTTCTTCTCCCTTCCTCTGAAGCAACAAAAATCAGCCATGATAGGGAACAGAACACCAGATAGGATAGCGAAGTGTTTTGAAGCAATACAGAGAATCCTGTATCCTAGTGGCTGAGGTCAGGAATAAAGGCTTCTTTGGTTTTGGGGGGGTGATACTGTTTTGTTCTCCCCTTCTTACCTTCCCTCCTGGCCCTATCCCCAGCACCAGTTGTATTGTCAGAGCCCTTTGAAGGAGATTTAGTCTTATAGAAGATGGAGAGTAGTTTAAGAGCTGATTTCATTTAGATCTATATCTCTCCCTCAGAGTGTGTCTAGTGTCCTTAAGAAGAAAGTAGTAAAGCAATGTTTACCTCTGGCAACTTTATTAAGAGATTAAATGTTAACTTTTGTGTTATTCTTATGAAACTGATGAGCGAGGGAGCAACTAGTCACTCAGAAAGGCTGTTGCCTGACTTGGCCAGGGCTGCACTGGTTGTACAGCGCAGGCTCGTGTGGTGCTGAGGGCAGATCTGTGCTGGGTGGAAGGCCTTCCAAAAGCCTTGACACCAGGAATATAAAAAGGCACAAGCGTGCTGGCTTCATTTCTCTGTTAAAAAGTTTGTCTCTTCTAGGTTTAACTTGAAGCTTAACAAATGAGAACCTGAGCAGAATACATTGATTACTATTAAAGTTCTGACTTGACTGAAATATCCTGTTTTGGGAACAAAGGCTGCACCCACCACATCACCTCAGGCAGTAAGGAGTATCTGTCCTTATCACTTGCCTACTCACTGTGTGCACAGATACCCAAATCCTTGTTGGTTATTTCACAGTGGCTGAGCTGCGGTACTTGTCGTCTTTCACAAATATGAGGAAGAACAACTTAGTTTCCATCCATTCATTTAGGCTAATGCATTTAGAGGTGTTTTTTGCTGTAGGCTAGGAGTATGAAAACAGCACAGTTCAAGCAGTTAATTGTAACTAAATAATGCATGCTGATCCTTTAGTCTTTCTGCCTGTGCTGTACCACTTAGTCTTCTGAGGACTAAAGTTTTTAGGAGTAAGAGGGCATCTGAATAAAACGTGACAGATGATTGGAGTGGATGGTCAGTTTTCCCTCTCTAAAAAAAAAAGCTTTATAAAAATCTACATATCGTTACATGTCATGTAACGCAGTACGAGTACTGCTGTCCTTGTAGTGTCACATGCGTATGTACATTATACTTCTGCTACATGGTTCACAGGTCTAAGCTAGACAGAGGTTTTATGTTAGCACCACAGTCTCCTTGGGTCCCAGTATACAATGGCAACACTTCATCTTGAGGGTGCACAGGCTACAGCGTTCCTTGTTTAAACAAAAAACACCAATTCTCTTATAGCCTGCTTTTCCCATATCTACTTGCAAAATGCACATCTGACAAAACACTACTATTATATGTAACCCTTTCCAAAAGACAGAAAATTCCACCAACATGGTAATAATCCTTCCCCACTGCCACCACAAAATTGTGCACTCTGGTTGTTGAGAGAGGGAAGAGCAGAACTTTTTGAGGATTTCATAGGCAGCATCTGAATTAACCCCTGGGATTCTGGGGCCTGCTGTGCTATTAGAAATACCATTCTTCCCCTTATTTTCTCATTTAACTGATGAGATCAAACAACAACACATCTTCTATCTACTCAGGAATGTTCTTGATGATAAAAGACATAGGTTAGAATTTTTACCTTAGCAGACTTTATTGAATAGTCTGGTCAGGTGTCAAAGTTGTGAGGAAGTGATGCACTTTTCAGTCGAAACAAATTTGATCTAATTTAGAAGAGACCATATATATATTGAAATACAATTTCAGAGCCCTCTTGGATCATGAAGGCCTCCTTATTTTCCAGCTCAGATATTGATGTACAACTATACAGTTGAGAAGCTGACATTGTGATTAGCACAGGTAGGAACAACTGCACAAAGAGTACGGCAGTGGAGATTCAAACTGCAAATTTCTGCTAAAAAGAGAGAAGTTGTATTTTTGTGAACCACTTTTAGATTTGATATGAATGCTGAGAAACAGAAGCATGCATCCACCTCGAAGTAGTCACATGCTTACCCTATCCTTGGCAGTCAGGTTTTGTGATCTGCAAGAGCAGTTTTCTCATCCTCTTTTACACAGGGGTAGTTACTGTAGCTATGCATGAACAGGAGTGTGAAAAAGGAGCAAGACATGGAATGGAGGTTTTTTCTTTTTCTCTCAGAGATATAACAGTGTGAAGCCAGGAGGCTGTTCTCTGCTCTGACACACGCATGTTCTGGGCTGGTGTGTCTGTGTGTCACATAGAAGTTGTAGAATTACAAGCTGAGGTAACATTAGGATTTTGCTGTTCCATACCCTGTGGTGTATGGAAAATAGTCTTGTTTAGTTATTGATATAAATAGGCTTGACGCCTTGAGTTTCCATTTTCTACTTCATTGTTCGAAAAGCCCTTACACCTCTCAAGGCATCTTCTCATCCAGAGTTCTTCATAGAAAATGGAGAAGGATCATTACTTCTAGGCTGTGATTCCTCTGACCTATTTTAGATGTCCCTCTTTGGACAAGATGTTCCATGCTGTAGAAGTGTCAGTTGACTTCCACTGTTTATACAAGGCTAACTAAATGAGATGTCAACATCTACTTTGTGACCACGTAAGATTAGGTGAGACGAATCCCCTTGCGACTGAGTAATGCACTATGAGTCAACATAGCACTGCTTCTAGCAGTGGGAGGAACACAGGCTTTTCAAGTGCTGGTGTTAACTCTGTATATCAGTGTGTCCCTGGAGGCATTTGTTGTCTCTCCTCCTTACCTGCTTAGGATCATTGCCTGGAGTTGCACTGCTTTGTTTTTCTGCTCCCTAGTAAGAGTAGCTATATAATGCAGCATCTAGCCTCGAGTCTTATTTGTACAGGCTTGTGCATGAACTTAGGACAAAACTTACTTGCCCTGTCAGCATCCTCTGTGCTGCTGAGCGTTTAGAAGCAAATGTGATAAAGAAAGTAGAAATGCAATTAACAAAGACCAATAGATACAAAAGCCCAGAGCTAGTTTTAGCTACTATTTGTCGATCCAGGCTGCCATTGTACCAATGCTGAGACATGGAGTTATTGCAAAGTCAATAGTAGTGGCATGGCTTTCTGTAATGATTTCAAGTCAGTCGTGATATGCTGCAGAAATTACTGCAGTCAGCTTGCAGTGTTCATACTTGCCTGTAAGTTTTGAAGCAGAGTCTTTTCTCCTTGTTCTGGTGACATATGCTGCCTGAAAGCTTTGTAGCTTGCCAATGTATGCCACGCATCTCTCTCTGCTTTATCCACAGAGAAGAGCTTAAAACAAACAAAAAATTCTTGACCACAATACATGTGCATCTTTTGGGTAGAACTTAGTAATTTTCTTTTTCCCAGTAACTGTAGAGATTTGTCAAGGTCTAGTCTAACAGCAATTGCTGCGCTTTATGGAGACCCCATTGTATTTTCCTACAATATTTTGAAGATTTTTGGAAAAGAGTGAGTTTCCACTTTTGGCTTCAAGTGCTGAAATGTTAGGGTAATCCTTGTCATACAGTGTGACTACACTATGAAGATTAGACATTCTTTAAACAGACATCAGAGAACATCCAGGTATATGTTAATGTTAATGCCCTGCAGTTGAGCTGAAGCTCTCTAAACAGTAACAAAGTTGGAGAGCATCTGTAACGAGCACCAGGGACCTTGTGGCCTGAGGGCTTAAAGTTTACACTTCATGTATCCCAAACATCATTTAGTGTTTTCTAATATTTACAGTGCTTCTGGTGTGCAGGAGATAGTCCCTGAAGACTGTTCAGCATGCTTTAAAATGTCTTGGGAACTGTTATCATCTACTTATCAGGCTTTTGTAAACAATAACCTTGTTGTTTAGGTTGCTGAAATACTTTTTTAAAAAGTCCAGCACTCTGACAGAAGAGAACTGTGTGCAGGTCTTCAGTAACAAGTAAGCAAAGGCACAGAACAGAAGGAGAATCTTGTAGGTATATATGACTTTTTTTTTTTAATGTATTGTTGCTGCATAAAAATATAAAGGACTGAGATAATCCCTGATATGAGAAATATAAAGGCTGAGAAAAGAAGAGCTGCATAAAGGAAAAGACATTTTTTTTTTTATACAGAAACTACAGTGTAGTATTAGTGCTAGAGGTGTGATTTAAATTTTATCACAGAGTCACCACAAATAGGAAGGATCTTTTAATACTGTATAATACGCTTTCCACAATGGCAGAAGGAGCTCTCATGACAGAGGTTGGGTCAAGGTAATATATTTAAGGGTGGAAAAGCAAATTTCTTATCTGCACTGAAGATGGAGGCCCAGTTGGACATCAAGGCTTTCTTTTAAGCTAAGATTTTTGTATTTGCCAGGCTTTTTCATTATTTCACTCGTTACAGTTTATGGAGGTAATGCTTTACCACATTTGCAGTCACAACAGAGGGCCATGTAAACCAAGACCTGCTTCTGTGGCAGAGACCCTTGGGGATGTGACTGGAAAATATTGAACACAAATTGTGGGGGATCTCCTTTCTTCAATTCAGCTGTTTTGGAGACTGGTGTGCTTACCAGCTAGCTCCACACCTGAATGCCTCATAGCAGTCTAAGATATGATGGTCTTAGTTACCTCATTAATTTCACTGAAGCTGTTTGAATGAAGAGTACTATTAAGTCCAGTGCTGTTGGCAGAGTTCTTATTTCCAGCCATCTGAAACTGGTAGAACTAAATTTAGAAGAAGAGGAAAACTCAGAAATTTTTGCTATTAAAACAACAAAAAAACCCTTCTATACTTTGTCCGTACTAAGCATAAGGCAAATAGGTTGTTCTGGGATTGCAAACTGCAAAGAACAAAAGAATAAGTGATGCTTGTTACTTGCCCTTTCCTGATCCACCATGAAATCCATATAGTGTGGGTAATTTATAATTTGAAAATAATAGTCAAGATGATGCAATTACCTAGATTAGAGACAAGGTGAATATAGTTCCTACAAGTCTGATCTACACAAGATGGTAAATTCCGGTTTAAAATCAGTTGACTGTTGGGTAGAATTGGGCACATCAGGAGAAAATGCCAAAAGCCCTGCTTCCAGACTACAGTTTTTAGATTTTCAGCTGTAGGTTTTAAAATTAAGCCTGGGCAGGATACCCACAGTTGAGGTGAGGGAATTTGGTCAGCAGGAAAAATGAATTAGCTTTTTTTGACAGGGTGAGTTGACTCATGACCAAAACAGTAGCAGTTTTGATTTCATCATGTTTTATGGCATTGCTGCTTAATTCTTTTCATTTCAGAGAGTCTTGTTTCTTAAGGAAGTGTCTTACCTAATCATGAATTTTATCTATTATGATGAATAAGATCCATTCTGAGTGCATCAGCCTATTTCAGACAAGTCTGACGGAGAATTAATAGTTTAAACATATTCACTTCTTAAAAATAGCTGCTAGAAGTGAGAATTAGTTCCCCTTCTCCTTCCCTTCCCCCCATAGTAAGATTTCCATCAAAGTTTCAGTGTTTACACTGTACTAAATTTCAATAAGATCCTATCACAAAATAGAAATCTATAGGAAACCAGCTTTATTGCCTCTCTTGTGCACTCAACTACTTACTTTGAAGACAAAGACAACCTCTAAAAAGACCTTGAAATGTTAGAGGTGACTTGCTCCCACTTCCCCAGAACTGTACCTGAAGTCCCAATAAAATTACTTTCTTGCTCTACCTGATCACTTTTCTGTCTGCTAAGAAGGACACAGGTGTGCAAGAGAAGTGGCCACAGCAGAATTCCCAA
>VXBL01004712.1:1657168-1680439 GCA_013400195.1 Aramus guarauna | reverse complement strand
AAAAAAAAAAAAGACTTTTAGAGCTCTAGAGCTACACGAAAAGGCAAAAAGGATCTAGATCTTAATTTGCTGTTTTTTTCTGCTGATAAAGCTGTTCTTTGTTTATAGTACTTTGAAAGTCCTAGAAAAGTGTATTTGCAATTAGTCCTAAAGGGAAAAAGATTTAGGAAGGAATTAATTTTGGTGAGTTTCTGCAGAAGATTCTGCAGAAGATTTTTGGGACATTGCAATTAGGCTGAGATGAAAAGCATTGCCAGGAAGTAATTTACCTTTGTCATGGATGTGTTGTGCGTATTATTGAGTAGCTTCACACTTTAGTCTATAGAAAGTTAGCGTTCCAAAGAGGAAGGAATCTCATTTTCATACACATGCATTATGTTTCAGAGCTCCCAGATACCTTGAACACAAGTGTGACCCTTCCCTGTAACTAAAGCATTATAGTCTTGATGCATTTCATTTTGATTTTGGTTTCTTTTGTATGTCAATAGCAGCAATTGACTAAAAAAGAAATAAATAAAAAAACCAAAATTCTCTGATGAAAAATGACCTTTGTTTTCTAGGGCAATAAATTTTGCCAAAATCTTAATTTATCAGTAAAGAGCAGGATGTAAGTGTCTAAGAGAGATTGGAATTGAGAGGGAGGAGGAGGGGATATATTTCAGTCCTCTAGTAGATATAACCAGGTTATCTGCCTGGCATAGCAAGCTTATGTAGATATCACCAGACAGTTAAAACACTACTATATCAATTTTGTGGGGATTTTTACATATAAGCAAGTTTACCTGAAACAAGTAAGTGTTTCTATGAGTAAAGCTTTTCTGAGTTTGTGCGTTTTGTGATTGACAATGCTGTCAATAGGATGCAAGCTTTAGTGAATTCTGTTTGATCTTCTAATGAGTGACTTTTGTACTGCAGCTTCTCTCTGTGTTTTGGTGTGTACCTTCTTTACCTAACAACCTATATCCATGGAACACACAGGAAAACTACTCTCAGCACTTTTTGTCTTAGTTGAAATTAGCCAATAGGCTCCAAAGTTGCTAGATCAGGCATACTCTTATGCAAATGCAGTAAGAATGTGTATCCTTTGCTTTAACAAGACTTATTTCTATATGAAACCTGGATAAAATGGAGTTTACAATGTTCTAGAGACCTTGCTATCCAAGTTAAGTCCATACAAACCTTTCCACGTCTGGGTTATAAGCCCTTAAAGACCGACTTTTATATTTAAAATGCTGCAACAACCTTAATGTAAAAGCCTGAACAGCATCGATCTAATTAGAGTTTACCTTCTCATTTTATCAGAATTCAACTCCTGAGTACTTTGTGTAAAGATTCCAAAAGAAACAAAGGATTAAATACTCATATCACAGGTTAAGGCCCCTTCAGAGGTTTATTGACTTTTGTAAGTTCACATACTATGGACTTGTAGAGGATTCAGAATCCTTAATGACAGCTATGGTAATGAATAATTCCCTTTTGGACTAGCTGCCCCAGCTAAGAGGCAGTCCAAGAGATACAAGGTTCATTTTGTCGAACACTATATTCCACTGGACAGGTTTTTTTGTCCAGGCTGAACATGATGACAAAATGTCACAAGGGACAGAATGAGGAGAGAGTAGAGGTATCCCCTTACTGCTAAGGGGATACCCCTCCAAAATTACATTAATTAATATAGCTAGAGATTACGTTATGTGTGACACTAACAGTAGAACTCCCATGAATAATAATAAAGATTCAGTGATCAGCAGAAGCTTAAGACTCATTTTAATGTATCTCCCTGAGAAATACTGTCTTCTCAATTAGAGATGCAAACATTTGAGAGAAATGGCCTTGTGTAGATCATACAATAGATGGCAAAAATTAAATGTGTTGGGGTTGACTGTCCGCTTTCGTATAACCACGGAACACTCCTATCTTAATTAAGCAAATTTTGCTTGATTGTAAAGAATTAGTCTCTTTATATAATAACCTAATTTTCAGAATTCATGGTCCTGATTTTGTGATGTTAGTATCCGGGCTTTACATGGATTAAAGTATAAATTAAAGCCATGAATTTTAACTTACCTTCAACTATTCTTTTTGTTGAAAACTCCTACAAACAAATATAAAATGAAACATGTTTAAGAATTGACTGTGCTATATACAATGAATAGAAGCTCATTTTATTTCCCTTATGGTAGCTGTGGTTTCCATAAGCAGGTGAGAAGGCATCCTTAGAGACTGTATCACCAATTTTTCAAAGGGGTAGCATTCAGCTAAACTATGAGTTACACTGCAGATTTTATGTTCTAATGCTCTTAATGCATCTATCTTTCCCTCTACTTTCATTTTATCCTTCTAATCTGACTGATTCTTGGATAAATTACTCAGTGGAACTAAAATCAGCTTTGAAAAGTGATCAAGGTTCAGAAAACTTGCATAGGGAGTTTTGTGTCCTAAATCGCATTAGAATATGGGATTTTTCTCCTTAAACTCAGTATAATCCTACTTTACAAAGAACTCCAGTGGTTTACTCTTTAGCAACAAGCCAAGATCTATATTTCCTTTTCTTCCAAGACATAGCATACAATAATTCCCAAATAAAGAGAGATGCCTAAGCATGTTGGACAAATTGAACTGTTTTCTTCCATTTGTAGTAGCCCATTGTGAGCATACAAGGCTTCCAAGTACCTTCATAATCGTATCTTTTGAGGCATACCTGAAGGTGCTTTACAACTGATTTCCTCAATCTATATGCAGATTTATATTAAGCCAGTAAATAACTTGTAACAATTCATATGGTTTGTACTATTTGCAGTCCAACTCTGTTCATTTGTAAACTGCTTCTATTCTTGTGCACATTGACAGTAATAAGATTGCTAATAAAAAGCAGTTAATGTAATATATAATGGGAATACCAAGTGTAACTTAGAGGGGTGATTTTTGACACAAGAGCTTTTTCAAGCTTTGGGCAAAAATAGATTAATACAATTTTATTTGTTCTTTTGTTTTGCTTTTGCGGTCTAAATACAGCCTTGTAGGCAAAAATTCTGTTTCTAATCCCATTTCTCTTACGTATGTTAGAACCCTCTTGTTCATTTCAATATTTCTGTGCTTTGATGGTGTCTTGAGGTCAGGTGCCAAAATGAGTCAATTGTACACTTCTGAAAATGTTCACACAATGGTTTTGGTCAACTTTTTTGTTCCAAAACAGAAGCTATTGAAAAGGGACTTCCCCTATAATGTTGACTGTGAGTATAAACAAAACTTGCAGTTGCAAAGTGTATGTACAGAGACTTCCTTGATAACAGCATCATTAATGCTGCCTGTGCAATCTCTTCAGGTGACTCTTGAAATTATTTTGCCATCTGTATTACTCCAGTTTACAAGAACATCAACATATGCATGGGAAGGGAATAATCCCACCTACTAAAAAAAAAAAAAAAAAAAGAGCCAAATCCCACTTCCAATCTTCCTCCTCCCAGGCAGTCCGAAAACTAGTTTACTTTCAGGCTTCTGTTAGTCTGATTTGTAATGTCTCACAACTAAATTGTCTCACTGTAGTGGTAAGAGTGCAGCACTAAAACTTGAAATCCTATTTTTTTCTAGCTAGTGCAATGCAGCCAATGTCTGCAGGTTGTTTGATGTCATGTGGATTGTGGCTGTCTCCTAGCTATTGGAATTGCTTCTCTTACCATCACCACTGCAGACATACTCCTGGCATTTTGATTGCTACTGCTGCAACCTGATTTCTCAGAATCCTCTTCAGATCTCTGCCCATAGTGAAGTCACTGAACTTCTTTCTCTCCATCTAAATCTTGGAAGAACATGAGAGAACTCATCAGGAACTGATGTTGTATGGGTCTGAGATAAGGCTTTGTCAAGAGGCAAAACTGGAAGAGCACGTAATTTTTTCAGTTTCTCCTTGCATAAGGAAAAACCTCTTTGATGAAGTACAGCCTAATGGTTTTGGCTGCTGGTTTCCATTGAATTTAATGCAAAACCTTTCACAGCTGTTAACATTTACTTAGAAAAGACCATATAGTCCTGATCTTGTGATGACATCTATATGCTTATATTTGAAGATCCCCACAGGAATTTGGGGACTTTAAATGGAACCCACTTTCACAAACATAATTATAGGTGTGGGCTTCAGAACATATTTTTGTTCAGTGGCAAGATATCAAGAGACACCTACACTCTCACTTTTTCTGCAGTTGGATCTGTGGTTTAATATTTTCATAGAATAGGGAATGATTGAGAGTGGGAATTGCAGATCAGAGGAGAGGTAGTGAAATGTCATTTGTGTTGCATAATTTGTACTATCACTTGTCAACAGTGATCCCCTTAATGCCATCCCTTTGACAGATGAGTAAAGCAAGCTTTTAGAATTCTAAAGAGTAAAAGCTGGGATAAAAAGACAACCATGTTTGATTTCCTTCTGCAGTTCAAGGGATTTGAAAGTCATGACACTGGTTATTACTGTGGTCTCTGGAGAGATGCATAGGAACTTAATCTACCTAATCAAACTGTCTCAAAACATAAACCTAATCAAAACTTTTACCTATATAATTTCTACTATGTTTCCCCTACAGTATTTGTTATTAGCCAAGGAGATAGCATATTTAGTATACTAGCAATATTAACTGCTTTGCTGCTGCTAAATGCATTAGGTACCTTCACCTGGTATTGACAGCCTATGCTTCTGAGGACTTCAGTGGTGTAGCGGCCAGATTTTAACTGCACTGAAAGACATCACCCTGAAAGTCCTGCAGGAAAGGTGGAAAGTTTGGTTACATTGTCAGATAAAAGGTATTGTTTCATAATGTGATTTATTCCCATAATCATACTTGTCCAAACTAAATGGAGGTCCAGCAAAGATAATCTACAGTATGAAATCTTTATTCAGGATTATGGTTGTATTACATGGAGGTGCATACATGTGCACAAAAGTAAAGACTTCCTTGGACTGAGCTGAAGAAAGTTAGGTAAGATAATGCAAAGGCACAGGCCACTTCCTCTTCTTTAAAATTCACAGAGGGTATGGACAATCAGCATAACCTCACTGGCAACATGGTTCTATCAAATATATGGATAAGGCTGGGTTAATTTCTCTAAAACATGTGATACATGGGAAATTATTAAAGCTGTCTAAAATGGAAGCTAATGTACAGATATTGTAAGGAGCAAGTATTGCCCTTGCTGCAAATTCAGTGCTCAGGGTGACTGAGAAATGGAACAGGTTACCCAGAGAGGTCATGGAGTCTCCATCCTTGGAAATATTTGAAAGCCATCTGGACATGGTCCTGGCCAGCCTCCTGTAGCTGACCCTGCAGATGACCTCCAGAGGTTCCTTTCCACTTCAACCATTCTGTGATATTGTGAGTTTTGGAAGTGCTGTTTAATATTCTAATGACTAACCATCAAGTAAGAACTAGGCAGATGTATACTTAGGAAATTTGGGGGTGACATAGTCAGTTGGTATTGCCATTACTGAGGATGCCAAAGTTTCTTTAAGGAAGGCTTAGAGCAGGATGAAACTTAAGACTACAAAGTGATATGCTGTGTGCTCATGAATAAGAGTGCTGACTAGAAGACTAAAAAATTGAAAGCAGAGGTGGAAGGAAAGATCAAGATGTGTCATTCAGCTTCAGGATGACAGTGAGCCATTAGCACAATGCAAATGTAAAAATAAGTTAATGCAGTTTTAGAATTTTGAAGGTCAACTAAAGAAATACTAAGATCGTAAGAATGTTGGTATGAACATACACAAAATATTGCATAACTACTTGTATCCTACATTTAGAAAAATGAATGTAAAATGGGAAAAAAAAAAAAACCCACACCAAAAAAAACCCTGTAAGGGCCCAGAGGAATGGAGAAGCTTTTTTAGGTGATGAGACTTATAGAACTCTGTTTAGCTTAGCCAAACAAGAGCAGTATGTGAATGATTTTTCATTTATGAGCATGACAAGCATAAAAGTTAGTGCTAAGTTGAGAAGAGATCTATTTAAATTAAATGGCAATACCAGTACAAGATCATATTTTAAATTACCAAAGTTTCTAACAATCACAGAAATGAAATGAAGTTTTAGAACTACTAGAACACAAAGCAACCTAGAAAGGCACCTAATTTTTTTTCAGGTTTGTATTTAATAAAGTCCATGTAAAACGGACTGCTGTATGTTTCCAATGTACTTGAACTGCATTCGTAAACTGTTTTTATTCCAAATGGCAGAGTTATTGTCAGCCACTCTTAAAGGCTGAAAATTTCCTTTATCTTTGGCTTATTAAAGCTGGAGTGAGTAGTCTTTGGAGCATCAGAAATTGTTTGTTGTTAGCATGTCAGTGAGCTTTTAAGCAACACTGAGAAGTTTGAGAGTTGTATACCTACTGTTCCCTGCTCATATGGTAGAATTAACCCAATTACCACATTCACTGGAGGAAAGGACTATAACTCCAGTTTGCTGGGATCACTGGTGTTGTTTTGTCACTGTGTGTTAAATCATCAGTTACAGCTTTAGGTGTCTTTACATGCACTGAACTGTTTAGGCAAAATATGCCCAAAGTTGTGCTTCTGGTTTTTTCCTGAAGCTCTCGAAAGTTTGCAATTTAGGTCTTACATTTATTGCAAAATGTTGCAAGATATTTTATGCCTACTGTCACATAAAGGAGTTGGAGTCTTGTGTATCCTGGGATTAACGTCTATGACAAGAGTCTGTCCTTCCAGTCCTGGGGCTGTAGAGAATAACCACTGTTTCTCACACGTGCACAGAGTACCAGCTGCTGAAATTCACTTTGATGTATCTCTTTTAACCTCAGAGAAGTGCAAAAGTGTTAGTCTCTTACCACTGCCAGAACCTGTGCCCTTGTTCATATGATATCTATGTGTTATATCACACCCTGGCCACAGTTTGGAAGAGATGGATTTCAGTCCCTCAAGCCTCTTACTTTTACATCTCTGAGCAGGGTCAGAATACTTAGGCTTCAGTAGGGTAAAATGAATTTAGTGGTAAAAACATAGAAAAATAGTTTCTCGTTTCTACATGCTGAAAAACATTTTAAATTACCATTTTGTGAGTTGATTCTAAATTTGAACTCTCATGTAAATTAAAACTCAAGTAGCTATAAGAGAAGTTCCCTTGCAGCCTGAATGGCAGCTTGATTGTTTCCATATCTGGTAAGAGTGAGTCAATAAATGGGGGAGGGAATCGTATGTGGCTAGAATTTTGCCCGCTTTTTTTCTTTGTGTCTTATTTAGTTTATTCTTTCATCAAATAATAAATGTTTCCAGTAAGTTGTAATATGATATGGGAAAGTACAGCTATAGTTTCTTCTGTCTAAGAACAAACTTAATTGACGCTGGATAGAATTTTATGCCCAAAATATTCCTTGTTTTTAGTCATTACATTAACAACTCTGGACTGCTTTGTGTATTCATGAAGCTAAATTAATGGTAATATTTTAATTATTAGTTGAAATTTTGGGGAACTTGAAGGCTTGGAGGTTTTGAGACTTTAGCATTAAGGAGGCAGGTTTTGAGAACAAACTTGAAGTGCCAAATAATTCGGGGCGTGAAATGATAAATACTGCAAAATGATTCAAAAGAATTTCTAATTTATATCATTTTTGATTGGTAGTCATGAGGGATATTTTCAAAGGTCAATAGAGAGGTGGAATGCATAATTAAATACAGATTATTCAGGGGAAGATTGGAGGTTGAAATATGAGCAGGTTAAATTTGTATCAATAAATACTAAACATAGGATGACATTATTTAATTTCAGTCCAGATTATACATCACTCTTCAACAAATGAAAATGATGTATAACTGCAGTTTCAGAGCTGCATATTAAATGTAAGAGGAGTGAATATTTGATGCATGTGATTTAGAATACAGAAAGACAACAAAGTTGAGTATGGAGGAGACCTGCACAGTGTGTGTATGATTTAATCCAAATATTTATATCTGTGTTCTAAGTATATGTGTTAAATAATTGTATTTTATGGAAGATGCAGGAGCAGGGGCAAGACAATTTATATCCAATATTGGATATCTACAATGTATATCGGCTATTGAACAAAAAAATTGCGTTAATTCCGTTCTTTATAAACCAGAAATATCTGTTTAGTTTGAAGATGTTTCACTGTTATACAAAAATGATGTCAAAACAGAATCACACCTCTAGTGTGCCACAAATTAGGGGCTGTCGATGTATATTTCCAATTAGAATTTGTTACTTGGTCACACAGTACGAGAGGCCTTAAAGAACATATAAGACCAGAATCCAATTTTAAATGTGTTATGTTGTTTAATGATTAAGTCATTTTCTTGGTAAGGTTCTTATCTGATTCATCCGAGCAACAGTGCTCTTTTATGTGTAACAGTATTGTTCTTGTAAGAACAGTAGTTTAAGAATATAAGTGAGATGGAGTTTGTGGGGAAAGACAATATCTTTTCTTGGACTAACTGATGTGACTTGCCTGTGCACATGACACCTTGTCTGTTCTTTCCTTGCTATTTCAGTTGATCTAATATGTAATATTGCCTACAAACCCTGCCTCATTATTATCCACAACTGGGGTGGGGGGGGTGCACTCATGTGTGCGATACATTTAGGAAAATGGAAAAAGAAATGTTAACAAAAATTAATGAAATTCTTAAGGATTTAACCTGAAAACTTATCACTTTCAATTATTCCGCAAAATTTTGCCTTAAAAATCTTCCCAGAATGGTGGCAGGAATGACAGTAGCAGAAATTCTTACTCACTGACGATTCTCTATGGAATCTTCAGAAATGCTGCTGCTTCATAGTTCTTCCGTATTAAGACCCCTGGGGAAATGGTTGAGATACGTGTTCAGGAGCACGTGTGCTGAACTCTTCTTTTAATTGATAGAGCTTAGCTGGTACAACCATACTACTCTGGACTGTCTAGGTGCTTTTCTGCCCGCCTGACTTTTCTTTGCTGGACTGGAATCTTTAAGTGGTGTTTGCAGAAACAATCTCACAAAGTCCAACTGGTCCTCTTACTGAGTGCTTAAATTTAATTTGTTAGTCTTCTGCTTGTGAAACTTTGGATAACTTTTTTGTACTGATTTACCTGTGACCCATATGTGGAGGAATGTGTGACTCTGAGTATTATTTCTGTGTAAAACTAATACATTCAGGTCCAAGTGGTTCATCTTGACTTCTGGAGAGCTGATAAATCTCTGTCCTATGCTACACTGATGGAGGATGGCCTGGTACCCTTAGGGCTGCACTGATGAGTTGCCATCACCTGAGGCTGTTTGCAGCCAGGGGAAGCTGGAGTGCAGGGCTGAGGAGTGCTGCTCCCAAATCCCCTTCAATCTCATGGCAAAGCCTCATGATATTTTGTGCTCTTGTTTAACTGCTAAATTAATGGTAATATTTTAATTATTAGTTGAAATTTTGGGGAACTTGAAGGCTTGGAGGTTTTGAGACTTTAGCATTAAGGAGGCAGGTTTTGAGAACAAACTTGAAGTGCTCTTGTATGGACTGCTTCAGCTTTAGCTATGACTCCTGCCCAAGCCTTTACAGCACTTTGCACCTTCTCAAAAAAACAAACACAAAAGAAAAAAAAACCCCACACAAAAAAAACAAGAAACCACAACAACCAAAAAAACTAGCTTAATAATGGAAAATGTCTACTAATAAGGTCTTGTAGGTTTTTCCAAATTACATTAATAGTTTTTATGGCTCTTGGCCTAAGTACCACCTCATCATCTTTCATAGTAGAAATATTTTTATCTTTCCTAGCTTGCTTAGGAGACAACTTTTCTTTGTATATTTTTAATAGGAATGTCGTATTAGTTTTTGTTTAAAAAGTGTGAGATCTAGTACAGTTAATTTTAGTCTAACATACTTAGTCTAGCAACTTGCTGAAATGAATATAGGTCTTTCATATTCTTTTGTTCATTCCACTCAGACTATCAGGCTGTTTGTCTAAGGTTTATTCTTGTGTTCTTTTTCATTAAAGTAATGTAGCTAAATGTCCTATGTGATTTATAGAAAATTATGCATGTAATTTGCAGCATTTTAATAAGAGCTTGTATATGACTAAGACTATTTTAATCCAATAACATACCGCTTAATTTTGTGTTTCCTTCTTAGTGATTTTTGTCTTTAAAATAGTTTTAGAACAATTCTGTACATATAAATAGAAGGTTAGATAGTACAAGACGTGCAAATACTTTTAAAAACAATAATATTAACAATAAAAAGACTGACAAAAAGAAGGAAAAAAATAAAATGAAGACTCAATGCACAGCCTTGAGGTAGGGTGTCCATGCCCAGGCGCTGGCAGCGGGGCCGCTGGGAGGAGAGCGCGGGGCTGCCCCTGACGGGCACAGCCGGTTCCCGCCAGATCTGGCTACCCCACCTCAGGGCGCAGCTCAGCCCCTCAGACAAGATGGCGGCACCTCTGGGACAACATGGTTGAGGAAGGGCAAAACCCTGCCCAGGCAGCAAGGAGTGAGGAAAAATGTGCGAGAACCAACCAAGCACCCAGGTGAGAGCAGGAGGAGGGGCAGGAGGTGCTGCAGGTGCCGGAGCCAAGGTTCTCCGACAGTCCCTGGGGAGACCATGGCAGAGCAGGGGAAGAGTCTGAGGAGGAAGGAGCGGCAGTGAGGAGCTGTTATGGGTTGACCATAACCAACATTCTCCATCCTTCTGTGCTGTGGGGGAGAAGGTAGAGGAGTCAGGAAGGAAGGAGTGAAGTTGAGCCTGGGAAGAAAGGAGTGGTGGAGGAAAGGTGCATTAGTTTTTGTCTTTGTTTCTCACTATCCAATGCCATTTTAATTGGCCATAAATGCCATTAATTTTCCATGCTACCTGAGTGTGTTTTGCTCATGATGGTAACTGATAACAAATCTCCTTGTCTTTATATTGCTCCACAAGCTTTTCCATCTTACTTTCTACCCTGGCCCTCTTGAGGAGGGAAGTGAGAGAGTGGCTGGGTGGGCACCTGGCAGCCAGCCAAGGTCAACCCACCATCTCTGAGCGCTATTGTTGCCACAGAGGTTCTTCAAGGAAACTGAATTTTGAGAACTATATATTTTTTTGTCCCAATCTAGTAGTCCAATCCAAAAGCCATCCTGCTTTCTTTAAATAGGTATGTCTACAATTAGCTGTTATAATAATATAAAACACATGCCATTACCTTTTCCTTTTGGTCCTCTCTCTATTAAACATGAGGTCAAAATGATGTCACAAATTGGACTGTGCTAAACAAATTTTTTCTTGTCCTGCTCTTTTCTCTTGCTCCTGCACTAGAAATGCATGCCTTTGAACTCACTGTGAGTGAGCTTTGTAATGTCTGTTATGTGCAATGTCATTACTTGTAACATATATTACCATTGACTCATAACAGGGGTTTCCAGTTTGGAAAGGAAGGGAGCAGGGGCTGGGTTGACAGTTCCTACTAAGTACAGGATGAAGCATGAGGAAGTCAACCATCAATTCCACTTTCCATGAATTATCTAACTGTATGTTACATTTTTCATCAATTACCTAGGCAGTTAAACATGGCTAGGAGGTATGTGTGTCCAGGAGGCAAAATCAATTAGTATTTTCCCCCAGTTAATAAATGTTAATGAATTTATTAGGTAGAATAAAATAGTTTAATGACATACCTCACTGACCATAGAATAAGTTATGAAATTAGAAATATTCCCAGTTGTCTCTGAGTATATATATAGTTCCACCATATACTCTCTCTGTATTTGTATTTTAATATTTAAATATAAATTGCATGAGACATGCAAGAACCCCAAAATGTTCTACCAGATTCATCCTTCATGTGGATGAAATTCATCCCTGATGGACTACCAGTGCCATTCAAGTTAGTAAAGGGAATAACAACATTAAGTGACTTAACCAATCACAGTGGAGTAAAATTGCTTACTGCTGAATAGTGAGAGTCAACTCACATGATTAAGTATTTAAGACTGATTTGGAAATGAGTGCTCTCAAACTCTGCAAGGCTGGAGCCATCTTTTTGTCATAGACTTTCAAGGTTTTATAAAATCAGTCCCCATTTTAAATTAGTCATTACAATAGGAAGAAATTTTTCCCTGTAAGAAAGAAATAGGAAATAGGAAAACATGTATGTGAATTAATTTTGAATAATTCATTCAGTCTGTATTCTACTGGATTGCTTGACATCTTTTTTTACTTACAACATTTCAGCTGTTTTATCTTCTTATCCTGAATTTACCCCAAATCTATCTCCTGATCTGTGAAAATGCATTTCCTTCCTTTTATTCTTGACTATCTGATTACGTTTTGGCTCTTAGTCTCATTAACTCACATTCCCATACACTGCATAATTCAGTTATCAGACCGTAAGCCTAATTCATCCAAATAATTTCAAATTAATTTGCATTATTTCTCTTTATTTTCTGCGTGTCTGACTGTATGTGCGCTATTCAAAGTAAAAGCACAAAAACTGGGCATCTTGTATTCTCCCTCTTTTGTGCTTATAATCCCTTTCTTGAAGATTGTTCTGCATTAGAACTCTGTTACTCAAACGTAAGCATACACAGGAATCAAATGTAACTCCTTGGTTAAGGTACTGTAATGGCTGACACACACTAAGCTGCCTTTATTATGTTTGAAATGAAAATAAAGAAATTGCTCAAGGTATGATTCTCTTTTTACACCATCTAAGGCACTAGCATACACTCCTTAAAATATAATTAAAAAGGACTATAGAATAATAACAATTTATCTCTAACTGAATGTTTTTAAACATTTGGTAGTCATTATTATTTTGTACCATCCACATAATTTTGTGAACAAACATGGGGGGGGAACATAAATGAAGAAACAAATCAAATAGAAAAAAGGGAAAGTGTATAAAGTCTGCAATTAAAATCCTGTTATTACCATAAAACAGGGAACAAATCCCGTAAACTGTTCTTTGCTCTGTATTACTTTTGTGTGCTCTCATGCTGCTTTTTGTCAATTTTTGATGAAAACTACTGATTAGTGAATGGCTGAAATGGATGCAGATTTTGTGAGCTTCTGCCATAAGATTTTAAATAATGTAATTCTTGAGAAAATCATGAAAATTATGCACCACCAGGCTATCCAAAGAGCTTGAAAAACATGAAGCATGTAAGACTTGACCATCAAAAAGAATTTCTACAATGTTGGTTTGTCAGTCATAACAGGACTCTGAAAAATGAGGCCATGTGAGCCATACAGTCATTTCCTCTTGAAGCTGTGCTGGTGTGTTGGCTTCCCATGCGATCTTGGGAAACCAATGTGGCAAAGCACAGCTTGCTTTTTTACTTGAGCCAGTGGCTGGTGAGACAGGTGCCCTCTAGAAAGGAGAATGTTCACGCAATGCACAGATCAAAGTGGAGTGTGCTTGGGTAGGGCTTTCTTGGTGGCGGTCTGACAGATGCTACACAACATCAGATTGAGTGTGTTGAAAAAAGATGAAAGAACTTTTAATATCATAATACCTCAATAGTTGTAAGTTGTTGGGACCAAATGTGCCCCAAAGGAGCTCAACTACTGAGTCCTCTTAGCTGCCAGAACAACTTCTGGGAAGTTTGGTTGGGTGCAGCAGTACTTTGTGTTCTACTCTAAGGCTGTCACGGGAAGTACAAAGTGCTGATACACTACTGGAGTCAGTCCTTTGCAAGTGTGCTGTTTAGATCAGCAGAATAGCTGGCCATAGACTTGCTTTTTTAGTGGTATTACTGTAGCTTGTTTAAACTCATGCTTAAGTGCTGTTGTGAAAAAGATGCCTTCCAGAAACGTCTGAAGACATAGGTCTTCAGAGGTATTTAGGATTCTGGGTCCTGTGGAAGTCAATGGAGTTTGACATCTAAATGGTACTGAGGGCTCTAACTAGTTTTGACAATCTTCTTTTAAGACACTTTTCATGCAGAAGTCTCTGAACACTGTCTTTTTACTGCTTCTGAACCTGTATTACTGAATATTATATCATAGGTCTGTAAAAAGATGAAGTAAGTCTGCTTGCAAGTTCAGAATGGGTTGGCTGCTTTTTCTTTTTGTGGTCACAGTTGAATTACATTCATTCTGACTTTATGAACAGAGAAATATTTTTATTGGGTAATCAGTTTTGGGGAAGAGGGGCAATTTTGAGAAGCATGTTCCTGGAACTTTAAATATTATGTGGAGGAGGAGAGCAGAGTTAAGGAATTCCCTCAAGCGACTTAGTATCTGTACGCCAGTGAGTAATTTCACTAGCTGGGGGTGGGGGCAGAAAGCTATAGGAAGTAATTCTCTTACAACTTCTTAATTCTAGCTTGGTTTTCTATTGGAAAATGATGTTGATATTTCTCAGTAAAGAGTTTTACAGTTCTTAATTAATAAACATGCTTACAACTATCACTGTTCTCTGCCTCTCCCTTAATTTGACCTGTGGGCAAAAAAAATCCCTCATATACCTACAAGGATGAGGCCAACCTGATCCAAGCCCTGCCCAAAAGGCGGCACACAGCCACCCCTGGCCCAGGCACTGGCTGTCTCTGCTTCACCTGGCATCCATTGCCATCAGATTATTCTTATAACATAGAATTATCTTATTCTGCTAAGAGTACCACAGTGCATCTCACCATTAGCTGTTGGAGGAAAGCCAAGAAAAACTACACAATATGTCATGTGTAGTTTCCCTTTTCAATGATATATTAGAAGCTTTTTAAACCAGCTCACGTCAGAGAGTTTAGCTGTGGAGGTCTTCCTGAAGCCTGTATTTCACTGGGGAAGGGGAGCTTTCATAGTGCTGTGATGGTGATGGCTGTTTGTCAAAGGAAATATATGCAGAAAGTGATGCCAAAGATCTACCTTGTAGTTAGGATGGGAAAGCAAAACCAATGTAAGAGCAATCTGTCGGGATGTTACTGTTATTAGACAGGCGGACAAATGGGTGGATAGTTCCTGCTTGTTTTCTTACCAAAAAAAAAAAAAAAAAAGTTCTCATCAGTGTTATCAGCTTAGCCTCAAAATGACTTTCCTCCCCATTATTGCTTATAAACAAACCTTTATCACAGATAGCTAGCCTGCTGAATTAAGACGCTGTATTAAACAGTATATTGCTTCTGTCAGGGCCGATCGGCTGTTTGTGCAGATAATAATGCCAACTGCAACAACAACAATCAGCTAGTGTAAATTAACTTAACTGTGTGAAATAATGCCTCCTATATCAGATTAGCTTGCTGAATGACTTTATCCTTAAATTAAAGCTTGCTGGGGCGTAATAGTAAATCATTTAAATGGTGCTGGGCTTTTCAGGTAATGTCTTCATATATTACTGTAATTTCAATTCGCCAAGGCATGCAGATGGCTGTAGTCTCTAGTTCCTTGTCTCCAAAGCCTCTCCCGTGCTGCCATTTTGTAATTACAGCGCAGGCATGCTGCCTGCTGCTGTTAGATTTCCCATGGTGCACCAGCAGCCAAGGCAATGTATTTTAAAATTATTATTCTTGTGTGGCCCTCATAACATAAATGTAAATCTTTTATGCTAACGCTGTCAGGGGTTTAGCACTAGGGCTCCAAGGTGCTCTGATGTAGAAATCACCAGCAATCCATCAACCAAATATCATTTGGGATCCAGCAAATGACTTGCATTTTAGGAGGACTGTAAGCAGAGCATTATTGTAAGGTTAGAGAGTGATTTTGTTACCTTGGAAGCCTTGAAGGTGTTCTTTATTTATTTATTCTGCCATTGTACATGGGTCTTTAAGTAAGAAATCCTGCCCCAGCTCAAATGCCCAGCGTATGACTTGATGAAAGCTTACTGTACTTAATATGCTGAAGATAACATCTGAGCAAATAACAGCTTCCAAATTAAAAGCCTTAAAATATATCAACAAGACCAGACTAAGATAGATAGCTGTTATAAAAGCAATATAGAGAAAGAAATTCTCCTGGGTCTGTGCTGTGAGAAAGAATGGAATTATTTAGTCCTTCATACTCACATGCAAAGGTTCAGTGATTGCTTGGTATTAAAAATTCAGGTTTTATTGCCTACTGTTTCATAATTTTTTTAATTTGCATTTTATAAAAGGGCAACAAAATCAAATGGTTTGAGAAAGCCTTGTGATCGCTGTTAACTCTATGTGCAAGATATCCTTGCAACCGAATGCCACGTGTGTTAGAGCTCTTCCTCAGCCGAAGGTGGTATCGCCAAGTGCTGCTTCCCGACTGAGTGGTTCCGGAGCACAGTAATGGGACAAATGGCAATGAAGGTGCACCTGTATATTTATGCAGTTGAGGGCAGAATGAAATTAATGTAAGACATTGAAGGTAAATAGCTGGGGAGCAGCATTGTGTCTGTGCGGTTACAGGGCTGCTTATGCTGGGTCAGTGTTGACTGGTGAACACTGCACTGCTCGGCACAGTATTGACAGCTTGAGCTGCCCATATGTCCACTGCTCGGTGACATATTCCACCCAAACTTCTGTTTTCAGAGCAGGGGTGTTGGGCACCACTGTTTTCCATATCCATTTGTGGCAAGGCTCGAGAAAAAAACCTGATCACGGAAGACCTGCAGGCCTTCAGGTGTCATACAAACACAGTCACTTTCAGAAGCAGAGGCCGGGCTGCCTTGCTCTGAGGTTTTTTGTACAGCATTGTGCATAAATCAGTCCAAGATTCTTCTGATACTGTTAGCCTTGGTTGGGTCTGTGTACAAGTAAAGATTTAAGAGCATAGCTTCTCTTGCAGAGAGCAATAAAATTCAGCTGTTTCCATTTCTTCCACCTGAGCACTTCTGAACCTATGCACTAAGTTTTGCTTCTCCCATGGTAGTTGTAACCCCCTTGCAAATTGCAGGTCAAAGCACATTAGTCTCTTTACACAATGCACAGGTAGAGAAAACAATCCTAACATTTGTAAGCAATTGTGGCATGTTGTAGCTCTGCAATTCCCAGGAAAGAACAGAAAAGTGCTAGGTCAATTGCCTCTTGTCTTTTGGCTTCTCTCCAAAATTTGCCTCTCTTGTCTTTTGGCAACCATCCAAATCTGCTTGGACAACACAGAACAGAATATTTGAGGACTGGGCACACGCACCGCCACAAAGTGGCATTCCTCCAGTTTTATATGATGCTGTATGTGCAGTCTGATCCTCATGACCAGATCATTCCTCTCCCAGATGGACAGTCAAGACAGCAGACTCTTTAGAAGGTCCTGCTGAGCCCAATCTATTTCTCTTCCTGTGCCAGAACATATTAGACTTGCAGCTGGATAAAACAGTAGGCTGTGCTAACTAGTTGATGTATTTAAAAACAGAGAGATGAACAATTAAATCTTCTCAGCATGTATCTCTATCAAAAAAAATGATGGATGGGGATAGCATCTTTTCCTTGCAGTGTACAAGGAGTAGCAGAAGTCTCTGTCCCAGATGAGAACTCTCTCGATTCTGGTGTTTTGAGGATGTGGAAAGTTTACTGTTAACTATGACAATGTAAATCTTCTAAAACCTTTCAAAACTGAAGAGCAGTGAGATATGGTATTAGAAAAATATCAGAAGTCTCACCACTCTTGCTATGCTCTTTGATATCACAACAGCCGTTACTGGTTTTCATTCTGCTTCCTCCCTATCTACTAGTGGTTTCATGTCAATATTTGTTTAATGTGTTCCCCCCCGCCATATCTCAACAAGTCTGCCTTTTCTGGAGATGAGCAACATACTGATACTACTGATTCTGCCTTTTGGGATTTTTACTAAAAGTGTGCGTATTGAAAGTTTTAAATACCAGCATTAGCAAGGTATTTATGATACTGATGTGTGATCCTAGATGTTTCTGTGCCCTGGGGTGGACTAATGCTTTTCACACAGCATCATAGCTCCAGTAACAGGAAGGGTGAAGTCTGAAGTGAGGTGAATTATCCCCTTCTACTCAGCCTGATACTGCTTCTTTTATCTGGTAAAAGGATAGAGCAGAAGAGTGCCCTACACTTGAGGGCTCTGGGTCATGAAGGGTGGGAGTAATACAAGGTTCTGCAGTGCAAAGCTTTTCCATAGAGAGAGGAGACCAATAAAACATCAACGGTGCTGACACTAACATCACTGAAGGGCTCATTTGTGTCCTGCGATGGAGCTAGCTGGTAGCAGCCATGTCCGGCATGGGGCAGCCCCAGACATTTCCTGAGATCCCTGCAGCCCCCGCTGCCAACTCCTGGACAGGAACACCCTGTACACCAGACTTTGACAGCAGAACTACATTGTCCATGCTGTAGATAGGTACTACTTCTCCAGGTGAAAGAATCAAGGATTTGTTTTTTGAAAGCAATAGCCTACATTGGATTAAAATGACAGTATTGAACTGACCCTGTGCCAATCGCTCTGTCATGAGCAATCTAGAGGCAAAGTCTGACAAGTTTGGCCTGAAATGCTGCACATCAAAAGTGACATGCCAGTGTCATGTATGCCAGGAAGCAATGAGGTTAATTTGCATGATGTTTCTTGCAACACCATTAGCAGAGCTGAACACCATACAATGCTGTGCTATACTCTTAAAATAAGCTGTTCCCATATAGTCACTGATTGCTATATGATGGCTGGGAAGCAACTGTTTCCCAGTTACCTTTCTGCAGGAAATACTGGCCAGGTTAACGCAGGTATCTTTCAGTATGTGTTGAATGAGAACATTCTTCAGCTTCCACTAGCTGTTTCTGAAGAAATTGAAAAAGGAGAACTTGTATGATTGAACTGAGAATAGAGTCATATGTAATACAGCAAAAGAACAATAAAAACTTCTGTTGTATTAACAATGATAGATGGAAATAAATGCACAACAATACTAGACATTAAAAAATACACACACCAAAAATATTACATCGACCTGTGTGATGTGGTCCTTGATTGTGTAACTGTTTTCTTCTCATTACCATGATTCTGTCATTTTTAACTGGGGATTGAAGCCAATGGTCTTCCTGGAGAAGACAATGGAAGATTGCTGCCTCAAAAAAGCATTCTGAACTTCTTGCTTCAGAGTCACTACTCAGGAGGGATCATTGAATATTAAGATCTTTCATCAGCTCTAGCCGAGTACATTATATGTTCACTGTAATTTAACCATAGCTAATTAGAGCTGGGAAAATGGGAGTTTTGCCGTTGTTTTCAGTGGAGCCAAGAGTTCTCCCATTCTGTTTTTCTGCAGAGATCTAATACTCCCTCAGTGGGCTTAAGATTTTGATAATGATAATGACATAGCTGTAATATATCTCTGGGGAAGGAAGACTGCTAATTGTCAGCCATGACAAAAGTATGATTACTCTTTAATTGTGTTCTTATAAAAAGGCATTATATGTATTTCCTGTTAACTGCCTAAGCACAAGAACTTTACTCAAGTTTCTTGTGTTGGAAGGCCATAATAAAGCAATTAATTTTGAACAGAATTTTTGTCATAGCACAAAGAACCACCTAAGGCTCATTCTTCACAAGGATTGTACCCATAATTTTGGTAAAAGTGGTGCTAGTAGATATTCACCATAATCAGATGGGACCACAGATGCTTTTCAGACCTTGATATTTTCGTAGTTCTTATAACAGTTTCTGCCATATAGTGTGAGTTTATTGACTGACTGTTGAGGATCTGATTTGGCTATAGGATTTCGCCCTGATAGCACTTTTTAATATTATAAAAAGTCACTTAAACTTTTCAGTCTGGCTTGAGAGATGGAAGTAGTCAGCTTTAGATCTTTCCCAAACAGCTTTTCAGAAAGCTTCTACATAATGAAAGTTACCTTTGTAGCCCTATTTCACGCAGGTTTTGTTTGTTTGTTTTATAAAATGCTGCATTTTACACCTCTCTTCCCATGCAAAGTGCAAACATCTGCTGCTAGAGTCCATGGCACTTCCTCCTGTGTTATGTCTTGCCATTGTCATTTGACCTTGGGTCCTTAATTCTTCAGCAGTTGTTACTCTCTCTAGGAAGTCAAAAGACACACTGAAACACTCATGTAAAATTTTCTAGTGCTCCCATTTCAAATTTATATTATTGCAAACTGCACTAAAATCAGATGACAAAGTTGTAATCCATCTTGCCATGAAATTAGGAAGGATTCTGTATATCTTTCATTTTCAAATCTAAATGTAGGAAATTTTTAATATTTTTCTTTATAATCTTTATCTACTGTATATGTAATGGAAAAATGGTCTCCAATCTGTGTCTGTGAATTTTTAAAACATTTATTAAATATAAAAATATCCATATGTCACATAAAATCTCCTTACTTTCAGCTACTTAAGCTGGCAGGTCATAACACCTGTGGTAATATTTGATAACATAATATGTAAGAAAATTAAGAGTCCTTGAAGAATAATGGAAGGCTAAAAAAGTATTTTCTTGAAAAGTTGTGTTAAATGGGAATTAAGATAAAAGGAAAGTTGTGGTGCTGAAAATTAGCCTTTTCTCCTTGAATTTGCAAGGATATGGACAAAGGAAATGCTAATACTAATATGTAATCAAATATCATAGTAGGCTTTGTTTTATACCCAAAAGATTATTTGTTTTGAATCTCAGCAGGGTGCACTGAACAACATTCCCTGCTGACTTTTCAGTGTGGGCTGACTGATCTTGTCTCCTTTCCTATTAATCAATATTGTACTGTTCTGATGTAAGTGAAGGTAATCTAAGATTTCAGTGAGGTAAAGGGAAGAAGGATCTGATCCTCCATATTCATATATGGTTTATTTAATATTTTGTTCATAATTTCCTAAAACTTTTTTTTTTCTGTAGAAAAATAGGTTGATTTTGTGTGCATGTAGCTCCACCTTTTCCTGATGATTATTTACCATCTTCCCTGCCGCTCTAACCTGAACAGAACTGGAAGAAAAAGCAGGGGAGGGGAGAATCCTGTTGAAGTGTGTATGTGTGATTTATTTACATCACTGATTGCTAGGGAAATAGATGGAGCAATTAATGGAAGAACACCTGCTATTGGGTATTCATATGTCCTTAGTAAGCCTTCAGAATCCTAAAAAGACTTTATTATCATTAGCTAATTGAAACTGAGTTCAAAATAAGAAGTAATGGCTATCATTTTTCCTAGCACTAAACCTTGGATTCCCTCCCCAATCATTGTTTCTAATTGTAGCCTCATCTGCTGATTACATTTACCTTCCTTTTCATAAGATCTGCTGGAAACACTTTTTGTATATAGTGTTAATGGAGAGTAGATCAATTGCAAATTTCTAGAAGCTGATTTTCCATAATAAGAGCTCATACCAGTCCCTTTAATTTTTAAAAATTAGACTAATTCTGGGCTTTTAACACACACACTCGTCCTCACTCCCCATAAATAATATTTTGTACAGTTATGGGTCTGTAGAAGTCAATAAAATTTCTCCATTTACTCCAATGGGGTCAGAATTTCACCTTTCTGTTTTATACAGATTTACAAAATATAATAAAGAGCCAATGATTTTCTATCTTCTTTGTTGTTGTTGTTGTTTGAATCTGGGATAGGGATGTCTACCTGTAAATGCCTTTGCTGCATACATGAATTCCTACTAAACTAGGTAGAGATTTTTGTGGATGGCAGGAGTCACTGCTGTTAATGACCAGTTTTGAACATCAATCAAAACTCTGGCATTTTGTAAGTTTGATGTGCAGCCCTTTTTCTTAGCCTCCAACACCATCTTTCTTCCTGAGACTTGGTGATATTTTACAAAATCTATCATATAACCTCAGTTGCTCTGGACATTTTCTTCTAGGTCTGGAATGCAAGAGTCAGCAGCACACTACTATCAATTGTGCTAAAAGATACTGACAAGTCATGTATTATGAGATTTGACCTCTAGCCACGATATAAGAAGCCTGAGCAATGTGCCTTGAATTTCTGACCCTGAAAAACAAATAAAGAACAGAGAAAGTGTTTCTTCAGCTTCAGTTCTTGTAGGAATGAGCTGGGAATAAGTGCCTTCTGGTTTATTGTGGGCAGTGGTGGAACTTTCTTTTTCTCTAAAGTCTAAAAAAGTATGTGCCCAGACTATAAAGAAGCAGAGAAGACTGAATAGTAGAACATGAAAAACATGAGGCATCTCTATATTCATCTTTAAATATAGATGATTATTTTGAGAATTTCAAGAGTCTGATGAAAAAGAAATTGTCCTTACTTCAACTTAAGGTTAATCTTTTGACAATGACAGTGTTATAAAAATTTTTTAGTGACTAGTATTAAGATTAAAAAAAAAAAAACAACCCAAAAAAACCAAAACCTATATATGGGGTAGTCTGTCACAGACAGTATATGCTGAGAAAGCCTGTTGATGTGGTCTGTTTGGAATACTGTATTTGAAACCCTCCCAAACCAGCTCATACCATACTTGGAGAAAATCAGAGGTGTAATTATTGCTGTGTAGAATGGATTATTTCATGTGAGAGATGGTTCCAATAATAATTTTGTAAGCAATGAATCTTTGATGTTAAGGACATGCTTATCTGGCTACACAATTTCCTTCAGTAAGAGAAAGAGAGCACACTTGGTACAGATTCTGACTTGTATTTGATGGAATAGAAAGTTTTAAGTCCAAGAGTCCTGGCAACTTTGCAGACTGCTTTTTTAAATTCTGTTGCAAAGAGGGATTGCAGAGGCTTTTTCCTGCGCTTTGCCTGTCTTGGCGGGAAGGTAGCCTGGACAAATTGCAAACTGTACAAATGAGGTCTTGGAGCCAGTTTTGGGTGCAGTCCTGTAGGTTATGTAAAACAAAATAGAAAGGATTCTGGCCTTCATTTAACATTATTGTATGGTGAAAATGGGAAACCTTTATTAAGCAATTATTACAGGCACGTATTAATTTTATAGAACTCAGGGGTTGCAAAGACAGTTATGGTGCACTAAAGCCTTTAACACGTCTTCAGTAAAGACTATGTAGAAAGAAGGAGGGCCTGAGGACTCTTCAAAAAAAATACGTGGTGGAGAATAATTGGACTCGGTTGTAATTCATCTATGTGAGATGTAGAAAAATGTCAGATGCTTATTGGTGCGTCTCATAGTATCTGTATTCAATAACTTAGAATATGATTGTGCAAAAGAGTTACTGGTCTCCCTTTCCATCTCTTCCACGGTGCACATGGTGCTAAGCTAGCTTTATCAGTGTGCTTCTGACACTAGTCAGATTGTTGCCTGAGCATGGCTTTTATACTCTTGGAGATGATCAGAGAGCAAGTGCCACCATGGGAGACAGTCAAGGTTTTAAGTTTCTTGTGTGTTCCATGGGAGCATAGTTTCAAACTGATCCTCATGGGGAAGTGTAGTGCTCCCTTAGTAATCACTTCTTTCTTTT
>VXBL01004712.1:1586403-1657137 GCA_013400195.1 Aramus guarauna | reverse complement strand
TTTTTTTTTTTTCTCTGAGATTTCCCAACATGATATGTGAAACAAAATTAAATGACTCTGATATACTAAACTGAAGTGACAGAACAGACTTAGTGGGGGGAAAGGACTGTGCTCCCTTACCTTTACTGCTTCAGAAAAATTGTTCTCACTATAAAACCTAACTATAAGATATGGTTTCTTAGTGTAGTTGGTAAACAGCCTACCTTTTAGTCAAGCACATCTTTAAAAATATGATGCATCACCTTACAAAAACAGTTGAAGATTTTTCCGCAAAAATCCATATCTTGTCCCATAAATGAGAATGTTAAATGATGAGCACTTCCTACATTATACACATCCCTGGATGTGATGTCCTTCTTGGTGAATTTTTGTTAAGAAACAAAATACAATTTTTATTGAGATCAATAAAAGATTAAGGTGACAAAGTGATTTATTGGCTGTACTGAATGCTCATTTTTTCCCCAACAACAACAACAACCAACCAAGAAAAAAAATAGAGGATGCCATGAAGTGTTTTTTATTTAGCTTTGTTTTTACCTTGGGTCCTTGGAAAACTGGGAAAACAGAGCTAAGTCATCCATCAAATCTTAAAATAGTGCTTAAAATGAGTAACTGCTGCTCTGGCCCTCAGACTACAACATATGGAGGAACTTATTATATGACCCACTACACACCAAAGTCCATGGAAATACTCCCATTAACTTCAATGAACATAACTCCGGTGCTGCATAATGAAAGCAGGAGAGAAACCAATTTATCAGTGCATGAGAGATGGTGCTCGCCATCAAGTCTTTCTTTTGATTACTGCAAGGCTGCAAAGCCAGTTTGCCTCCTTGATGTATGATTTGATGTGCCTCTGAAGAAAACTTTATTTAAAAGCTCTCAAAGAGGGGTGGATTAAATGTCCCTGGAAAAAGATACCCTGAATGTACTTTTTCCCCCAGGATCAACATCTCTCATATTGGTTTCCCCTTGTGTGAATTTAAGTAGGGTCTGTAATGAAGCAGTATTAAAATTGTTGTTTCTGACTCCTGCAGCTCCTCCCTAGTGTTGGCAGAATTGCTTTCAGTGACGGATCCCACGTGAATCAGGGTATAGGAAATGAAGCAGTGTTTTGCTATGTTGTGGCTGAATATTCCAGATGAGCTATCACCACTGGTGCTCTGAGATGCTCAGGGCACTGCAGGCAAAGCTTGAGGCACTTGAAATTGGTGTAACCTAGCTCTCACTGCAGAATATTTTTGCACCATCTATTGATTAAGTGGCAAATATCTAAATCTGCTTCGGTCTAGTCTGAGAAGGAAAATATTAGAGGAATTGATTTGCACCCTCAGCAAATTTGTTCACACTTCACTTCTGTCTGGCCATTGCTTACAGCCTGAGCCCAATGCCTAGCTTAGAAAGAATGCCAGGGTGAATGCTAGCTGTCTTGTATTTCTACAAATTGCCATTGACTTGAAAATATATATTTTGCATATATATCAGCAGATAGACCTTAGCATGCTTGTTTAAATGCATGAAGTGAAATGAAACGCAAATTTTAATTATTTAGAGTGGAAATGTTTGCTTGAAAAGTTTTGTGTACAGTGACATTGTACCAGATGTATCTGAATTAGGACTAATCCCATTTCTAATGTGTAAGGTGTAAAGTTTTAGCATAATTTTTTATGTTATGAAAAACAGCAGTAAAATAAATCTGGAATCCTAAAAGAGAGATGCCAACTCTACATATAAGTAAAATTTACCACTTATATAAAAGCAATGATCTACACCTCACTAAACACAGGTTCAATCGAATATATAGCATCAAACCTAACCATTTATGAATGTAGTCATTACTGTTCTCTGCTTTTAAATAACATTTTAAATTTGTATATGATTTACTGTGATATACTCTTTATCAGTTTTAGAGCACCATTGCAACATTTTATATTAAATTTAATTTTAACTGTAATTTCATCTTAATTTTTAATATCAGAACCTTTCCTTTAGTTAATATTTTATGCATATTTATTTCCATTCTTGTTGCAGTGTCCATGAAATTGTTGATACCATTGATTGAAAAAGAAAACATAGCATTTCATAGAAAGTTTTGGAGAAAGCATGTTCTAAATGAGAAAGCTCAGGCTCGTTTTCATTGTTGTAGTCTTTTGTATGAGTGTTACAGAAGTGTTTCTGCTTAAACTCTTATGTCTTTTAGCAGTAAGATTCCATGCCTTGTGAACCTGCACCAGTTCGTTGCACTATCCATCAGCTATTCTTGTCTCCTCACAAGTGTGGCTTGGTTTCTTTTCCTTTGCTGCTGATTATGTAGCTTACAACCAGGTGTAGAACATATGATGGGGGTGCACTATGTCATACAAGCACGGCAGAATGAGGTGCTGGGTTCTACCGAAGCTGTTCCTTACTTTCTGAGGGCTGCTTGCCCCTCTGCAACCCCATCTCAACACACAGCAGAAGCTGATGAACTTTATAATGCATCAGTACACCAGATTTTGCCTGATGGTTATTTGGTGCACCGAAGCAAAAAAGGAACTTTTGTTCACTGCACACATTGAGCTGCAAAACGGGGGATTTGGAGTTTAAGCACTGATTAGGTTCAATCTCTAAAGAAGGTATGGAGTTGGAGAGAGTCCCTTATGTATGGAAAGCGATACCAACTAAATACCAGTGAGAACTGCCTGGAGGAAGGACATCAGTGCAACACACAGATGGCCCACTGCTAAAAGCAAAATAGTGTGGTGGCATCATTTATTTTTTTTTTAATATGTAGTAAAACATAATTGTGCACAGCAAGTACTTGTGTGCTTCTTATTCTCTTCTGAAATATATAGAAACTGGGTTTTTATCAAGTTTGGTAATTCCTGAGACTTCAGAGTTATAGCAGCCCTCTGTACCTTGCTTTAAAACAAGAACTGACTTTTCAGCGTGCATGTTTATCCAACTCTATCAGGGAGAAAGAATATATGCAATGTGTAGTATATCTTTGAACTAGACAAAATCTCAGCTGGCAAAATAATCTGTATGGGAGATGCTGCTTCTGAGCATTCTGCACATTTAGAAAAATCTAGTTCACGTGTGCTTGTATGTATAAGCACCAGAAAAGCTTGGATCAGCCTTCAAGTTTTTTTGGAGTGTTCCTGCTATTTGACAGTCCCCGAGTCCAGTTATGATAGGTAATATGGTGTGCAACTTCAGTGCAACTTCAGCACTTAATCTTTCTGTGTGACTATTGGTCGAGTAATTTACGTCTCTTTTCACATTTTCTCCCACGTTAAAGGAGCTAGTAGCACTGCTTTACTTCACAGATGGTGATTCTGAAGGTAAATGAAGCTCAAAATTCAATTTTTAAAATTCTATTTTAAACTGTATGACTGGTACAATGATGAAATAAAAACAGGGTAATCATAGTTGTTGAACAATTTTATGTCTTTCCCCAGAGATAACTGTATTAATTTGCCTTAGCCGTACATGTAGAATTGTGGGAATGAAAGCTCAGGCCAATGCGTATCACTTCTTTGTTTGGCATGTTAGCTTGGCCAAGAAACCCAGTAAAGCATGTTTGTGAAAGGCATTTTCATGTCCTAAAGCCATATTGGAGCACAAACAGGCAAGATTCTATCTTCTTCCAAAATGCTATGTAGGTCCTTAGCACAGGTTTGTGATATGAGTTGTTTCCCCTGAATCATCCTTCACAGGGTTTTCACCTTTCAGTTTGGCAGAGGTAGTAGCTGCCAGTCTAAATGTGCCATTTTTTTTTTTTTTAATCCATCTACACATCTTCCTGCTGAGATAAGTACTTTTTCTTCTCCATCTTCTCTTTCTTACTGCAGAGAGAAAGGCATATTAACATCATTTTCTCTGTATGCATCCTATGCATGTAAATGAACATGTGTTCTATATTTTGTTTATTTTGTGGTGCTTTCCAATGGGATAGTAATCAAAAGTATGTGTAGCAAAATGGTACTGACAGCATGTGAATTGAAAAGTCTTTGCCCATAGATGGTCAAATGATTTTGTGCATCATTTTGGAAAGAGCAAGAATATTTCCAGTGTTTTGAGGAGCTACTCTGATTTACACAGAATTATTCATAGCAAAACGTGCAGATGTGGAGCCCTTATCTATAGATATCTTGAAATTTATTGCTTTTTAATTATTTGAAATTACATCCTTTTAAAAACAAGTTTCAAGGAAAGTCTATTAGTGTATATGTATTTTATTGGAGGAAATGAATAAATAATTTCTGTTTAAGGCAGGTGATAGATTCAAAATAGCACTACCGTTAATAATTGAAAGTTAAAAGAAATGTACAAATGTGTTGCCAGGACTGCCGAAAACAATGAATCATGCATTTATTATTTTAACAGATATATAATCAGCAGGGAACTCTTATTTAGAGAGCTGGTTAGTGTCTGCTGTGCTGGTTCAAGCCAAATCCAGGGTGTTTGTATTAATGCAGCTCATGGAATGAGTCTAATGCATAGAAATCAGAGGGCAAAGAGTGCCATAAATGTGAGTTGATTTTGGGGGGGAGAGGGTTGTTGCTTTTTGTTTGGTTTGGTTTTGGTTTTGTTTTTTTTTGTAGACATCACTTTCCTAGCAGAGCTGGGTTTTGCATTATTGCTGGTCAAGCCTCACTGGGTGATAGGGAGGTATTTTGAAACAGGGCAATAGCTAAACATCCTTCACATGGGTGTCATTGCAGGAGGATGTATCTCTTACGTGCATTTGTGTAACTGCCTGAGAGGGAGAGTAGCAACAGTACCAGATAACTGTTTAAGATGGGAAGCAAAATTGCAAGGGTTCATGGTCTCAATATTTATGTATTAATTACTCAGATTTGCATAAAAGTAAAACAATCTTAACTAACTATGTAAAAAAAAAAAATTAAGCCAAAATGGCTGTTGATATCAAAGATCCATCCGCTTATGGTCTCTCTCTGCTCCTTTCTTCCCATATAAAATTCTACTGACTCTTCCTTGGGGAAGGAAGCTGCCATCATAAAAAGATCAGATAAAGAGAGGAGAATAATAATGGCAGCATTAGCAAGAAGCTCTGCGTAATACCACTGCTTCTGCCGCCGTACCTCTGTCCTCCCTAGCAGGTTCCCTGAAGCAAGATGCAATATATCTTTTAGTTTGAATATTTCATTTCCAGGGGTACATCTGCTTTTCTTTCATGTTATATTCAGCGTTACCTATTTATAACACTTTTTAAAACCGATTTTCCAGCTTCTTGATATGGTACAAGAGAAACAGAAGCTATGTATCAGTGTAACGATAAAAGGCATGACAAAAAGGGGAAAGTAATAATTGGTTGCAAATCAAGTTATGAACCTCAAGCAAAAATAAAAGTGGAAGAAAGAGAGAAGAGAGTTTTATAACCTCAGTAAATAGCAGAAATTACAATGTGCTGCGTACATTTGGTTTGCACTTTTATACCAAGTTAGTGGATAAGGATATTTATCTAATGTCATTTGCTCTACACATAAACTCTTCTGATTTAGATGATAGATAGAAACCATTTATACAGATAAACACAGTAGGGGTCTAAACACGGATCCCTGTGGAACACCAGATGTGAGTAAATGAACATTTGATTTTCCTCTTGTCTGCTTCTGACAACCTGATGGATAAGAAACCATCTCCTGAATTCCCTTAAAACCTGATAGCACTAATGCAGATAATAACATAGAGTGAGATATGGTATTTATTAAATCTGCTCTCTAAATATTAATACGACAGCAGCTGTGATCTTTCTACTCTTTAACTGTACTCTTTAAGCACTGTGTCACTTGCTAACAAAGATAAATGCACAGGGCTGATGTAGAGGGTTTAGGACCACAGGGGTATTCAAATACTTAAGATTCATGCAATTTAGAAATTAATATTCCACATCACAATTGATTAAATAAAAGTAGTGTGAGAAATTTACAAAATTACTTTTAAAATGGAAACAGATTGTGTGAATGGAATAAAAAGCAGCTATGTTAATTCTTTTTTGTCCATTATCCCAGGTGGATCTAATGCTAACCACTGAAGAGTGTATTAGCAGAAAGGAGCTTTAGTATTTCGTAAGTTAGAAATATCATCTCTGAAGTGTCAGCAGTTTTATATCCATTTTTCTCTCCCTCTCCACTTCCTCCATATCTTTGAGACTGAAAGTCTTACAGAGGAAGAGGCCACCAGGGGCCATGTCTTTGCCAGATGCTTTTATTCACTATGTCATGTCTTTTCCAGAGTTAACAGTCAAATGCACTTGTAGTCCAAGCATTCTTGGGTGGTGGCGTTGTGACTTCCAGTGCTATAACTTCTTACCTAAAGCTAAACTCACCAACTCCCTCTTGCCAGAAAAGCCCATAAGCCCAGCACCACTCCCAGGTCACCAGTGCTTCTTATTTATTAGCCCAATTTGATTGACTTTGGCTGAACGGGGCTTCACATTTATCAGTGAAAGCATAGCAAGGTTCAGTACCAACTTTTGCACAGGTGATAATTCTACTTTCTTTCATGTAGCGTAAATCCCAGTCTAAGGGAACAGGGAAAACTGAAACCAGTATCACCCAGACTCTTAGGAAATCCTGTGATCTGTTGCCTTAAGCAGTTGGTTTCTTTGGGAGAGAAGTTACAGTGTCCAAACACAAACTGTGGAGCTGTGTCCACATTTGTGTGGAGTTTGAAGAGCTGATCACATTCAGCTTGTGTAATCAGCGGAGCATGAGGTGGTATTTAGCATCAATGTTCAGGTAGCTTTTGGAATCCCACATTAGGTGCTTGTATTTAATGTGTTCTTTGTGTTCAGTTGCATACATGTGTGGAAGAGGAGGCCCCATTTGCTTCATACCAACTTCTCTGGAAAGAAACTCAATCCACAGAACAAAGCCTCACTTGTTTACACCAAGATTAAATTGCTGAGATGACATGTTTAAGAGGAAGAGACTTCTTGGAGACTTCCTTGCTAGATTCATTAAGGATCCTTTCAGCTCAGCTTTGCCCAGCATTGTCCAGATTTGAGCTGTTACACTTCTGGGTACCTGTTGATCTCTTCAGTCCAATGTTTCTGATACTGCAGTGTTTGTGGGTATTGCAAATGGGCTATAGCTACCTTCTAATCCATGACAACATAGCTTTGCTCTTGATTGAGATAGTGCAGCTTTATAGGCTCTTCTGCATCAAGTCTATCAGTCCCAACTTGAATATGTTGATCAGTGATTTCATACTGGATTCAATAAACATAGTAGCAGGTACTTAGAATAATGTTACTGTTAGGAATGAAAAGCTAATTGACTTTGAAGAAAATAACCCACACACAATTTGTACCACTCTGCTGATCAGAAACTGGACTATAGATAATTGAGATGGTATGAAAAACCTACTACCTCATGCTCACAATTTTTGGATCCATTAATTCCTACAGTGTTTTGTGCCTACCTACAGGAGGGTGTTACAACAGCTTAGTTCATTATAAACAATTCTGCCCCATTTACTTTAGAATTTTGTGGTTGTTAATCCATAAATGTGTAGAATGCAAATTTGCAAACAAATGAGCTTGGAGATAGCGACTCTTTTCTGCAATGCCCTGTTTCAGTATGATGTTAAAGATTCTATAAAAAGGACAACCATATTTTCACATAGATGTCTGTATGGTTATACTTAAGCCTAAATGTGAAGAAGGTTTTGGATGGTAGATGGTCTGGGGCATTGTCGAGAGATTTTGTTTTATATTGCTTTGGGTGTTTCTTTGAGGACATGAATCACAAAAACGTAATCCAAGCTTGTGTGTTCAATTCCAAAATGAAATAGAAGTTTGATGTGGATTATGGAAGCACAGAGTTTGTGACCAGTATGTGACATTTGATTCTATAAAAATAAAAAATTGAATGAATTCTGTTTCACTCAAAATGTTATTCGACGTTGTTATTGGTGCTCCTGTTCTGCTTTTTAGAAGGGGAAAGGAAGAGTGTCATGGTGCTTGTGACAGAAAAATTCGAACTGTCATTGAGCGTCATTATTTTCAATATGATTCTAATGTCAAATGGGCAGTTTTTCCACAGGCTTAGAATTTTGCCTTAATCCAAAGGATACATCTTGAAACTTTTTTTCTTCTCACAGCTTTCCTTAAATATGTTTTCAAGTGCTTCCACAGCATTTCAGGATGCTAATTGTTAGTTCAGATGCCTTTCTCCTAGAAGACAAGTAACTCTCTATCCCACTTTTAAGTAACCAGCAGATTTAACAGCATATTTTGTACATGGTATTTTCCTAAATCAAAGTTTTTGCAAACATATTTGATATATAGTTTATGAAAACTTTGTAGTCTGGAGTTCCAAACTCCTGCAAGGAAATTTAAACCTACTGATAGTAGCCTTGAGTTTCTTGGTTTCCTTTTATGGATCCCTTACAAATAATCCTCAGATGTCTAAAAGGTAAACCACTTGAAAACCACTGTTATGGGTTAAAGTAGTCTCAACAGATAAAAATATCTTGGTTTAAAGGGAAAATTCTTTCATCAGATCTGATAAATTTATGCTAACCTCAATTTTTCAGCCAGATTAGCAGCAGCTAGGAAGGGCAATAATTAGGGTTCTGATGTTAGTATTTAAAGAGGAAACCTTCTTGGAATATTGAAGTCTTATTTTCACCTAGCATTTGATTTGATTTCACTCTTTTTTACTAGCATAAGTCTAGATAAGAAATTGCTCATTGGAAGTAGCATCCCAGGTGAATAACTATTTTCTGTGAATGGAGTCACCATATTTTTTTCTCTGGGTCTGCAAGAAGCCAATCCAGTCTAATGGGTAGAGAGAACAGCAGCATTATTCATAGCAATATGTAAAATACCCTCTTGGGCTCACCATACATTTTATCTTTCATTATCAAATTGACACTCCTGCATGGGTAGATTCATTCTCTGGCAGGGAATACCACAGGCTATATTTTTGTACTTTTTCTCCCTCCATCCAGGCATTCTCTCAATGCCTTGGTAAATCATCATGTTAAATCATTAATAGTGAAGAAAGGCATGCTACGTAAGCAATTATATACTGATTAATGTCTGAGTTAAATCCCTCTCTTCAAAGATATTGCTGACCTGCTGAGTATCTCCATAATATTCATTTTCTTTGTTCTTTGGTAGAAGCTGATGGCCTAGCAGTCCCAGCACAAAGGCAGGAGTGTTCTTAGGTTCAAATCCTCGTGCGCAGCACTGAACATGAAGAGTTGAAATTCTCTTTCGAAGTCAACATGGGGAACACAAGGGCTGAAAATCTTCAGTAAAGCTTTATTTAACTGGTAAAATTCTGGGCATGCTCTCAAAACTCTTGTCCTTGGTAACATCACGGCAATTCCAGTGGTACTAGCAGTGATGGGAGCTCTTGCAGAGATGGGCCATGAGTGCTGGCAGTACCGCATGAATTCAGCCTGCTGTAAGTGTAGATGACATGGTGCTTAAAATGTGGGGAACCGTAAGTGCCTTTCTCCAGTGGAGCTCCTAGTCTAACTACTAACATGAGAACCAAACAGGCATTGGCTTATGTAGGAATGGTTTGAATCGCTTCATTATCCAGGTGTTAGAGTCTGTACAACGCAGGCAGGGAGACAATAGACTGAAATCCTGACTGGTGAAGCAGGATGGGATTCAGGGGAAAGAGATGATATTCTGGTGTTTTCCTGATGATAAAAAATACTGCATAAAATACAAAACCTATTGGAATTCCCTGAGATGTCTGTGATGCTCAGTCTATAACTGCAATGGTAACATCTGTAAAGTTATTTTACAGGTGAAATTAATTCTGAAACAGGACCATGTCAATCCTTATGTGATTTACTGTAGGGTGGCCTTCCTAAGCTGAGGAGGACATCCTTGATAGACATACGCAAAAGTCATGAGCTTCTTTCACTGCATTGTACTAACGGTTTAAATGCACTGATTTCTCCTTGTTGAATATGTAAATGTTTAGCTACTTACTTCCAAAAGTGTGTTCCCAATGGCGACCTCATGCCACCGAAATGTAAGTTTGTGCTATTAGCTCTTTAGGATTTAGGTGCTGCTTTCTTTTTGTGCTGAGGGGCAAACCACTGATAAATAACATTCACATACTTAGTAGCTAAGGAGGAAAAGGAAGTACCAACATTGTGTATCTGCTGACAGAAAGAAATATGTATAGGATATTTGCATTGATAGTATTTTCAGACATTTTCTGGTTTAAAATCAGAAATAGGTATTGAAATATGACTGACAAGTTCCACCTCTTCTACTACAGAAAATAAGAATCTAAGACTAATTTTGTATTTTTTCTCTTTCCCTTAGCTGTGCTAGCTATTCCTTTGCATTTGGGTTATATGTTCTCTGCTAGACCAAAGCCTGGATGAGAGAACATGGTTCAGTACAGTTGTGCTGTAGTCAGGACCGAAAAGATGGTAGCATGCTAAAGGGTATTTTCTGTAACATCAGATCCCGCTTTGCCACTCTGCATGAAAGAATGGTAACACGAGAATGATGGCTTTGTAAACTCTCCTTATTTAAGGCTTAATCCTCTCCCACCACGGTTCAGATCTCTCACTTTGGTATGCAGGTATCAACCTTTGACTGCTGGGAAGTGTGTCCAGCTTTCAAATGGGGACAGATGCTTCCCCACTTCTGTAGCAGAAGTGAAAATAAACCTTTTAGCATGACCAAGGATATGCATTTTGTCAGACCCACTGAGGTGAGAAGCTATCACTTCAGAATTGTTACTCAAGCTGTCTTTTGTGCTATTAGTGCTAAAATATTCATTGTATATTAATTTCTGTTTATACCGACAACCTATGCCAGGTTCTGTTATAGCCCAAGGACCACATTGGATGGTAGAGTTGAAATGGAAGTTGAGTGTATCTTCAAAGGTATTCAGATGCTGTACAGAATGCAAGCCCAGCAGAAAAGGATCAGTTCCTTTTGCTTTGTACAATGAATTTTTGTTGTTTCATGCATACAGCTCTGCACATATTTAACAATATTGGCTCTGTTTCTTTTGAGGTGCTAGTGGTAATGTTATTTGTGAAACAAAAATTTCTCTCGAATTTGAACTTTGTGCTACAGTATTTCAGCTGTTGTAGTCCATGATTTTTGGCAATGCTGATTACCTGTAAATCCTCTTACCTGTTTTTCCAACTGAAGTTATTCAACATTTCACAAAGTCCAGTAGAGAGATTCCAGAAATGCTGTAGCTATTAAAAGTTTTTTTTTACCTTATATCTGCATAAGAATTTTCAGTCATTCATCATGAAGCACCATAGCAAATTGTGTGAAGTTTGCGCTTCTTGAAAGTGCCACTACTCAAACATTTTTTCATCTCCTTCCCCCAGCACCTATTGCCATTCCATCTCTGTTATCAGGTTAAGAAAATCTATATTCTGTGCAAGCTTGACTGTAGTAGTACCACAGGTGAAATCACTTAAGTAGCTCATGGTAGGGCTCCCAGCCATGCTCCTTATGCTCCTTCAGAAGAGAGGTGTATATTGCCCTATAGCCTCCTTATAGACACTAGCCAGCCAGTCTGATGAGAAAGGTCCTGGCCATGCACCCAGGGGCAAAAGCCACAGTCCCTGTTGAGGTCCACCTGATTGTTCCAGGGGGTGGAGGGAGCAGATTTTCTGTTAGCTTTTACCCTAGTGCAGGCACACATGCAAGATAAAGGAGAGCATTAGCCTTCTGGATGAGCTCAATTAAAGTCAACAAAGAGTAAAAAAGCAAGCACCTAAAGTGCTACAGTAGTGTGGGGCTCATGGGTCTGGAATAAATGAAAGAATGAAATATTCAGTTGCTGCAGTAAGACTTTCGGTGAAGAACACTTTATTGCACACAGTGTTTCTCCCTTTCATATTCATTTTTTCCATCATCATTGTTTATTTTCATCTGATGCTTTAGGGTGAAAAGGTCCATTAAAATAATGAAGTTTAATGTTTGAATATATTTTTTTCATTCCTTCTTTCCCTTTCCCTCCTTCTCTCTCCATCTCTTTCACATGCACACGCATGTATTTCAAAAACATGGACCAAAAGCACAAACCAAGATCACCCACCAGATGAGGGCTCCTGAGCATGCCAGAGTTTGAATTACTGGCTGGGTAGATGACACCGTACTTGGTGTTTTTCAGAGAAGACTGGCTGACTTACAGGAAAATTAGGATGTCCTGTCAGGCTTGCAATAAAAGGTGAAACTACAGGGAAATATCAATAAACAAGTAAGATTTTAGGGGCTGCTTGTATTCTTGAGAGGAAAATGTGGCAAGAGAAGAGAGGCGGCAAGAAAAGGTAGCTCTGCTTCAAAGGAAAAGCAAACAGGCTATAATGATTCCAGAAGAGATATAAAATTATTAGCAATTTGAGGGAGAATATTATCTCCTAAGTGATGTTTGGAGAATATTATGCCAATAAATTCAGTGTCTTTTAAAAAGTCTACTAATTTCATCAGCTTCCTCGATTTGTGAAAAAGGATGGCTCATAGATAGTTGCGGTGCTTAGGATACCTGTGCTCTCTTGGTTTTGTTGTCTTTGCCTTTGACTAGTTGTTTGAAGCCCTTTGCACCTCAGTGTTCCTTCCTTCTCACCCTCATTTTACTCTCTGTCTTTTCTACTGTAACTTGTGCACTGTTTGAGAGACAGTAGTATACCTGCAGTATACCTACCATACAGGGCTTGATTTTAGCTGGTGCTTCAAAATGTTATTGTAACTTTTTAAAATCAGATTTGTATACATTTTTATTAAGATAATCAATAGGCTTTCTAAATTTTTATTTTAGTGATGTTCCCTTTCTTTCTGGTCAAACTTACANATAAACTGTTAGTATTAAAAGGGAAGTGATCACTTGTACTACATTGAATCTGTTTCTGGAGCAGAAGTTGTATTTGTAAATCTGAGGAAGAGAATTGAGACTTAAGGGAACCAAAGCTTTTTTGGTTTGTCAGAAAGGAAAAAAGCATGGATGTAAGTTGTTTCATGAAACACTGTACACAAGTGTGTTTTAAGCTGCCTGTAATCGTACATTAACCTTTCTGATCATGCTGGAAATACTATAGACTCTGTCTCACAAGCTCTCTTGCTTTCATGGATGAATAACGTTTACAAGCATCTATATATTTCCCTGCTAAATCAAAACTCACAATGTCTTCTGGGCTGAGGTGTAATTTATATTATCAAAACTGCAGGATCCACTAAATCTAGGGCAAATGGAAAGCAACTCAATTTTTATTTAGAGATGCAGTGCAGAGCAAAAATAAAACTTAGATTACCAGTTGATGATAGGTATTGAAGCTAATCCTGTACAGCCAGAACCAGAATGTCATGTCATAAGGATAGAAGGAAAAAGCAAAGACATGTTATTTGGTAAGAAAGTAAACATTTATAAATCTTAAAACTCAAGGCATTAAACAATGAAAATGACTGTGTGAGTGATGCAGCAGTAGAATATGGCAAAGGTTTGTGACATGCCATTAGTTTATCTCAGGGTCCTGAAAATGTAATTTTATTATTGCCACTGTTTTATTACTTGTGTCCAATAATGTTTTTGATAGGCAGAATGTTTCCCAGATCTCCAAGGAGTGGTCCAGACTTCACAGTTTAAAATAGATGGGGAAAATATTCAGGGAACATTAACTTCAAGCAGGACTTTCTGCTTGGATTGACAGAATTCATTACAGAAGGTGTGTTAAGAGTTTTCGTTCTCTTGCAACTGCTCAGCTGGACTTTAAGCCTCACTTCTCCAAGCACGATTCAGCTGAGATCCCCCTCCACCCTGTATTGATAAGTTTTTCCATGGTCTTTGTGTGGCAACATAGAAAACTACTTTTGGTTAGTTTCTTAAACAAAACCTTGCTCATTCCAACTTCTCTATTAAATCCCATTCAAAATATAACTTGATCTGAGAGAGACTTTATTTCCTCTGCTCTCACCCTGCCTTTGCCTGTTGAGGTTGGAGGCTCCCCAGAGCCCAGTGGGGTCCCTTGTTTCTCACTGCCCTGGCATATACGTGTAAGCACCACAGGAAATTTAGCCATATCTACTTAGGAATCACCAGGATTTTTCACATCCTGTAAGGGCTGTCCCGATGACACTCAAACGCAGGATGAAATCAATCACTAGAGGAGGCAACTCTCTTAGCAATGGCAAAGTGCATACTGGAAGATGTGGTGTTTGGGGAGGTCTCCCAAGAAAGGAATTTGCCTACTTACCTAATCAGGCACATCCTGCAGTTTTCCTGGAGGGCTGGCTAGGAATCTTAAGTTGTTCTTTATTTATTTAAAGGCTTTATTTATAAAAGCAACCAACAAGAAACCTCCTCAGGCATTTCCAGATGCAAAGATTCCTGAAGTTTGGGAGTATTTCAAAGATGTTTGATAAATCTTCTCAAATGCTTGTGACCCACTTGCAACTCAATCCTTCCTAAATGGAAGGTATACTGTTAGGTATTTATCCATCAGCTGCTCATACCAGGCTGCTCTAAGGTGATGCTCAGAAGAGAAAGCTCACACAAGCCAATGTTAATTTGGAGGTCAGCCTAGAAAATCGTAAAGGCACTTATTGGCCTTAAAAATCTATGAATCAATGGCAAGTGCTGGCAAAAGGTCACTGGTCACAGATAAAAGGCTAACAATCAAACCATCTAGCAGAGCTACTAACTTATATTTTTTTTTAATATAAGGAGGTTAAAATAAAACCTAGATTTGGTTGTCAGGTATTGTTCAGTCACTTTGCTTCTCCTTGAACAGTTTCATGCAGATGTTTTCTACCAGTAGGCTGCTCCTGAAAAATTACCAGCTATTCCAGAACACCATATACAGCTTCCTGTGAGCCCATCCCAAACATTTCCCAAAGTATTGCGCAACAAGCTGTAGAGCAGCTCTCCAGTCTGAGTGTCTTATGATTTATGAATAACTATGGTTTCCATTAAGCTGCAGAAAGGGGATAGTGTGTTTCGCCCTGTGCTGAGAACCCCATTTGTTTCCGTTCCTGTCAGCAGTTTGCATAAGTGAATGATTTTATTTCATGTGAGAGAGAAGGCAAACACACAAGTTATCCCAGCAGTGGAAGATTTGTCAAATAAAGCTTTTAATAATGGTGTTATTTGACAGTTTTATAGTGCTTCAACTTTCGAGCAGTTTGAAGGTGGTAGGTTTTCAATAAAAATTAAGTCCTTATCTAGAAGAAACTCGGTCCCTGTTGTTTTAAAAGAACTGGTCTTGGCTGCATTGGAGCACCTTAATCTACTATTGAAAGTAAATCTCAATCCTTTTCTGTATTAATATATCTTGCAATCCATCATCAGTAGGTGTTCTGTGTATTTTTTTGCCCTAGTATATCAAGGTGGCCTGATAAACCACCTTCCTAACCAAACTTGTTGGGTGATCATTATGTTTCTCACAAGAATAAATTATCCAGTGTAGTTCTCTGTGGCTTACTTAAATAGTCCAGCAGTGTTTTCAGTCACTCTTACTTATTTTTTTAATTTATTTAAGGGGTTCAGAAAGTTATTCAGGTGAGGAGAAAAGGAAAAGGGAAGTTGCTGGTTTTCGCAAGGTCAGAGTTAATCCTATCTGTGTTCATAAATCATTGTACATCATAGGATAACCACATAGCAACTGAGAACATGTTAATAGAAAACCAGTTTTGCATTGAAAGTTCCCTTGCTTAAAGGAGGGATTTTCAAAAGAATTTAAATCTGCCTGAAATTCCCTGCCAGTTCAATAAACATAAGTTTAAAGGCTTATATTATTTACAGATCTGCTACTCTTGTTACAAAAGTTGGTTTATCTTCACCATCTTGTGAAGTTAGATTTTAGTACAAGCCTTTTACCAACACAATTTCTGAGAAAGAAAGGGCTTTATAACCTTGATAAGTGTTTGATTTGTACAATGGTAATAATAAACAGTGGTATAAGTAGAAGCAGCATATCTTAGATTTAAAATATCTGCCCAAGTTCACATATAGAGAAGTTGTGAGAACCAAGATTTGATGTGAAGAGATCCTGCCTCCAAATTGTCTTACCAGCTAGCCCCACACTAGTTGTATAGACACAAATTAGCTCCTTTAAACACGGAGCCCTTTCTCATGCTTAGGAATTCAATTTATATATTGCTATACCAACTGATATTTACAGCAAGTGCTCAGCTGGTGTATACCTGGCAAAATTCATTCCTGTCCTTTGCATATCAGGCAGAACATCATGTGTGTCAGAAATTTCAGCTAAGTTTCAGGAATCATTAGGGTGAATCCTTTCTACTCAATATTCTTATTAGCAGTGTTGTTAAAACCAAACACACATATGGTGTATTTTCAAATGCAGTGCCATGTTTTTTGTTCCAGAGACCTTACAGTAAACAAAATGAGCAGAAGACAGGAGCTTGAGGGAGGAAGGACAAAAAAAAACCAACAAAAAAACCCCAAAACAAAACAAACAAAAAACCAAACCAAAACAAAAAAAAAACCCAAACAAAACAGCAAGAAGATTGTTAGCTGATGTGCTTGAAGCCCTTTTTACAAGCTGGTGTCCTCCCTAAGAGGGCTTAGGACAATTTATATTTTCTTCTTTTCACTAGCATTTGCTGAAATGCTCTTGAAAGAGATCGTTCTGTTTGAAGGCCTTGAAATCTTCCAACCTGCTCTAGAAAGAGTTATTGGTTACATATGCTCAGTCCCACCCTGCTGCTTCCCACTACTCAATTGGGGTGTGCCAGCATGGCATGGGGAGCACCCATGTGGTTAAAGGCAACCTCTGTTTAATTCCAGGGGAACTCATCTCACTGTTATCTGATAGCTTTGATTAGCAAGGGTCAGACTGAGTGATTCTGTGTTCAACAGCCCCTTCCTATTGTCAGACCTGGGAGAAGAGAGGGACAGAGACTGGTTTTTGTTTACTGATGGCTTGAGGCAATGCCACCAGAGAAATTAGAGTCTTTCCATTGACTTTGTGAAAGTTGGGTAACGTCTTGGACTTGTGCTGTATCTATTGTTTTTTGATTTTATACACAGTCAGCTCAGAGTCTCCCTCATATCTCTTTCTCCCACAGTGCTCAACTCCTCTCTCTCATCACAGAAAAGTCTGACAGGAACTTTCCTCTCTTATCTGTCTCTCTCTCCGTGCTCTCCTCCCCCTCCTTCTCATTCTTTACCTCCCTCTGTCTCTCTCATTCTCTCCCCTGCTGCTCTCAGATGGCTGGCTTTGCTCAAGGTCTGCAGGCTGGCACAGAGCGTGCCTGGAACAATATGTTCCTATTAAATTTACCCTCTCTCATTGCTTCCTGAAATTAAGTTGAATTTTACTCTCAAGTTTGTTGAAATCATATAATAAAAACATCCCTGAATGCAATCACATTTAATCAGAAAGCTTTCCAGCATTTATATTGATAAAACACTATTTAAAAAAGGCTTGTTCTAATGTTTTACAGAAAAGAATAAGCATGTTTGTTTCTTACAACTGAAATTAATCTCTTAAGTCCCTCTGAAGTCCGAGTTCCTCCGTGAGTTTACTTCTACAGTTTTCACAGCACTTTGGCCACTCCAGGATCACCAAGATAGACAGAAACAAAACTTGGGTATTTTCAGTCTTAGTCCTGAGCTTTATTTTACAACTCGTTAAAATTGAGACTGATATTAATTCCTTGTATATATTTGATCAATATTAGTATGTTCTGCATTTATGCTAATGGCTGCATTATACCTATTGTAAGACTTAGGTTTGAAACTAGTCAAAAGCCTCACAAAGAATCACAGTAATGCTGTTCAGGGTTGGACCTTTAAATCGGATAAACACAGATCACAGATTTTGAAGTCCTGAGCCACTATAATTGTGTCTGAGTTTTCAGCACTCATGAAATGGTAAAAGTTTGCACATTTCAGGATCAAATTTGTGACAGCTGGGCAAGAAGGTGTTCACAGTTTGGGGAGATAAGTGTATAGAACAGTATGAAATGCACAGCTTAAAATTGCTGTGGTGTTAAAAAGCCACAGGAATATTTTAATGTTTCATAAATATTCTTCTTTGACTACAATTTGAAACAAAACCACAGCAATATCACCATGGTTATATATAATAGGATATATTTCAGAGAGAAAATCAGACACGTAAAAATTGCAGATTGACCACCCTGGAAGGTCCTGCAGGTTTGGGCCACTTATTGGAAATTCCAGCATCTCAAAAAGTAGAACACTGCTGCAAGAATATGCAAAACTCCAGAGCCATGCTGTGCCTCTCTCTTATGTAGTCTGCACTTGTTTTATATGCTGAAGACATCTTGACATCAATGGGGTGTTTTCAGAGCAGAAGATGTTTGAAGTCTGTAATAGAAATCCATTGTAGAAAGAAGAGGAAGATGTGAATGTTGGCAACAGTTTGACAGATCTTTTTCTAGTAGGGCTTCGGAAGATCCAGTGTTCATCTTTTTTTATTACAAATGGTGGTATTCATCAAAGCAGACTGATGAGTCTCTGTCCATTTATGATTTTTCAGTAGTTTGCCTGGAATTTGTACCCATTCCCTTATTAGACAGAGTGGGCACAGGAATACAAAAGTATTTTGCTTCAGGGATGCAGTGTACTGTAGAGACACACACACAAAAAAACACAGATCTGTCCTGGCAAGCTTACCGTATAAAGAGTGTAGCGGATAAAGGGTTAAGGATGAGAATGTACCAGATGATCCTGAACTTATTGGTACAGCTTTGTTAGTTACATACAGGGTATTGTACTTGCAAGTAGTCAAGAAGGAGATGGAAAAATGAGACTGGCTGCTATTTGCAGGCTACCTTATTAAGCTGACAAAGCAACTCTAGTGGGTTATCTTGACAAATGATCTGAAGAAGCATGAAGCTATAGCAGCTGTTGACATTTTGTCCAAGAAGCAAAGTGAGAGATCATGGGGGGAACAGAGAGGTGAAACTTACAGCAGAGAAAACATGAAGTGGCAGTAGAGGAAAGGCAAGCATCAACATCTAGAAACATTCAGCAAGTACCTACTGCCCATTTGTACTGCTGGCTTTGCCTCATTAAAACATAAAGGCTTGGCAGCAACTGGTTACTGCTCCAGAAATATCTGGATAGCTGCTTTTCTCAGCTGCTAGAATGAATTTCCTTAATAAAAGTCCAAAAGTAACTCACAGTGGCTAGGCAGCTGATTTCCATTTGAGAGTTCTTACCATTTGTCCCTATTTTAAGGGGATATGGTAGCTAACCTAGGGTTATCTACTTGCACAAAGCTCAGCTATAAATAGGAACGAAGGCAGCAGTGTAGGCCAAATCACTGCTGCATAGTTTGAGAATAAGTTGAACAAACCTTTGCTTGGAGAAATCAAAGGATATAATCATAAGCTTCTGTTGCAGGGGACAGGCTAATGATGTGCCAGGGATTTTTATTGCCCTGGGTTATAAGACCTTGAGGGACCTTATGGTCTTCCCTTGGACCTGAAATATTTCCACAGTTCAGTGCTACCCAGCAGATATAGAATGACAAAAGATTACTTCTCCATCACCTTAAAGATAAATCTTGAGACCCTGGCAACCTTTGGGAGAAAATATAATTGTCTTCCTAATTAAAATTGATTTTTTTTTTTTTCAGTGAATGTGCCCTTCTATTGCTATCCCAGCTGTATAAGTGACTGTATCTCCCTTATTACAACAGATATTTATGGTCACCAATTGACAGCATACTCAGCACGGTATGCAGTGTGTATGATACTGGCTTTGGCAAGAGATCACAGACCAGTTAATCCCTTTGGAATTACACATCTCTCCCTAACTAGTGCTAAGAATGGCTGTGTGATGTGGTTTTCCTTGTTTATTGAACTGTACTCGTGGGTGTTCCAGGTGACATATTAAGTAAAACTATCAACCAAGGGACTAGGTTCCTCAATCCTGTTGTCAAAAGGAATTAGGTACCTCCCTCCTTCAAATGTCTTCAAAAATCCTAGGATTAGTAGTTTGAGTACGAATACCAGTCTTGAATATAGACATTTGCTGAATTATGATGTTAGTATTCTTCATGGGTTTTGTTGCTTTATTAGCTCTCTCAGGGTATAACTTTTATCTTCACAATGGTCTGCCTTATGCTAATGCTTCTGAAGAGGGTTGTAGAGGTGCAAGAGGTGTTGTGGTTTGGCCTTCAGCATCTTCTATACTGTAGCAGCGGTAATAGATGTATCTGTATTGTACATCTTACTGTACTTTAAAGGATAGTAAGAGAAGCTCTTGCGTATGTTTTTGAGGCTGGCACTTTTTTAGGAGGAAACTGGGAAAAGAAAAAAGAAAAAGGGAAATATTTACTTCTGTGAACTAAAGAGAAGTCCTTTAGATACACTGAAGTATAATAAACATGGTAGTTCAAAAGGTATTTCAGAATGATACATCAAAATACTATGCAAGTTAGTAATGGAAGGTTAGGTAATGGAAAATCCAGCAGGAGAGGAAAAAAAAGCCAGAAGGAAATACTTGCAAAAGTTTCATTGAGTAGAACTTAAAAATTCGAGCGACCTAAACAGGAGTTTTGCTGTCACTAGACTTTCTCCCTACTCTTCATGTGTAGTACATCCTCTGACAGGTTGCAAATGTAACAACCTCCAGATATGAGTCATCATCAAGGACGGACCCTCTTGTCCTCAACACTAAAAATAAAGATCTTTCTAACTGAGCCTAAGGAGCAGTTCTCTATCTAGTAGCTTAGTATCAGCCAGCAGAGCAATACGGAGGGAAGACTCTGAACCACTGATTTATTCAACCTGGAGGCCTTGAACTTGACATGACTAACCCGAGTGCAGTAAATGGGTTCAAATAAATGCTGGTGTTACAGAAGGCACCGTGTTTTATGACATATGGGATACTGGCCCAGGGGCTCTGGGGGATGGTACCTCGGGCTACTAGTCCTGAAAATTTAAGAGCTCCATCACCAGCATTCATATTGTTGAAAACTGAGCTCAAGAGAGCATGCTGTGGACTACATGCCAGTAGAAGAGATGTCTTTTCCTTATCCTTTATTGTCTCAATGTTCCTTTTTTTAGCATGACAGTAATTATTTAACCACCTTTCCAGGAATTGGATTTGAAATCTTCTTTTCAGCTTGTGGTGAAAGCTATATCAATACTCTCAGATGTAGGGCACTGGAGGTGAGGGAGAAATAACTCAGTAGCTTGGCTTAAACCTAACTGAACATATTAGTCATGAAATATTTAAACCATCAATATCACACATTGATGTGCAAAATGTTTAATTATGTATCATTTCAGTTATTATTCATGTTAGATCTTAGACCTTAAGATGTAGATACATTTAAAAAATAGCTCAAGAGATGTATCAGGAGTGTAGAGCAGCATGAAAAATCTGAAGGCTGGCTGTACACTTTCGTCTTGAAAGTACGTGTCCNTTACCAAATCCTTTTCTAGGGCTTAGTGCAAACAATGTTTTTGCCTTTGGTAAATGTCTCTGGTAAAACAAGACCATTTCAAAGGAAAAGCTTCAAACTTCTAAGTTTAATGCCTCTTCTATTCTGTTTAGGTCCATATGCTGTTTCCGTCACTGTATCTTAAGTGTGTGTAACTAAGTGTCTTCCAGTATTGCATTAAGCAGCATGACTACCATCTGTCATGAATGGTTTGTTCTCTCTTCCCAACAGCAAAATTGTATGTACAGTGTCATGCTTCACATGTGCGTATCTGCTAAGTATTTGCTAGAGAAGGCAGAAGTGGGTCGTTTACTACGTGTACTAGAAAACAGTGAGGGCTGCGTTTGGTGGCCCTTTGCTCAATGCCCACTAATTCCATGTAGGGCAGTGGGATTTTTGCCTTCCAAGGGCACCTGATCACACCCACAGTGCTGACTACTGGGAAAATTTCCTCGCTGTCTGTAGGACTGCTCATGTGAATAATAATTGTAACGAGGGAACAGGCTATTTGGGTTCTGGGCCTGAATTCTTATGTTGCTATATTTTTATTGCAATAATTTCAGAAATGCTGCTGTGAAAAGCACTCTACCTCTTTGTTTCTGTAGCTACCTGTGGTGCAGCTGCATGCCACTTAAAATTTGCATTGCCAAACCTTATGCTGGCAGTTCATAAGCCAAATGAAGGGGAGAGATGAGCAGCAATAGTGAGGAGAGTAGAGCTTTGAAATTTTTCTTTAGTAGTTTTTAAAATATTGGAATAAAAAAATATATGAAAGGTATAAAATAGCCAACTTCTAGACTATTTGTCTTGAGATTAGAATTTGTTTACAGAGGCAGAATCTGGTCCTGCTGTATTAGCAGCTTTGTTCAGTCATTCATATGCAACAGTAGTGTCATGCAATGAGTACTGAAAGGAACGCTAATGAAGGTATCTTGTTTTCGTAGAGATTAACACATTACTTTCTTCACATCTTTAGAAGGCATTCAGAAAGACTGGATTGCTGATGCCTATATCCAGTTTCATCTTTCAATTAGCGATTTGCTTTTTCTTACAATCCAAGTGGTAGTGGAATTAACCTAAGCTAATTATCACTGATAGACTGATCTTTCTGTGAAGCCTAGAAAGCAAGGCTGTCATATTTCATCTGAAATTTGCATACCCATTTGCTTTGTGATGGGATTGCTCAGTTTTGGAAGTCTTTTTTAAGGCTTAAATAGGCTCAACTTCTCAGAAGTTTCATAGATCGCAGCTACAACAACAGCACCTGTGTAAAATCATCTTTAAGTGTATTTAGTTGGTGACCTAAACTGTGAATGATAGGTGCATGTTGGACATGGCTTGAAATTGAGTTTGGGTCAATGATTGTTAGTCTGGTATTGCTATTTTTTTTCTTTGAGATTGCCTCTCAGTGGCTGTGCAATGCAACCACTGCTAGCGCAGGTTCTACACCTTGAGCAGTGTAACAAAGTGCAGTGCCTGCATATCTTACTGGCCCTTGTGTAGGTGCATTATCTGCTGTAGAACTGCATTATTATGGACTATTTGTGTCGCAGCACAGTCCTGACGCCTCCTACCTCTGTGCTGCCTCTTGAGCTGCCTCCAGAATCCCTTCAGCTTCTGCAAGAGACTTCAGGTGAAAATACAGACTATTAGTGGGACAAATTAACCTAACTTCAGCTCTCAATTTGTGTCTCTGGGAGGACAACGAGATTTCCTTGTTTGTTATGTACCTCATTGGAGCAAAGTAAATCCTTCCTGCTTGGTGATACAGTGTTCAGGTAACAACAAAAGTGAAACAATCCATGTTAAACAACATGCCCGCAGGCTGCCCGCAATGCAGTTCTGCAAAATATTATTTGTAGATTGTATTTGTAAACACAACCTGTGTTCTCTTGCACAAAAGGCCTTACTTGCACGTCCCACTGCTTTGAACCATTTGATAGATTTAACTGCATTAAAAAGTTGTGGTTTAGGGAAACTTATATCTTACAATTTATACTGTTTCCCAGTAAAAGGATGCTTTCTTATCTGCCCAGGCAAGATCTGCAGCTTCTAAATTCTATTCAGAATGGCTGCACTGCATGCCAGTTGCCAACTTGTAAAGCTTTTCTGAACACTGTTGTGGCTCCAAAGGATTATTTATTGAACAGTCGAGCTTGTGAAGCCTTCCCAAAAGCTGCAATGCAAAGCTGTCACAAGCATGATTCTACTGAAAATTCTTTACAGAAATGTGATCCTCCATGAACAAACAGGGCATTCAGGTCCCACCAGCCTTGTAAGAGCACTTTTCTTCCCCATGAGTAAGATAACTAACAGAAACATGCTACACAGAAACAATGAGATTTTTCCCTTGCCTTACAGAAAGTTTTCTTATCTACCGCCGTGAAATAAAAGTATAAAACATTTTTGTGATGGGGACAGTTATGTCTATTTGTGCCCAGTCTACTTGACAGTATATAGTGCACCGAGGAGAAGGCACTGGAGAAAATGGCCTAAGAGCTTGACTTGTGAATTCATGTGTGTATGGTATATGATGGACATGCTCAACAAGCAGCAAAACCAGCACGTCCTGGAAATAGCTATACAGGTGTTTTAACACTTTTCTGTTTGATTTCAGATGTGTTAGAGCCAGCCGGAGATTCCTTATTCTCAAGTATTAGCTGGTTAGGTCTGTTCCTTCTTTTAAGGAGATACTGTTGACTGTAGTAGACAACATAGGTCATTTTAAACTGAAGCCATTTTCATACTTAGTTTTGTCCTTTCTTTGTCTTGGAAGTGATATTTTAAGAACAAGCAGCATTCTGTCCCAAAGAGAAGTGAAATAACACCATGCTAGGCATGGGGTCCACAAGTATTTTTTAATACTCTTAATTGGAACTGTTCTGGTTTACCTCACTTGGACCAAGATTTCACCTAATAAAAGAGCTCTGACATAATCTGAGCAATTGTAGACTTTGACTAATCCTGAGATCAGATTAGTTTATACACACAGCTCTAGCTGGAATGCGGGGGACAGAAAGTATTATAAACTGTGCCAGCCAGGGGTATTTGGTGTATCTTGTTTCCTTTTGTATGCCAATGAATGATGGGTTAGAGATGTAAAAATACAAGATGCTGATGTACAAAACAAGAACATGGAAGGTGGAGCGTAGCAGGTGACTACCTGTTGCAATTTTTACACAGGAAGAGTGGAAGGACCAGTGCAGACACAATTGTGGGTTTATCAGATATGTGCCACTGTAAAGTTCCAACCATACACAGATCTGTAAAGCTCTATACAGCAAGTTGTTCTCTTGGCAAAAACTCAGTTGCGTGCCCCACTCGGTGCTGATTGTAACATGTATGGCAGTAAGTCTATATGCAGCAGTGCCCCACAGTCAGTCAACTAGAGCATGAGATGTCCCTAGGTATGTTGGTTTGGCCAGAGATACATGGAGGAGAACCTTTTTGCCTGTAATGCAAAGACTCAGTTTGTACCCAGTGAGATTCCACCCATGGGGATGGTGGGGGAAAAAAAGAGGAAGCCTGCCAATATTTTTAAGCTTGCTGAGCTAAGAAAAAAAAACATATTCTTAAGAATATGTATTGCATAATCTTCCTTTTGCAATAGTAAAAGAGGTTTCTTTAGCAGGAAAAGTCTAGAACTTAATATGCAATTCTTAAGTTGCAAGGAAGGGAGGTAAATAAAAAGAATATTTATTCCCAGCAGCCCGCAACAATCAAACTGAATTCTATACCTATGTGTGCATCTGAAGTGGGAAGTTTCAGTGCTAGTATGGGGTAGTCAGGGCACAAAATTCGGCTGAGCTGCAGCAGACCATCTGCCAGAAGGAAAACTAGGGGGGTGAGTGGCAAAAAGCCTCTAAGCTCGTGGGAGGGGTGGGAGCATTGCTGATTTGCTGGAGTTCAGAGCTCTGGCAAAGAGCATACACTGGGGTAGCTCTTGCCAAAAGGAGGAAAGGAGGCAACAGAAGGGCAGTGAGTTGGATGGCTTGGAGAGTGACATTCTTTTGTGTCAGAAGTGGTCAGTATTTTACCAGCTGAGTTCTATAAATTGGCCCTGGGCTGTCAATGCTAGTGCCAGCTGTTAACTTTGTAGCAGCCATAATCTCAGCAGGGACAAATAGGGAAAGATGTATTGACAAATGGCACTGAGCATAATAAACTGCTCATCTTTATGAATGCTGGGATCCAAATGATCAAAACAGATGTACAGTTTCCAGATCTTAGCTGCACTGTCAGAATATTCCTGGTTTCCTCTTGCATAGTCATCCATAATGAAAAGAAAACAAGCAGATTTGCCTTTCTCTTGGGTCTGTCTTTATTGCTCACTCAACATTAATTACAGAATATTGTTGGAATAGCAGACTGGCAGGCACCAGCACCCTGAACAGAGTATGTCGCTTACTCCTATCACTTCTGTGTGTAGCATGTAGCTAAAATTATCCTCAGCACAAGCATAGCATTGACATGGTCATGTGGGAAAGCATCATTTTTGTCTACCCTTTTGTAAATTTAAGTTATCCCACAAAAACGTGTCATCTTGTAAGGCATGGGAAAGGAAAACGAGTGAAGGCAGCCATTTTCCCACTGAAGCCGTAAAAAAGGAGGTAGGGAGCCAAAGTGGAAAAAAAAATCATTTAATTCAGATCAGTTAACACAATGATTTCATATATTTTCATGTCAAGGGAATTGTAGAGGGTTGAAAAAGAAGACACAATGGAAATATATGCCTTTAAAAATATTTGGACACAAAAATTCTCTCCTGATTTATATGTGATTTGCAGGTTCATCAAAATGACTTTTATACTTAGTGTTGCCTGAAGTGTTTGGGGTCATTAGGGACTTTTCAGCTTATCAGATAAATCCTGTGTATCCTGCCTTGCTGTTTGACTATAGCATTTTTTAAAAGACTTGTCAAGTCAATGGGTTACCACATCCCTAAGGCAGTGCATTTAATAGTTATAAAGTGCTGTCCTTTGCTAAGTGAAATACCGAGTGCTGAGAAGAGTATACAATTCTTAAGCCATAAGCGAAAAGATGAGTTCTAATATATTTCCCATGTACAATAGGCATAAGAAATTCAGAATACTGCCCGTTTTCATTCTGCCCAGAATGATAAGCATATTGCTTATTAAATATTAATATTATCCAGCTGATGCATTAAGTTACAAGCAGAAGTGACTCAAAAATCAGAACATCTTGAATCTTAGACTTCCCAATTAATTGAAACCCTTGTACAAATGGTATGACTAGCACAATTTCCTGGTGGACTTCAAGTCATGTTCCAAGGGAATTCAGCCTCTCTGTTTGACTCTAGGCTCCCAGAAAAGACTTGGATTATTGACAAGGACTTAGAGCATCCTGTGCTGCCTAGGGCCATCCTCAGCAAGCCACAAAGCTGGCTGCCATGGAACTAGGCATTTTTAAAGCCTTAATACCCATGGACAGAAACTTGCACAATTCTTACCAACTTCCCTTCTGCCAACCATTAGATAGCAGTGATGAATATGAAAATCTCCAGACTGTTGTCTTTAGATGAGTAATATTTAGTAGCTGGGCTCAGTAAAGCTGACAAGAACGATGCATCTCTGAGAACTGAGATCTGCAACAACAGTTGCATCCTGTGGCCTGCCAGGTAAATGGCAAGATGTTGGCAGGTACCTTGCAAGTCAGAAGCTCCACAGTCTCCGAGATTAAGTATTGGTGTGGAATCAAAATCCTGTGATTTACAAGGGGCTTCTGTTGTTTTTTTTCCATAAATTGATGAGAGAAAATATTCTGAGCTGCACAAATATTTCCTTTTCTCCACTTTTTTTGCTTTCTATATAGAAGCCAGGAACACTGGGAAAATTATTTTAAAGCACTTTTCTCCCCTTCCAGTGTCTCAGAACCAGGAGCAAAGTAGCAGGACTTATGTTCACAGAGGAGATCTTGTTTTTTCAACTTCCCTGTGCCTTGTATCCTCTGGATGGCAATGTGAAAGACACTTTAATATTTGAAATAATTTAAAATCTGTTAAATTAGAAATAGCAATTATACTGATCTTTTCTGGGTATCTGCTGGCTCAGTCTAAGAAGTAAAATCATTAAAACTCTCTCCTGCAGCCTGTCGAGAGAAATAATATTTAGTGGGTGTTGAATTTCATATGATTCAGCTCAGTCTTGAAAATTGGCAAACCTTTTATGCTCAATTAGATTTAAAATCTGCTTTCAATATCTCATTCTTCATAGACCTGACTTTTAATGGAACTTGGAAACAAAGCAAACACTGACCCTCCTTAAGTGTAGGGATAGCTGCTGTCCTCCTTAATGTAGCAAAAGTCTCAGACAGAACCACTGTCTTTGTGGGTTCAGCAGAGCAGTTCAGAAGAATGATCTTTTGCCCAACAATACCACAAATAGTGTGACATAAGAGTAATTTATCTACCATATTGTTCAAGTCAAGCGTGCATAGAGTTACATGGAAATGCCATCAGACTTTAATGCATTCTCTTAGTAGCTAGCTAAGTAAAATAAAGTTAACCATAGCACAGATTATGTTAAGGCAGTGCACACAATGAATATTACTTGTATTTTTGTTATCCTATCAAGTCAGGATATCCTGCTGTGGGGTACAGTGAGTTTTTGGCTGTACATGGCTTATTTTCCTTTGCTTTTGTTTACATTTATACTAAAGGTAAATTTCAGTCTCTTACAGTATCCTTCTGGACAAAATGTCCAGCATACAGTTTGACAAAAACATAGTGCAATGGGTGAGCAACTGGCTGCCGGATTGGGCCCAAAAAGTTATGGTAAGTGGGGTTCCCCAGGGCTCCATTTTAAGGCCAGGTTTTTTTAATGTTTTCCTAAGCGACTTGGATGTAGGACTAGAAGGTGTTGTGAGCAAGTTTGCAAATGACACCAAATTGGGAGGAGCTGTTGATTCCGTCAAGGGTGGAGAGGCCTTGCAGAAAGATCTGGACAGGTTGGAGAACTGGGCAATCACCAACTGCATGAGATTTAACACAGGCAAGTGCCGGATTCTGCACTTGGGAAGGGGCAACCCTGGCTATACATATAGAATGGGCGATGAGACGCTGGACACCAGCCATGCTGAAAGGGACTTGGGGGTCTTGGTCGACAGCAAGTGGAACATAAGTCAACAGTGTGCCCAGGCTGCCAGGAAGGCCAACCGTATCCTGGGGCACATCAAGCACGGCATTGCTAGCCAGTCTAGGGAAGTGATTGTCCCACTCTACGCTGCACTGGTGCGGCCTCACATTGAGTACTGTGTGCAGTTTTGGGCACCACAGTACAAAAAGGACATAAAACTATTGGAGAGTGTCCAAAGGAGGGCAACACAGACGGTGAAGGGTCTAAGAGGGGAAGAAGTATGAGGAGAGGCTGAAATTCCTTGGTTTGCTCAGCCTAGAGAAGAGGAGACTGAGGGGAGACCTTATCGTGGCCTACAGCTTCCTCACAAGGGGGAACGAGAGGGCAAGTGCTGATCTCCTCCTTCTGGTGACCAGTGATAGAACCCGAGGGAATGGAATGAAGCTGCGATGGGGGAGGTTTAGGTTGGATATCAGGAAAAGGTTGTTCACCGAGAGGGTGGTCTGGCACTGGAACAATCTCCCCAGGGAAGTGGTCACAGCACCGAGCTTGACTGAGTTCAAGAAGCGCCTGGATAACGCTCTCAGTCGTATGCTCTGATTCGGCTGGTCCTGTGTGGAGCCAGGCGTTGGACTTGATGATCCTTATGGGTCCCTTCCAACTCAGGATATTCTATGATTCAGAACTGTGACTTCCTCTGCCACATTATACTCAATCTTACCATTTCACTTTGACATTACTGTCTGGCACCAACTCAACTGGAGCACCCATTTTACTTTTTAAGACTGCATGATTAAAACTACAGTTGATGTCCTTTTTTTTTTTTTTTTTTGGCTTTGGGACATGATACTCTCTTTTAACCTCCTACTGCCTTTACTTAAGTTTGCCCAAATCAAAGTCATCGAACTGTCAATAAATTTTAGCTCATCTAACAAGAAAAATGTAGACAGAAAGGATTTGAAGAGGGTTTGGGTAGGTTATGAGATTTGACAGTGTGGAAATCGAGTTTGTGAAAATTGTTCTAACTTTTTAATGCTACTTGATCTTCTCCAGAGGTTATAAATAACACATGGGATCCTGTAGAGATTATAAACCTGGCACATCTAGATTTTACTCAAGACCAAAGGTAGAAATGACTTATCTCCTAGATAAAGCTGTTCTCACAAGGTGTCCCGCGCAATATTAGAAACCTAAGAAATTCGATTTAGTATGGCTATACTTTTTACATGCATCTTGAACTTAAAGCATTTAAAGGATATTTATTCTAACAGTATAGTCTTTATCTGGTTCATTCTATCATAAAAAAGAAGCAAGTCTTGGAAGTTTACAGTCTAGATAGACAAGAGAGACAGAAAACAGGAGAATATGGACATTATTATCCCTCTCTTGCAGGTAGGGATGTAACAGACTTCTTTCTCTGCCCTCTCACATGAACTGAACCCTTATTTTTTGAGACTAAACCAACTGTCTTGACAACAAAGCTATTTTGTTTTGTTTATACTGCCGCCAAAACTCTCAGTATTTTTATAGAACAAATGATGATACAGCAGTATTTTTATTTTTAATCAGCCAAGTAATAAACCACATATAAACCTAGAAATATTCAGGATTAATCTCAGTGTGTTTTCATTGACTGTAATGAGTGTCCACTATTGGTTTTACGGAAGCAGAGTTTGGTTAATAAGTGATCTTTTGCAAGTTACCACTCCATGAACAAATTTATTCACAAGGTTTTTAGAATATTCAGATGTCTTCTGAGTATTTGGCTTTCTCCTTATATTTCATTCTTTTGTAATGAAACCTGTTCACAAGTATTCACTTGACTATTCCAGAATTCTGCTTGCCTGAATTTAATATCTGAAATTACACAGGAATGGGAATCATATAGTTATTGCAGTAGCTTTCTGCATGTATAGAATAGCCTTCATTTGTTTCAACATTTTGTTTAACCTTATTGGGAAGTCTGCATTTCTTCAGTGTACATTCTATATAATTATAAAGTTTCTGCTGCTATTGAGCTATGAGTTGGTATATGGCATTTAGTTACTAAGGTAATATTGTTGGTGCTGGAAAAGCGACAGGATATAAGGGAGAGAAGAACCCAAGATTAATTCAGAGGTGTGATTTTCTTACTATCTATGGTCAACTAAAACCTTTTTCCAAGAGGGCACACAGTCATTGCATACAAAGAAAAATGACACTGGAAAAAGATGATGGAATATGAACTTCCATCCTTTTGGATCCTATAGATCTATCCTTTTCCTAAATCAGGTACTCTGGGAAATCCAGAGGCCAGACTTGAGCTTTGATGCCACTTCTTGTCCAGTGGTCCACAACCTCTGGCTGCACTGTGCACTGAAGCCTGTTTTCTGTGGAATTCTGCTTCTGGGCTAAATTGCGGTTTGAGGTGAGGTCTGCCTGAAGCTGCATATACAGATTTTTCTGGAGTCTAATGAAGTGTGGACGTACTCTGCAGCTGTTCTCCCTGCTGGGCCTCCGTTCTCTACTCAGATTTCTGCATCCATGAAACATTAGGTTCTCTATCAAATTTGATTGAAATCCGACAATGTGTCCAAAATTCTTAAAGACAGAGGCATAAAGACCGAATGAATGTATGTGTGTCTCCTTTGGGAAACAGAGCTATAACATCCTTCCTGACATGTCAGGTAGTGAAAGTTAAGCCTATGTTGCTGGGGTGGTAAAAACTCCATAGTCAACACTCAGAGTAGCTTATGGTACAGACTGTGTAAAGCAGATTAAATCCTTACCTCTTCAGCTCCTTTAATTCAAGAGCTGATCATATCCTGGGAGTCTTCTCTATGGCACTGGGAATTGAGAATGCAAAATTGCAAGGGTGTACTCTGTACAACGTTACCACTGCCTTTTTGAAATCTTCGTGTTGATCAGCTCTATTATTACTGCTTATCAATTTCAACTGTTTCTTTTTTTTTTTTTCTTTTTAAGTTGGTAGTTTAATATAGTGTGACTTAAAACAGTAATCCTAAAATAGAGCAGCTAAGAGTGGGGATTTGCCTGAAGAAATGCATTCATTACATAAATTGTATTTTGTGTACAAGGATGACATACCTTTATTCTGTCCTTGTGTGCTGCCACAGTAATAGGAATCTACCCTGGGAGGAGGGCCAGGAAATATAGGCTTTGGGGTACAATCTAAACATGTGAGAGAGGAGGAGGAAAAGCTGCACACTAAGCAGGCACAGATGGTGTGGCACTGTGGGACAGCAGGGCTTGTTGGAGGCAGTGTTAAGTAGACAGTTTGGGAACTGGCTCTGAGTTTTAGCAGCTGATTCAGTCAAACCACCAGCGCATAGCCTGGTTCCACCTTGTTTTGCCTACTGTGAATTAAGAAGTAGAGTGGTTACTCTGGAAGGCTGTATCTGAAGTATTTGTGCCTAGCTTCTAATGCCACCTAAGTGCAGGTACGAGCATGTATATGTGCACACGTGTATGTAAAATATATGGTTAACGGTATTTTATAGCAACAAATAATTTGTCTCCTTTTTCACTCCACCTTCTGATCTGATCTCAAGAGTCTATTTTTAATGTAGCAATGTAAAAACACTCAAGACAGAGCATAAACAAACTTTTAGGTCACAATTATATTGATTTTGATTTTGGAATATTAATTAGAGACTAGTAAGCTAGATTTGAGTGACATGATCATAAAACTATAAAATGTTTTAGAAGAGATCAGTGCATTTTGATACCTCTGAATGCATTGCTGAGTTTCAGAAGCAAGGAGAAAATAATGGTTGTATAAACTGAGCTCTTCTCTAGTAATTGGGATAAAAATTTGGCTTCTTCCTCTCCTGTAAGCTCCCAGGTGGATTTTCTTTGTTATAGAGGGGTGCAGAGGATTAAAGGTTTATTTCTAAGAAGCTACAATTGGCTTTTTGGGCACTTAGTATGCTCCAGAGACATTAATATCTAAACTGTTCAGGGATAATTGCATTAGTTGTCTTTTCTCCCAACTAAATCATTTGAGTACATTAACAGTCAATTTTGTGTTGACAGGGCATGAATTTCTACTGATGGGAATAGAAAGCTTTGTATTATCTCAAGCAAAACATCAGTCTAAACTTTCAATTCTAAGAGTATATCATTGGATCAGGGAATTTGTAGATGATATATTGCAGACAGGAGACAGAGATCTCATTTTAGCAGTAATGGGAAGCAGTGGATTTAGCAAGAGATAAACCGTGTATCTAGCTGAAAGTGTTGGTTTTAACCCAGTAAAGCTTCAGACCACAAGCCACTCCTTCAAATTAGATTGATAATTTTTAATGCATGTAGCAATTACTGATGTGACAGATAGCAGATCTGATCTTGCTCCCATGAAACTCTGTGGGAGTTCAGGCATTGATTTCACATGGGGAGACAGCAGGTACAAATGCAGTTAAGTTAACAAGGCATGATGTATGTCTTCTATGTATGTTTCCATCTATATATATATAAATGTCAGTAATATGTACTATGTGGCTTTTAACATTAGAAGGTCACTTTGAACCAGTCTAAAAAGCAGTTTAAGAATGGGTGAATGCCTGACATAGTAAATCCTTGTTTCTGATCTAATCACATGTGAAAATTTCAGTAAATTCACTTTTTGTTGAATAAAAGCAGCAGGCAGAGTACAGCCCAAAATAGAAATAGATCCCATCTTCATGCTGCCTACATTCTTGCTCAGTTCTGTGTTTTTCAATCTTCCATTTCTTTGACAAGATTATTTCTCCTTCCTAGAATACTCTAACTCATTCTCTCACAATTGCCCCTTCTTGATGTCTTCCTTTTACTGCATCTTCAGATGTCAGTGGCAGCTCTCTACCCTGTAATCTACTTCCACTTTTTTTCGATACAGACAGTGCCTCCTTTTTTACTACAAACAGTTACTCATAATGGTCACAACTTTCCCTCTCTGATGTCCAGAAGACCAGCCCTTTCCTGATCTTGCAGATTCATCACCCAAAGATGTCATTCAAATAATGCAATTTACCTGCCCTCAAAGTGGACTATTTTGAGAGCTGTTATTTACTATGCAGAGCAGCTGTTTCTCAAATCTGAAAGCGATAAAAATGTATGAGTAACCCATAAGTTTTGCTCATCCCTCTTCCCCTCCTCCTCCCAATCCAAAACAGAAATGGAGAAAATAATGTATTATTAACTTTGTTTCTGTTTTGTCAAAACAAAGGGAAAGAGAGGAAAACCATGAGGCAGAAATCACACCTGACCCTTAGAGCAGAATTCCATATAGAAAGGTATATATATTCAATGTTGACATAACTCTGAGGAGCGATTGAATGCTGTGAACCTGTTGAGACTGTTTAAATTCACCTAGCACTAATATTTTACCTCTTATTTAAATACTGCTGCATGTAAAATAAAAGCCAAAATAGTCACTTTCCTTTTTGTTAAGGGGTCTTTGCTAATACGAGATAAGAGGCAAAAAATAGGGAATATCACAATAGTAGCTGACATTCTTTTTTTTTGAAGCAATAATTTTGTGCAGTAAATTGAAAAATACTGGTGTAATTAAAACTGTATCTTCTTGCATTAGGAAACAGGATCAATGTTGTATATAATTTGGTAAATTCCTGTTTGGAAGCATTAAGGATGATTCATCCTCAACTGAGCTAATTGTTTGTACTCCCCCCGCAGTTGCTGAAGAAAAGATACTGCCACCTCCATCCCACTCTAAAAGACTTTTCTAAAGTACAGTGTTTCAAAGCTGGTAATATGGCCAGTTCCCAGCTCCTGAATATTTATTACATTGTAAAACTCTGCTGCAAATCTTGGTGGATGTGATTAACAAATTGTGAAAATGTTTGTTCTTTTAATAGCTTTAATATTTTTATAAACTGTGATCATATTGTTTGCAATGTCTTATATTGTATGGGTAGTGTCAATGGAGTTTAATTATGACTGTCAGGTTTTAGTTGAATGTAGATATAACTAGCAGCTAACTGATGAGCAACAGATTGTCAGCTTCTGCATGTACACAGAGGAGTAATATAATTTTCATGCTAAAGTAAAATTTGTCATCCAAGATACTAAAGAGACTGACATAGTTTCGTATTGTGAACTTTACGAAGTGAGCTTTTGAGGACTGGTAGGCACTGTTGCTCCACCATACATACAAATTCTGCACATGTGGATATATGATTGAATGCAGCGTATTGGTTCTGAACAGTTTCAAAGAACGAAGCTCCTAGAAATACTAGATCTAAATTCAGATCTGGATGTGAATGTTTGATGCGTCCTTGGAACTCAGATTTTGTTGGGGACTCCCTTGTAAATGAATGATATAAATTAGAGAAGTGTTCCTCTTTAAAGATTAGATCTAAAATCCTGGGTATATGCTTTTATAATAAAAGGGAGGGCAATCTTGTGGCAGCTCTTTTTAGGCATTAGTCACCATTGAATTCACTGTGAAATTCTGCATAAAACATGATAGCATGCTGTGGCATACAGCAATTGCTGTGATGGGATAGAAGAGTATGGAGAAAACATATTAGCAATGCAGTGGGTAAATGAAGTTGACATGCCACATGGGATATTTTGAACTACATTTCACATTTCAGAGTAGAAAAATCAATGTGAAGGGAAAAGAACTTCTAGAAAATGAGTATCAGGGGCTGATCACTCTTGGAACTTCTTTTTGGTCTCTGTTATCTAACTCCAGCGTATAGTGAGGGATGCTTTTTCTGTCTGTAAGGTATTCTGCTGCTTTCTTTATAGTGAAAGAACAGCTGTTGAGCAAAAATTCTGCCGTTGGCAATATCTGTTAATTGATGTGTTTCCTCAAAAAAACCAACCCACAACAACACTAAAAAAAAAAATAAAAAAAAAAAAAAAAGGAGGAAAGTACTGCAATATTATAATAACTAAATATATTAGGTGACCCAAACCTGTTAAAAGTATTTAAGAAAATAATTTTATTGACGTTGTTTGTCAGAGGCACAATCTAGTTTGTGGTGACTTTACAAGTGGGACTAATTGGGTCATAGCAGCCACTTGGATTCTGCCGATGGAGGTGTCAGTGGCAGGAGCCTGCTCTCTGCGAGCTGCAGTCCTTCAGCCCTGTCCTCTCTCAGAGAAACCCGTGATGCTGGTAGCACTTGCAAGTAGATAAAAACGTTTTTGGTGGGCAGAGCCACAGGAAAGGAAACAGTGTTAGCTGGGCATCTGATTTTTCAGTTGTCCACATCTGAGCTACTAAAAGCTACTTACTGTGCAGGGGAATTCAACATGCTGGAAACGGATGCTCGCATTAGGTCATCTTATTTGCCCTTCAGCCAGTTCAAAATTGTCCTCTATATTCTGTTTTCCAGTGATTTGCTTTGTGCAATTTTAACTGACCCAAATAACCAGGCTTTCATTTTCCTCTATTTTTCAATCCAGTTGTGCTAAATCTTAGCAGCTATTTTCTGTACCTGATATGAATTTGCCTTTTCTTAATTTTGTGTTATAAATGGTGAAGAAGAGAAGGGGAGGGAAGGATAGAAACAACTGAATATAGTTTGTGGGGTTTTCTATCATTCTCATTTTTGCCTAGAGATTAAGAATAGCTTTATTTATTGTCATCTTGTCACAGAGCTAATCTTGCATCCACTAAGACACTTGGGAAGCCAGATTAAATAATCTGATTTGGTTCTCATTCTGTCTAGAGCAAGACAGCAGGCTAGGTCTTGAATGCAGCAGCAGACAAGCTCTTGCACTACCTAATCAGGAAAAGGAAGAACCAGAAAAACTGTTCTTCTGAAATTGCCATCGCAATTTTGCTGATAAAAGTTGTTCAGATAAGTTCCAGATAACCATCCAAGCTTATGAGTGCTCATCTGCACCATCTCCAGGTGGTTTTGAGGTTGTCATCACTAATGAAAAGATGTGATTGAAAGCAAAGAAGATAGGAAATGCCCTCTCCTCTAAACCAGTAGCTATCACTCTCTGTAATAAAACATTGCAGATAACACTGCTGGCCACTTTTCTCTATCCTTTGCTTCAGTACCAAGAATAGAGTGAGCTATCTTACTGATTCTACTGTTAAAAATAAAAGAAATTATTTTTTATCATTTCTTACCAATAATTATTCATTTAAGTCTTGGCAAAAGAGGATCACAGAATTCCAAGCTGATGGACGAAGTTCAAAGCTTCACAATGTACCACAAAGTCTCATGCAGAAATTATGTCCTGTGAAATGTTTGACCATGGAAAGTTCAGGTGTCATCCAGCTGTAATTATAGCCTTGGTTTCTGAGAGGTTTATAATTCAGCAGCATAGATGATGCCAGCATGAACTGAGCATGCGGTACTGGGCATGACTCTAAATAAAACCTTAATATTTTTCCTTCAGATTTGTTCCTAAGAATGTTCGGGAGCTTTTGTGTTTGCTTGTTTGGTTTTTGTTTTTTTTTTTTAAGTCAGCTACTTTATTTTATTTGCTATATTTGGTATCTTACCACTAGAAAATCCTCTAAAGAAAATATAGGCATTTAAATCTGGTCTGTATTATGCCTACAGGAGACAAATCAAAAATTACTTAGTGTCTCGAAGTCACCTTTGTACCTTCTGGTATCAAAGATTTGGATCCATAGTATAAAAGTAGACTTCTGGTTGTTTGCTTAAAAAAACCCCAAACAATTCTTGCCTAGCCTATGGATTGTGCTGTGGACAGAGTTTACTATAGTGCCCTGCCTTACAGACTACTATATTTCTTTCTCTGAATTTCTGAGACCCTGGAATTTGCTGTATGAATGAGATCTCCCAACTCTCTGCTGTGCTGTGCCCTTTCAGCAGGGAAGGATTACATCCCATAACACCTGACTGGAGTCTTTAGCCATGAAGAGACTGCACAGAGCAACTCTTAGGCATTTGCAAGTACTATTGTTGGAGTGGGACGTTATAACCTGTAGAACTGCCTTACTGAAGGAAAAACTGTAACCTTTCTCCTTTTTCTGCAATGCATGTTGTAGAATCTGTAGCCCTCGCTTGCCCTGTTCTCTCGCCCGGCAGAGCAAAGGTTAGTACATTATTACACCTTGTTAAGGGTGGGCTCCTTCAGCAATGGCACAACAGGCTAGTTTTATGAACACATTAAATGGCAAATAACTCCTGATTAATTTTTAATTGGATCTGCCTCTTCTTCTTCTTGCTATGGTTTTGTCCCAACATTTTTATTAGCTGGAGCCACGTTTTGCAACTTGGGAACAAGGAATTCTCTTCTCAGATTCCTCTGTGGATTCCTTTTACTTCTTCCAGCAATAAAGTAAAATAAAATTCAGTTTCAGTTTTCTAAGCAACTATAGTTAAAGCCAAATTTTTCCTCACATTGGCCCATCCATCCTATTCCTGTCACTTATCATTCTTCCCCCTCCTGATTTTCTTCTAATGAGGAGGGATTGCTAGTTACTCCTGGTAAGATTCTTTTACTACAGTGCCACTTCTCAGCCTCTTCCCAGAGCATGATCGTATTTTCAAAGTCTGCTTTCCATCTGAAATATTTCAATGGGTTTGCACACTTGGGGATTTAGAAAAAGTCTCTGAATGAGTCTGTAAGGTTTCATGAGAGGATAATTATTGTCAACTTCATACCCACTATAAAGTTGATACCTACCTACGTGGTGACAACTACTGGAAGAGTCATGCTCCATACTGGTGTGCCTGGGAAACTGGAGAAGCCCTTCTGTAGTGCCTGTGCTCCAAAGCACTGGGCACTGAGAAACCATGGTGGAAAGCATCTGTCTAGAAAGCTTTACTTTCTGATCAAAGCACTATGGAAAGATACAGGTGAATTCTCTAAAGGCACTTGATTAATATTAATCTTGTTAATTATCTAGTGTAAATGATAAACTATGAGTAAAAATGTGTGCTTGTTTGTTTTGGTTTGGGTTTTTTGATGGGATTTTGATCCAGATTCCTGATTTTTACATTCTGACAGAGTGCTGTATGGGAGCATAAAGGTTTTATGCAGCCTTTGCCTTCTCCTGTTTACCTGCTTCTCCTTGGAACAGTTCTGACTTCAATATGAGGTTTGAGGCTGTTCTCAGTAGTGTTTGTATTTATTGGATCCTTAAATATTGCTTTGAGAGAGGAGAAAAAGCAGACTGCAGCAGATCTGTAAGGGAACCAGTTACACAGGCAGCAAATTTTTGGGCTACTGGATTTCTGAGCCCTTCCAAGCACTTTGTTAAAATGCTCTGGGAAAATAATTTCTCTAATTATGCTTCTTCTTAGATTTTGGCCACTACTACCAGCATTCAGCAACTGATGTCTATACTGTTGTTTGTTGCAGATTTTTTGTTAATGTATGACTCTAGACTTTTTTGAGTGTCATAACTTTCTAGAACAAATCTAAGCTGCAGAACTTAGGAATGATTCCAAGTATAATATCACTTATGTAGCAAATAGTGTAAATATTTAGACTTCTACCCACACAAGGATAAGAGCAGAAATAAATTATAAGCAGACATTTTAAGTACATTCTAACTTCCAGTACTCAGATTTGGGAAAGCAATGTTTCAAGAAGAATTTGCTGATCAGTTAATACAGAGAGACATACATTAGATTAATGTCACAGCTTGTGCTCAGAAATACACATCACAAAAAATAACAGTACAAGTGTTTCTTCAGACTCCTGTATTCTTGTGTCAAAAAGAGAATATGTAAGTGGATCTGGATCTGGGCAAGAAATGGTATCTTATCCGATGAAAATTGTTGTGATTTACAAATGTTCCCTCTCTGTTTTAGTATAAAACCTTGAACTTCAGTTTCTTATGTCTCAAAAAAACCCAAATCACCACATATCACCTCTTCTTGAGGTACTGGCTATTTAAGAGACAAGCCCGCCTTCACAGGAAAATTCTTAATTGTGTTGTGTTGTAACCTGGTGATTTCCAAAGTAACACAAAATTAAAATCTATATTCAGAGGCACACATGTGCTGGTTTCTCCATGGAAAAGCAGGAATGCTAATGCTTCTCAGGCTTTGTTATATTTTATAATTATACTTTTTTAACTTTATGAAAAGATTCTTTCATTACTGTAAAATTTATTTATGTAAAACACCTTATGTAATGCACTTGAAACAGCTAGAAGCTCCTATTTTTCAACTGAAAAGTAGCAGCAACATCAGCAACACTATATAGAGGATATATGCAGACAATACCAACAGTGTACTTTGTTAGAAGGGAAATAGGATAGATGGCAAGTGTAGATGAGGAGTTTAGATACCCCTGAGTGTGTCCCTGTCTCTGAGTCTGATCAGTGACACAGGGATAAAAAATAACCTCTACTTTTTGAAGCCTGGTGATAAAAACTGTTGACAAGGAGGAGAATCTAGCATGGACCTGCCAGTACAAGACGGCTGTGAGAGAGCAGTGAGAGCCCTGGGTGCCTCAGGCTATGTATTTCCAGTCCATCTAGGGAATGGGTTTAGCACTAGTGCCCAACGTACAGTTGCCATCTCAGCAGGAATGCTCCCTGTGACTCTGGTCATCCGTGCCCTCAAATAAGAGAGAAACTAGAGCAGACGCACAAGGTGTTGCTACAACAAAGAGAGGATGGATAGCTCCTCTTTCTAAGGGAGACTAGAAAAACTTACGTGGTGTATAGTGTAACAAAATGAAGGCAAAGAGTGAATAACACTGCAACACACGGTTCAGAGTCTATTTCAGGAAAGAATTTGCACCAAATAATGGTAGTAAGAGAATAAATAAATCTGGACTGGCTATCGGTAATTTTAGATTAGAGATTAATAGAGGCTTCCTAATCACAAGAATAATTTTGGAAGAGCTTTGAGTTGTGGATCGTGGCAGTGGGGCAAAACCCTAGCTTTTGGAAATAGAACAATCTTATGCATTGCCTTAGCAATTTTAGGGAGCAAGACTTTGTTTCAGCTGTGTGCAGTGGGACTTATTATTAAACTGCACTTCAGATTTGATTATTTTTCTTGTTGTTCTGAAGAATCAATATAAGTGTTGAAGTTTAGTGAATAGCTTTACATAGAATCCAGTAGTTTTAGTATGAGATTTACTTCACTGTTTGATTTACAGCTATTATAACTTCGGTGAGGGGTTAGCAATATTGTAGGTAATTCTCCTTCTAAAAGAGATTAATGTAGCTTTAATTACAAGTAAAGAATGCATAGCTAAAAATACTTGCTGAATTTTATTTAATTTCTATTGTTATGTCTTTATTATTGCGGACAAGGAGGTACCCATCAAACACAAAATGCCATAATCACCATAAAGATGAACTGAAGAGTTTCTTGCACTATATTATTAATGTAAATGAACAGTAAGATTGCCACTGAAAAAATAGGCCCTTCTGAAAACTTCATTAGTACTTTAATTTATCTGGGAAATAAATTATCTGATTTAACATGTGCAGTAAAAATAGGTCTAGAAACACCCCAAATAATTTGCAAGAATATTTGATAAAACAGTGTAGTGCATTGTACCTAAGATTTCACCTAAGATTTTCAGTGGTGGAGCAGAACTGGAAATGGGTCTACAATGTGTTTTATTAAAAATATTGCACTTTCAAATGTGAAGACAGCAGTTTACATTCATGCAGGGACATATGCGGAAGAATATACATAGCTTTCCATGACACTTAGCCCAGTCTTGGGCACTGGTCCAGTTCCCAAAATATGTTAGGTCTATCTTAATATAAATCATCTTTTCATATCTTCAGAGCTCTTCTGGCAACTGAAAGTCTGTTGGGCACCAGAACATATTTTCCTCTTGTCCACATTCCGGCAAAAGGTCCTGTCTGGGCTGGAGCAGCTGTTGCAGTTGCAGGGAACTTCTTCCCACCAGAAGATTGAAAAGATAGGAATTGCTCATCAGAAGGTTTAGTTGCACTGACAGCTCTCTTCAACTGAAAAGGTACACGCAGACGCACGCGTGAACCTGGCCTATGCCAGTTCATTGCGCACAGAGACGGACAGCAGTTGCTGTAAAATAAATAAAAAGAAAAAAAATTTCGACAGTGGTTCCTATCTGAGTAGATGAAGTATAAGAAGGGACTGCCAAATCTCCAAATGTGTCTATAGTAAACATTGAAAAAACTCTGACATTTTAATGGCAATAACAGTAATTTGAAACTGGTGCCGTACTCTTTTTCTGTATTATGAGGAAACTTATTTTGCCCCTCAATTAACTTCCTTTACGGGAATGAGCACTGCCTGGAGGCCTAAGGTAACCTCAGTGATAAAGCGGCCAACCTGAATGGTTAAAAGAGAAATGTAATGACAAACTTCCTAGACTTGATTCCAGACTGTGGTTGTTTCTGTAGGCAGCTCCCTAGCATGCGCTGGTAATTGTAATTCATGATAGCCAGAATCAGGTTTTGAAAGGTACGTGATCAGCCAGAAGATAACACTAGTACCAGGAAACCAACATCCCATTCCAGCTATTGGTGTCTTTTGGGGAAAGTGTCACAAGAAGACAGTTAAAAATAGGCAAGTTGTACCTCGAGTTTTTAGTTGCAGGTGATCTTCCACAAGGACAAATTTGAGGTTATCCTCTAAAAAAACAGCCTGACTCTTCTCTAATACACAAATCTAGATGCTTATTTCATTCGGAGTGCTTTTAGATAAAAGTTAGTGGTATATTTTGCACATTTTGTTAGAATTCATTGCCTCTTTCTTCTTTTCTCTTCCCTTCCCTTCCCACCCCCCCCACCCCCAATTTTGCCAACTATTCAAGCTCGGTCTTTTTTCACATTAAGAGAGTGTCTGAAGCTATTTGACAATATTAACATTTGTCCCATGGGATAGCTTTTATATTATAAAGTGGATATTGACTCTCATGGAGGTGAGTGTTAAGGTTTATCAACCCTAGAGGTATGTATTGACCAAGACAAACTAGAGGTCACAGCAACATCAAGAGTAAGTACATCTTAATGCTGCCAAAACAGGAAATCAATATGCATATTTTTCCACTTATTTTGAATGTCATTGAACTAACTGGAAATATCTCGATTGTGTACCTGAATTCCAAAAGAGTGGATTTTTTTATTACTGTGAGTAACCCACTAAAGACAAGTCAGAGGTTGGGCAAGGGTTCAAGAAAAACACTGACTACTGTTGTTCCTTTCTGAATAAGATGGGAAACAGGGTCTACTTCTTTCAAAATATGTAGGTTTTTATTTAACCTATGTGGAAGGGAAGTACTCGTGTACTGATTTTCAAGCCAAAAATAAAATCTTTTCTGGGGTAAATTCACTGGTAGTCAAACTGTCAGAAATCCAGTTCACACCACAACCTGTAGTGACAAAAAGCTATTTTGTACCGTTGCACTAACCTGACTCTTCTTCAAATGCATAAAATCTGAAGTATGCTATTGAGCTGTAGCTATGATTTTTGGAGTCCTAAACAGCATTACGTTGTTAGAGCCTCTGACCTTCCTAGAAATATCTTTCATATTCATGCACTCGGAGGAAATAAAAGGCCCTTTTGCAATTTTGTGTGTGTGGCTAGACACTGTGCAACAACCATTGCCACATGCCTTCAAACCCTGAGCAAACAGGAAGAAAGATGGATTCAGTTCTTGCGAAGCAACCAGGTACCAAGATATGAATTAGCATCCAAAATGAAATGCAGCTCAATAAGTAGACAAATAAATACAGAAAGGCAGTGTTTTATCTTAGGTAACAAAACATTTACTGTTTATTTAAAGACACATGGATCCAAGAGGGTAAGCCAAATAAAAATATATTTAGCATGCTTTTAAGCTCACATGTGAATATTAGGTGAGGGAGAAAAAAAGGGATAAGGGCAGGGGGAAGCAGAGGAAAGATGACCCTGACTAAAAAATGAGCTTTGATAGTTTAAAAGGTCAACTAGAAAAAAAAAGCAGCTGCTTCAGGTAACGGTGTGTAAGTTCATGATTGAGGATTTCAAACTGATGGTAAACCATACTGACAGAAATTGAAGGTTAGCAGCACAGGGCTCACGGGGATTTTGGCTTGGCCCAGGATTAAAAGAAAAAGGGAGGTGGGGAAGAGATTTGAGAAGGATTATTTATTCAGTTATTTTGAATTAAAACATAGAGCCAAGCTCATGAAACCAGCTGGCATTATCCCATAGCACAACTCCTAAAGATAGGGTTTTGTTTTCATCTGGTTTTGCTTTCAAGCATCTACAATTATTAAGAGACAAATTTCAGCAAAATATCCCAAGGTCAGGAGACTTGAAGACTTTGTCTGCCTGTGCTTTTGCAAACATCTTTACACATGCATCACTTTCAGGCTGCAGATTGTGCCAAGCAGGACTCTTCATCCTCTATTTGAATCTCACTGCCCTTGTTGCAACAGAGGCTGGTGCTTAAGAGAAGGAGCTGCTGAAATTTAGTCTGTATGCTTGAAAACTGGTGTGTTTGTTGTTTGGTACCTAAGGCAAAAAGTTCATTGAAAGTAAAAAATGAGCAAGTCTGACCTTAATTTAGAGCACAATGAATCAAAAAGCAGTCTTCAATTAGGCCCTTGGCACTGAAGGATTATTTACACCTCTGCAGTCAGAGCTATGGGACTGCTCCTACAAACAAGGCATGGCTGACATTACAGCTCATGCAGTCGCTTCTCTGCTCCTGCTGCTTCGTTGGTGACAGCACTGTTGTTTGTCTGACCTTGCAATAAACTGTCTCAGAGAGCTAAATAGGCAGCAGAATAAACGTACTAGATGTAGGGAATAGTTTTCTGCCGGCAGGGTCCAGTCCTCACCCAGAGAAGGAAAAGCATGACCAGCGGAGTCTGGGAGGTTGCAAACAGGCCCCTTTCAGTGGCAGCTAGCTGCAAGATCATCTCAGTTACAGTGTGAAGTGCCCCCAGAGGCACGGTTAGAGAGTCACATTAATCTGGCATGAACCTGTACTGTTGCTGTCAAAGGCCAATCCCATCATGTCCTCAAGCTTAGCCCTTCTCGCCATCACTAGTGTTCACTCAATATCAGCCTGGATGGGACAAGGGAGCTCATCCAGCTCCCCATCTGCTGGCAGGAAAGAAGTGGCTGGGAACTAGCAGAGGGCTGGGAGGGAAGAGTAGGATCGTTGCTTTTGTCAATGGTTTGGATTCACAGTGGGGTTAGGTGGATGTGTAATAGTGTCCCTGCTTACCAAGGCACATGGGGTCATGGGCCCAACGGAATTGCCTGGGTGACAAGTAAGGGACATCCCATGGTGCTATTGTACTTGGCTTTACTGTAACAGCAGCTCCAAAGAGAGTACCACGGGGTGACCCAGTTTGCTCTAACTTGCCAGACTGGCAGTGAAGTAAGGAAAAGAACAGAGAGCTGTGGAATCCTCCCAGTGCCTTGCCTAGCTCATACTGCCCTCTCTAAGCCATGCTTGATACTTTCAACTAAGAAACATGTATCTAGTTATTTACACAGTTTAAATACAAACCAAGCCTATTTTTTCCTCTGTGTATATTTTTTCCAATTACAGCCTTCTGCTACAAAGAACAAGCCATGTCTCCCTGGACTTGAGAAGAATCTTTTGAATTGGGAGAACTTATTTTTAAAGCCAAGTAATAAGTTTGTCAATCACTTCTTTATTATCAGTCACTCTCTGATGAACAACATTCAGACTTTAATATCAGCAAAGAGACAATCTGAGGAATGAATGCTCAAGTAATAACACGTAGGAGTTTTTATGGCCTGACTCTGTTTCTAAAGTGTATACACAATGGCCTAATTTAACATCAGTGAATGTAACAAATTCCCTGTGGCAAATGCAGCATATGGGAATTACTTTTTATGTTTTTCTTGAAGTGCACAAAACTCCCATTAGCATCACCCGTTATGTATTGGGGAGGGGAGAGGTGAGGTGGTGTGGAGGGAGAAGCCCCTTAATTTGTGTTAAGTTTGGGGTGGGTATTTTTGTTGAGGTTTTTTTAGAGCAGTCCTACATGCTTCTAGATTGATTCACATGCATGACTATATTGAAAGAAATCTCATAACTACATTACTGCAATGTAACCGTTGTTAGAGGAAAATAGTCCTTCTAAAATTTGTAGTTATTTTAACAGTTCAGGCTCTCAACCATTTTTTTCAGCAGCTGATTATTAAAATTTTTTTTTTGCATTAACTTCTCCTCTCTGGGTTTGAAATAGGGATCTGTCCATTGCAGCCGTGCTGTGCAGTGCAAGTACAGAGCTAGTCATAGAGCCTTGAAATATCTGCATAATTAAACAGGACCTCCAGACAGCCTCAGAGGTGTCCTGGCTTTGTTTTCTTGAACTAGATACAAGGCAGAGTTCTTTCTGCTGAATTCAATAGTTGGCCTAATAAACTAGAGGGAAAGAATTTCTTGCTTGTATTGAATCTCACTGGAATTGTCCATAAATCATATTTTCAGTAGTTGGGTTTTTTTTTTCATCTGAAGATCTAACAAGTGAATGAGGGGTAGCATCATGGCTCAGTACTCTTTGTACCTTTGGTTGGGTTTTTTTTTGTTGTTTTGTTTGTTTTTAAAGTGTTGTCTACTATATGGTTCTCTGAGAGACTGTGAGAGTATGTATGAGGAACTGTGGTATCTGAAGAAAAAAAAACAGTTTGGTTTTTTCTTGTGAATAGGATGACATATGGTTTAAAGTATATTTTCCTGGTTTTCCATGGGCTACGTCATTCAGAGGCAGGAAAGCATCTCCAGTGCCTCAGCCTTTTCTCTGAGTTCTGAACTGAGCTAAGTTTGACCCAGGTAGATGCAATTGCTCTCTGATATAAATACATTCCTAGCATACATCGTGTTTAAATTTGGTCTACTCATGCTCACTTAAGAGAGTATCAGAAATTGTTTAATAACTTACCCGTGACTGTCTGGAAATGGGCAAAAATAATTGCATAAAAAGGATGTCATGTTGGTCATAGATTGATGATACTGAGTTCTTACACAGTGTCTATTACATCTGATATTTTAGTACCTTTTAAAACTGGTTTCAAAGCTCTACTGAAAACACATCCAGAAGAGTATCCTCGTATTTCTTCTTAGAAATGAGGACTCTGACATAGAAATTGCAACTCCAGGGAAGGTTTAGTGAAAGAAACATAAGAGATTTGAAGACCAAGTCCAGGAGCATCACAAATTTGAATTGTGAAAAGTATCTATCTTCACTGTCATGGGTCTTTCACAGGAATCATTTAAAAAAAATGAGATTCTGTTCATGGGAATTAAAGATCCATAGAGGTTTTTCATAGGACTGGGAGCTTTGCATCATGTTCTCTGGTCAGGTTTTTCTCTTTATAATTATTTGGCAGTGTGCTAAACATCCAGAGGTCATACTCAGCCTTCCAGAATCTGTGCAGTTGGTATCATCTATTTAACTGTAATGTGATTTGAAGCTCACAAAAATCTTGTGGGGTTTTTTTGTCCTTATTTTCTTTCATAATGCATTCAAATTAGAGGGAGATTGTTTTCCTTTAAACTGTATACAATCTAATGTTGGGGGTGTGGACTGACCTCTTGTCCAATGAGAGCAATTCTCTGCATATGCAATCAAATTCTGAATATGCAGCGTAAGGGCTGCTGCAGTAGTTAACATAATTCTGGTTTTATTGACAATTTTGTAAGGCTTTTCCGACTCTGTCTGTATTTTTAATGTGCCTTTAGCAATGCAAGTCTGATCAAAGGGGATAATTTGTGCCTGTTTCTAAATGGCTGGCAGGAATTTTAACAGATATTTTGAGTAATAATTAATTAGGGATATGGTATGATAATTACTACAGAAACACAGGTCTTTTATTTAAATAGGATAATAATCATTGCTACAGTGAAAGAGCTGTTTGGATTATTCAGAAAATATAATTTCTTAAATAGAAATTTGTTTTATGGAATTAAAAATGTAACAAAGGATTTTGAAACCTTCCATTGTCAGAGCAACATTTCATTTTAGTGCCTATTTTTTGTAATCATATCTTTTCATTTCTGAGTTTCTCTCATTTGTTTTCCATGCCCCCATGGGAAATAATAAGTATCCAGTTTTATACTTTTTGCCATCACAGTAACTCCAGTACAGATTTGCTATTGTTTCAATGACTGTTCAGATCCTGAGCTAAAATCAAGCTCATAAGGAAGATTCTTGCCTTCTCCAAGAACAATAGATGATGTAACAGAAATTTTCAGTTTATTTTTTGTTTGGTTTTTTTTTTTTCCTGAATTCTCAGTCTCAAGTCTAAATCTGATTATTATTCTACATTAACCAAAAGATTTCTCGTGAGTTATGTCTGTACATCACATGCTTTTTTCATACCTACTGCTGTGTATAAGACAAGAGACTTCAGCCTCATTATATATTTATTGTAAGGCTCTTAAACTGCCAGCTAAGGCCAAGCTGGAAAAACTTTGGTAGGGCCATTTTCTGCTGGAGTTTGCCTTTCTATCACAGTAAAATGGTTGTTAAGTTATCAGTTGTGCTGAAATTCTGCATCTGCAAAAAGTTAGGACAAGGGAAATGCTGACAGTATTAAACCATCCTGTTTGATAGTATATAATACTTGGACCTGAATTTTGAGGTTGTAATCTCTTTAGAGCTGTGGTCTGCATTGGAAGAAGTGGAAAAAGGCTAAGATGAAACTGTCAAGTTAAATGTTCCTCTGAGTACAGTTGCACCTTCTTGTTCTAATGCTTATTCTTCTTCTGCAACTGAAACTTTAAATAGACAGTTTCTTCATCGTACTGCCACACCTAAATTCCTGGGCTGACTGGGTGATCAGCTGCAAAATGCTAAGGTATTGCCCATAGTCAATACATCATAACGGCAATTAGCTACGCAGCATTGTTACTTGCATCATAATCAAACGATGTGGAACATCATCAATGTAGTTTGACAATTTTGGAAAAATTTCAGAAATGCAAACTGTCAAAGCCCAAGGTGTTTTTATAAGCCTATAGTTCTGAAGATTAGACAGGTTTGCTTCTTTGTGTTGGGGTATTTTTTTTTGGGGGGGGGGGTGGTGGGGAAGTGGATTGGTTGGTTGTTAAAAAACCAAACAGATTAAAGACAAATGCCGTAATCTCAGAATTATTGGCAAAATTACTTTTGCATCTTTTGCATATGCCCACTGACAGTGTCATGCTCCTCTTATTCAGAAGGAAACTACTTGCTCAGAGATCAGGGGCACAAACAGGATGAAAAATCTTTGTTATGCCATTCAGGAACAATGACTACATTGTCTGCTCCCTAGAATGAGTCTGCTGCCTATTTTCTAACCATTAAACTGGCATCTTGCAGCCTTTATAATACTGTATTATAAGCCCTAATTTCCATCTCTCCTCCAAAAATGCCTCTGTGACTTGGTGCTCTGCTATTTTCTTTCCCTTTGTTAAGCAATGAAAAAAAAAAAAAAAGACAATTTTGCTTGCAATTTTGGTAGGAAGTGAAAGAAAATTAAGTAGCATTGGTTTTTTGGGGGGTACCTTTGTGACTTTTAGCTGAAGACTAGAAGGAAAAAATAATTATGGTCAGAAGACCAGAATTTCTTCAAAGACCCACCTTAAATCTTGTCATGGTTTAACCTGGAAGGCAGCTAAAACAACCACACAGCATTCGCTCACTCCCACCCACCCCACTGGGATATGGGAGAGAATAAAAAAAAAANACACCGCACAGCCGTTCACTCACTCTCTCCCCTCAGTGGGATGGGGAAAGAATTGGGGGGAAAAAAAAAAAAAGTAAAACTCATGGGTTGAGATACGGACAGCTTAATATGACAGAAAAGGAAGATAATAATAGTAATGATAACAGAATGTATGAAACAAGTGATGGGCAGCACAATTTCTCATCACCTGAAACTGATGCTCAGATAGTTCCCGAGCGGTGATCCCACCTCCTGGCCAGCTTCCTCAGTGATACATGGAGCATGATGTCATATGGTATGGAATATCCCTTTGGTCTGTTGGGGTCAGCTGTCCTGGCTGTGTCTCCTCCTAACCTCTTGTGCATCCCCAGCCTACTGGTGGGTGAGGTGGTGTGAGAAGCAGAAAAAGCCTTGACTCTGTGTAACCACTGCTCAGCAATAACAAAAACATCTCTGTATTACCAACACTGTTTTCAGCACAAATCCATGGTTAGCCCCATACCACTACTATGAAGAAAATGATCTCTATCTCAGCCAAAGCAGCACAAATCTGTAATTTCTATCTAAACTTAGACCTCTTGGCATGTTACCCAGTCTACTTAGAGTCCAGGTCTCTTCAAACTCTCTTCTCAGCTATTTTAAGACTTCTCCCCCCAAACTCTAGCTGTGACTTGGTGCGAGTGATGAAGGAATTGAAAAACCTGCATTTTCTTGCCGGCTCACTCGTGCAGAGAAGGAGCACATAGTGCTTCCCATTTTGGCTGCTGGGTAGCAGCAAGTGCAAGCTCTCACAAGTAAGGAGCTGAGCAGATGAGAATAAGCTTTCCATGTTCAAACATAAGCTGCTTTATTTTTCTCCAATCTGAAGCGACGTTTTTCACTTTTTTGCATGAGCCAATAGACCGAGCAAAGATGAGTTTTCTTCTAGCATCTCAGCAAATTTAAGTGTCACAATGCAAGAGCTGAAAAAAGACAAGCTTGAGCAGAGAACAGTTTGATAAGACTAGTTTAAGGTGGCTGTTTGTGGGAATGCCCTATTCATTCAGAGCTGAATTCCTAAATCATGCAGGTTGTTACAATTTGAGAGACAGCAGCTTGTGCGTGTGTGTGTAGAGGAGATTCCCGGCTCTCAAAGCCTGTTATTATGAGGCCAGACTTTCTTTGAATGCTGCCTGATGCCAGTGCAGATGAAATCAGCAGATTGTGGTGTAATATGGTAACTGCTTACAGAAACTGGTGCGAACAGGGAGGCGGCAGCTAATCGGATTAAGGAAAAGTCTATCACAGCCGCAGCTGTCAGTGGATTTTAGCAGATTTTTTTATCGCTGTTTGTGTGGGAAAACACATGATAGAGGGAATCTAATGAAGGAGATTGAACTAATAAACAGAAGTGCTTTTTGATCTGATAGTTGCTTTTCTGAGTAAAGTACTCTGGAGAGGTTCAGGGAAAGTTTTGATGTAACTCTTATGTAGAAGAAATAATCTGCAGACATTTTAGAAAGAGGAAGGTGAAGGGGTTGAAATGTTCCCTTCGCATCTCAAAAAAATTAACAAAAATGTTACTTTAAAATCCAAAAGCTCTGCTTTAGAATCTTAAAAATAAAATAAAATAAAATCCTCAGGAACCAGGCACACACCAGGCTCCCACCCCACAAACACACACTCTGTTACATTTTCTAGGGGAAAAAAAATATGTATATAGCAAAGGCTGTGGCTGGGAAAGAAAACATATGAAAATAACTATTGTAAGATACATAGTTAGGATCAAGCACACTGCAAATGGAGCAGGGCTGGCCACCACATCTAAAGCCTTAAAAATTTTCGTCATCTGATGTGAATGTCCCCGGTGCTTGCTGAGTCTAGAGCTGAGATGGGGCTTGGATTGAAGGCGAGACAAACTATCAACTGTTAGTTTTAGCCTCATGTTTGAAAGATGCTGACTAGAGTAGGTGGCATAAGCACGATGTGCAGGGAACAAAGGTACTTTGAACCCAGAACAAAACTGAACTAACACAACTTTATGTTCCCAGCTGGAGATCTCTGGGGCTTGATTTTTCAGGGAATATGTTGTGTTGTGCTTATTATATTCAGCGCACAGCCCCCACTGACTTCAGTTCCTCCAAAAAAGGTATATATCATTGGTGATCACCAAGAAAAGTTGATTCCAAAATGCCTCTTTCATCTTGCAGGAGCTCTATGACAAGGAGGAAAAAAATTACCAAATTAAAAGTGAGCGCTGTGTTTTCATGGACACCAACCCTTGGTCATTTGTCCTACTTCCTTGCAGGACTGATTAGCTCAGGCGTAGCTGCGTACAGTGACAGACATACATTTTCCACTTCTGGGATTGCTGTTCTGAGGGGCTTAGTATCTCTTTTAAAGCTGCAGTGTAATGAAAGTTGGTGCTTTACTCCAATTTTATGTCATAGGAACATAACCAGCACATCTTATAAACAAAACATGCCATGATTCAGAAAAGAACTATAGCATTTTCTTCAGGTCTTCAATTAAAACGAGCGGTGCTACTGCTGGTATGAATCAATATAACTAAGACACAAATCAGAGCCTGTGTTTTAATAATTAGATCATGACAGAAAAAGATCAAAGTAAGATTTGCAGTTTTGTTAGTTTAAGTTGTAACTTCCATACTGAAGTCAGTTTTTATTTCATTCAGATTCGTGGCTCCATGCAGGTTGGGGTGAGTGTACTTTAACCTTCCAGTTCCTCTCTTCATCATATAAATATATCAGAATCGAGCAGTAACTAATTGAGGTTAGTTGAGGCAGAAAAGTACTTTGGATTTGCTGGGTACTTGCTGTGAATGAGGTTTCTAAAAGTCATGGCAGAATCCTTTAATCCAACTTTTTTTTTTCCTTTTTTTTTTTTTTTTTTTTTAATGCATGCAAAACAAACTGCTATATCAGTGTGTTCAGTCCTGGAACTAATTGAAGGGAAGAGATTTATTCTGAGCTACTAGTGAATTAGAGGAGAGGAAAAAAGACCTTGTAGAACATGTGTGGTGTTTTCTAAAAAGAATAAGCAAGACCAATACTGAGGAAACACAGTTTTCTAAAGGTTGTCAAATCTCAATTGTTTTTCCTGGACATTTTTATAGTTATATGTAAAGAAAATAATTCTAAAAATATCCTACTAAATATTAATCATTTTATTGGTATTGCAAGTTCTTCTTTTGTGTGTCTCATGCTGTTTGTCCACTGTTCTGCAGAGTCTGTACACAGAGGACAGTCTCTTAGGGGATAATGAGAGTTCTTTGTGTTATACTATTGAAAGTACTGAAACCTCTGTAGATAGGGCATTGCAGATGTTTCATATCTTTGGAAGGGGAAAGGCTAGAGCTGCAGCTGGAGTGGGGCTGGAACCGGGATGGCTTTTCTCTACATCCTAGATATCACGTGAAGTTCCTGAGCAATACTGCAGCGCTAGTGCCAAAGAACAACAAATGGCGAATTAAAATGTTGTGCTGTAATTTGAACTTGGACATGGAAAAACACACCAGCTTTTTTTCTACTTTGATATCTCAGTGCTTGCCACATGTGTTTGCCCCTTCACTGTAACGTCACTACCAGGGTAAGAAGAAAAGCCATAGCTCAGTACATTCAGATATTATTTTAATCCAGCTCCTGTGCTGGCTGCAAAGCTGGAGGAGATTTTTCAGACATTGTTACGTGAATTACCAGCACCCTTTTTGTAGGTTTTAGTCTCAGGAGTCCAATTCTTTGTATTGAGAACCCTTTATGCTGCCAAAGTGACATAAAAATATCTTGGTGTAAGACCTGCTTTTCAAAGTTAACATCTCTTTGCTCAGTGGAAGAGTCCTTTGGCCTTGAGGGATCTTTCTGTCTGCTCTCTTTTTCCTTGCATGCACACTCATCTTTTCTGATCTTTTCTTCTGTTCCCCTGTTCAAAACAAGAAAATTGCATATATTTCATGTTAAAAATGTATGAGAGTAAACAACAATTCACAGCATTCAGTGTCTTTTTGATAATAAAATAACTAGAAAAGCATGTCTGAAATAACTTTCCACATCTTTGGTTGGAGGAGGAGACCAGAGAAGAGGGTAAAAACAGAAAAGCAGCCAAAGTAGGAACATCATCTTTTCATTTCAAATGCTTTAGCACTCAGCTCCATTGCACTTTCATCCCAGCCCCACCTTCGCAGTGTTCAAGCTTTGGCAGGTACTTCACAAGGCCTTGGTTTCCATGAGCAAGGCAGAAACTGCGTACAAAGATGCTTCTGCACGCTGTCCTTTCAAAACATAGGCTGTTGCTTTCTAAATTTTCGTTTCATTCCAGTAGCCATATATGTGGAGGAGATGAACTTCACTCAGATAAGAGCAGAAAATGAAGCACTGGGTTGATTGCAGGAGTGTTGCTATTATGCTCAGTAATTGGTTTGTGTTGAGTAAATTGATCCTGCTAATACTGAATGATCCTAGACAATAATTTTTTTTTTTTAACCTAGGAAAAGAATTTGTACAGCCAAATAGGTCTTCATGAGATGCCGACAGCAAAGCATCATTGTGCACTCTGTTCATGCAACTACTAAACTAAGCAGTAGTAATAGATCTGTGGTTGGTGGCTTCAGCTGGAACTCAGCAGTGTATGCGTTCAGTACATAAGAAACAATTGGCGTTGATAAGTAGAGACTAACAAGAATATTGTAACTAGGGAATGGTTGGAAAGTGTCATATGACTGTTAAATATTGTTTCTTCAATTCATCTCCAGGTATAAACATCTTGAACTTGGCATAAATGTGTCATACAAATAACATTTTGGTCAGTCTTGGCACTTCTTGGAGAACAAGGTCCCAGGTTCCTACATTTTGTATTCTACAGCACTACCCAGAAAGTCCAAGAAACTTCTTTCTCTGGTAAAAAGTCTGTGAGACTAGAAACCCTGAGGAGCACCAGCCTCAGATCATTAAGACATTGCTCTGTTTGGGTTTGAGGGCTTTGAGATGCCTTTTCTATTGTTTGGCTAATGGATTGACTATTGGATCAACTGTATCTCCAAGATAGCTAAATTTGAGAGCACCTGGCTGTCTGGAAATGAAGAAATTCAACTCCTGGGAGTTCAGAGGGTGCTCAGTTCTGATTCATTCTCCAGAATAGACGTGCCTAGGAGAGGAGCCATGCAGTGAGAGAGGTAGCTGGTAGGAAAAACTTTTGTGAGTTTCAGTGGGACTGGTGAAAATTCAGCTGCTCCCATGAATTGTCTCGCTTTTGGAGAATCAATAAATCTGATTTAACTTGTATAATCTTTTAGAGGTATTTTCCCAGCCAGTTCCACTCTCATTAAAAATGTGAAAATTATTACACAGCAATTACACACCTGGCCAAATGATATTCCTTTTGCTTTACTAAAATCTACTTCCTTTTCTCACTTAAGTCAATAACAAAACTCCTGTTACCTGAATGAAAACAAGGTTGAGCTTTTGGTGCTTCCAGAGGTATTTACCTTTAGGAATATTTTAAATGATGCTAACTTGCGATGTTCCACTTAATGCTCCATGTTCCTGACAACCCCTGTGTTATCTTAATCTTCTTTCATCATGCTGACCATTGTATCCTGTGTTTCCCAGACACGTGGGAAGGTGCCCGGTGCTGTACCTGCTCTGTGGAGCTGCGCCAGCAGCAGAACACAATTTGCCAGCTGTCAGGTACAGTTCCTGCACCAGCACCATGTGGTGGGGTGCCCCGGCGTGCACTGGGAGCAGGGAAGGGAGTCAGCCTCTCTGGTGTGAACATGCACGCCTGCAGAGGCTGGATGGGAACCGCTGCAACAGGGCACTGTGCGTGGCTCTCTCCAGTGCCAGGCCAGGGGCCAGCCACGCTCACCTTGAGCAGGCTGAGCCTTTGGTGTTTCCTGAGACCAGAAGAAACGTCCCCTCCTCTACCTGGAGAGAAGTTGTTCAAGGATCTTTGTCTCAACTGTATTCTGAGCTGATAGTGCATATATTTTACCCTGCCGTGAAAACATGTGAAGATTATGTATACACTCCAGTGGACATAGATAATCTTATACAAGATTTCAGAGAAAGCAGTAACTTTCTTAAACTGTAAAAAGACCATCTCCTGGATTCTTTATCCATATTTTTGTGGAAGAAAAAGAATCCAAATAGCCCAGCATCGCTCCAACAGGCTGCATAAAGCACAAAATATCAACCTCCAAATTTGTATTCCACACAAAGTCAGAATGTAGGATCGATTTTTCAACCTAATAATATCACATGCAAATAGTATCCTTCAGTTTGGGAACAGATGCATTTAAGACGTTACAACCCCCTGCTGTTTGTTACAATCCCTATTAGCTATGCCACCATAACAGATTATCAGACTGGATTAAGTTGAGCCACTTAAGAAAAAAGTTTGAAATGCCTGACTTTGCCCTGAAAGACACTGGGAGTGTTCATGCAGGCGAATGGCAACAGCTTTAGAAATGCCAGGGCTGTGCAAGTGTGCCTGTCTTTGCCTTATGCAACATAGATACTTAAGCCTTATTTTCGGAAGCAATCCAAGGGTTTTCAAGCCTAAGTCTCATTTTCTTCTACAGATCTAAATTGCTTTTCCCACTCCTCTCTCTAAATAAATAAATGATCAGCTCTGACTACCCACGCCAGAACAGATATCTGTGCTCTACATGCATTCCTCACTAAATATTTCAGGAGATATCCTAGAAGCTCTTTGTTATTAAGCAGTTTTGTCATTCTGTGAACCATCAGTTACCAAACAGTAGCTTAAAATAAACAATACCTCTTCTATAGTAAAAAAATGAAGCTGTTGTTTTAACTCACAGCTGCATTGCCACATTGTCTTTCTGGAGACTTCACCGTTTAGCCAGTTCTGCTTAACTCTGCCAGTGAAAGGAAATTGTACTCCTTTCCTTCTTTATGCCTTTCCGTAGCACATTTGCATCCTCAAGTGTTTAAAAAAAAAGCCACTTGAAGTATATCAAATTGAATAATATACCAGCCTGTCCAATTACTTGATTTCTCTCCTCAGCTAGTCTGCTCCAGACTCAGAGTTTGTATCTCCTTTCTCACTGGACCCTTAACAGGGCTCACCTCTACCCTCTCTCCATAACTCTGTCCCCTGCCTCAGACTGCATCACCCGGTTGACAAGGAAAAGCCATTCAGCACTCTGCAATCCTCCAGGGCACAACTCATTCAATCAGGATGGGACAGATTTATGGCTCCTACACTTGGGTCCCAATTTCCTGCACTGACATCCTGATTTGTTTCTGTGACATTAGGGGGTTGCCAGGAATGGTGTTTGTTCACTCTCAATGTACGTGAAGGAGGTTGTTACGCTAACAGGCTGGGCCTGTCCTGCAAAGGGGTGGGAAAAGGCCCTGCCAAAAAGGATTGTGTTTGAGTTTGGAACCCTAGGTTTAAAATGCATTTTGTTTGTCTGGTTTTCCACTTCCTAACAGAGCACCAATAATACAATGCCAGTAAGACTGGTTTGTAAGAATGCAGCATGAAACTAATAGTAATACAAAAAATCTTACTTGCTTTCTAGTATCCATCATGCTTGTCAGGTGTGTGTAAAGTATATGCCATCTTGTGTTGACAAGCCCAAAAAGCAGCTGTGATTTTGAAAACTGAAATTATGTCTACTGTTTGCTGTTTCAAATGCAGGCGATGCAAAAGACCATAGAAAAGTTTGAGACCACCCAAGTTTCATCTGCTAGCTTTTCCTCAGATTTTCTGGGAGAAACATGGATATGAATGCATAAAACATCTGAATAACATTTCTGCTCTCTAGGGCCATGCAGATACGAAGAGAAGTGAAGCACACTTTCCCAAGAACTTGTAAATTAAGCTGTATGAATTGTGAGAAATCTTTCAAAAGTACAATTAGGAGGAGCTTGAAATGACCTGAGTATGAAATGACCTCTCATTTGCCTCTATAGAAGTGCTCATTTGAGAGATTTGGTCCCTGGAAGTTTATCAGACCTAGAAAAGCATGAACCATTTTGATGCAGATATTATCATTTACATGAATAGATGTTGAGTACAGAAACATACTGTCAAAGTCAGTCAAAGTTACCATGTGCACTATAGCTCTGAAATGCAGATTCTGTTGTTATCTTTCTACACAAAAGCTATGCCTAGCCTAACTTTAATTATGGTGGTAGAGGATTAAGATAGTTTGTTATTTGCTCCCAAGTGTTTATAAACCCTGCCTTGGGTTGCTAAGAAGTTCTAAGCTTAGAAAGGACTGTTGTAGTGATCCTGATCTGATTTACATAGCCCTGGGTATAGAACTTGGTTGAATTAATTTCTGTCTCCAGTCAAGTAGTTGTGGTTGGACCAAATCAACAAGACTAACCAGGACTCACTTAAAGCAGTTCTCCACTTCCCCAAACATCAATGGTCCTTGAAACCAAATATTTTTGTTTGCTTTTTCATTTTCAACTCACCATCAGCTGTATTAAAGCCCAACATCTCTGTGTTGGTTCTGGGTTCAAAAGGAAAGTGCTGTGAAGGAGTTAAGAAGAGAAAGAGGATGCTATTAGATGCAATTACTGTGAAATAGTCTTCAATTCTTTTATAGTATTTTTGTTTGTTTGTTCAATGATTTCACTTTGTTTTAAATATTTAGTGTGGGGGGTTGTGCAGCTGACATATTGTCACATGCTTCTGAAAATACGGAGGGCAGGTAATAACTGCAGCTGCAGTCCCATTTCTTTGTTAGCAGAAGAGACACGAGAGGAAGCATCAATGCTGTTCCCAGTGCAAACAGCTGAACCCACTGCTGGCTTTGTATCACAAGGCTGTGTGATATACTATCTTTCCAGAGTTGCTGCAGTCAGAATTGGTCCTGTGGGTGATTGCCTACACCCTAGTAAATCTTCACAGCAGTCAGCATTTCTGTGAGTGTTAATTTGAGATAGAAGAACAGCTAGATCAGTTAAGGGATCCTGACTTTTGGAGGGGGTTCCTTCATCTGGATGATTTTCTGTGATGCACAGAACAACTTAGGTATGATTAAAAGGGACGGTAGCTGTGATGAGAGTCCACATTGCAGCCTGTCCTGCCACTGGGCAGCAGTATGGATTTATGCTGGATTATAATAACTATGAGCTGAGGTTCTGTTCCCTGCTTGTTGGCAAGTTACCTGCTGCTCTCCCAGTCTTTACTATTGCCCTAGCTATGCTGTTTTCTGGGTCTTTTACTACCTGCTTTCCAAACACTTTCTTTATATAAGCAGGATGGAGTGTCCTCAAGGACAGCAGTCTCACCCTTCCTTCCATGGCAGGTACCAAGAAAGCACCAGTCAGCATAAACTTATTTCTTTTAGTGCACAGCTGTGTCTTTTTCACTCTGCTTATAGTTTAACACACTGCACCCACACTAGGAAATACACCTCTGCAATATGCCTGGTTTTCATGAGGAAGGTGGAGGAAGGGAAGAGGATGAGAGGCAATGGGGTTTGGATGAAAACGGCTGGTGTAATAGGGGCTCAAAGTGTTCCTGCAGTAGAGGTGGAGGCAGAAGTTTGTGGGGGGTTGAGGCCAGGCTGTAAGGACCTGCTGGGGAGGGAGGGATGAAAGAGCTACGCTTTCAGAAGCAGAAATCTTTGATCCCTACCCTAAAAATTTTCTGCAGATGATGGAGAGGAAGCTTTCCACTGCTTTGCCTGTGCCTGCCTCTGCCATGGCTATGCCTCCCAACCTCACCTGGGAGCAGTTAGGGTTGGGCTTCTGGTTCACTCCAGACAAACAGGTTGGTCATGGGGGCTGACAATGTGCTCCCTTGTGAGCACAATGAAAGGATAAGGTCATCTTCTGTTAGCAAGTAGGGTTATTCACATTCAAATTTATCAGTTGTTCATCCTCCCACGTGTAGCCAAGGTGCATTGGTTAATTCTGCATGGGAAAATTGCCCTGGAAAACCAAATACTGTAGCCTTAGTTTCTTCCTTAAAGCAAACATAGCACAGCTTTAATTATAATTTAAAGCCAAAGTTTGATATCTTTTAAACCCAAGTCTGATATCTTTTACAACAGAAGTTTCTTTTTGAGTTAAACAATGATGAAGAGATTAATGGAGCTCTGTAGGAAGATGATTTTTGATGGAGATGAAATACTGTCTATGCAATTTCAGATGATTGATTTTCGTTGATTAGGTACCCATCAAAGTGCAGTCAGCAATGCTCAGGATATGATCATAATACACTGAAGAAAGGGGCAGCTCATTAAATGAAGAGAATCATCCTGCCATCCTATCACCCACACCCCCCCCACATATTCTCTATTACTGCGTAAGGAATTGAGGCCTCACAAGACTTCTGTGCTATTTGGAAAAGGGTATGGTGTATATATATATACCAGACTGCAATAAGAGAGGCTCCTTGATATGCAAAATGAGGCATGCAAAGATTTCTCTTTACTTTTTTTTTTTTAAGTTTTGAATAAGCATAAATTATCCTGTGAATATTCCCTACTTTGAGTAGAAGCAGTTCAGTATAATCGGAAGAGCAGCCTTCAATTTGACTATTCCCAGAGTAGGAGTATGCTGCTAAATCATCTGTTATCAGTGGAGCTCTAAAAACAAGGCTATTGACCATGAGATGAATTTTGTCACAAGCTTGATGTAGGAGTCAGTTTTGACATTGCTCTAAATGTTCTCTTCTCAAAGAAAAGCTCTATTGAGAGCAGATGTATAAAAGTTAAGCGGGAGATTTTAGATTGCATAAATGAGAATGAGACATCTGATTTACCCAGGCTTCCACTGAGAGTTGAGCATCCCACTGTCCTTTATGCCTTTGAAAAATCTTCCCTTTAATCGCCATCTTACAAAATGTGGTAGGAATATAGTAGCAGGATAAGTCAGATTATATCTGTACAGGCTTCCTGATTTTGATATCGTGATGCGTGTTCATAACTCTTCCAAAGGACTCAAATGTTTTTATGTCACTTATCCTATGCTATCCTATCCTTGCTTTCACCTGTCCCATAAGATGAATGTATTTTATTTCATTTGAGGATGTTTTGGTGACCTTGGAGAAATTTGTTGGAAGAAATCTTAGCACATCCCTTTTTGCTGGTGGAGAATTTTGTAATTCATAGCAGTAAGGCCCTTATGCTCTGACATTACTTCAAACCATTGGGATCTACCTTTGTGCAAGCTTTGAATTTGGTTTTGCCAACTTCATTTTGGATTCATATTTTAGAAGTGTAACTCATAACAAAAGTGAAAGCTTATGTTGATTCAGCACTACTGCTGCGTATTGGGGGATTTGAGAATTTATTACAGAAATGAATTTGTGTGCATATGAATGCTTCATTAGTTACTCATTGGTGTGGAACATAGTATGGGAACTTTGTACTTAGAGATTTTCTCAAGTTAAACTGGCAAACTGTTCGTGACTGATATTCCCATATTAAGTGTGTGCAGCTCTTAACACTTGACTTAACAAGTGCCTTTAATTTCACTGAACATAAGTTATTGATCATGGTGCTTGTTGCCTGGAAGCTCCATTCCTGATTGTTAATTGAGCCATTGATTTTTTTTAATGTTATCATTAACAAAAGGGTGAATGCTGTATTGTTAAGCGGTCTGGTTAGAGTGGGGAGGGGAGCAGTGTAGCTGTGACCAAATAATTTTTATTTTTTTTTTTCAAACCTGTCACAGCTGAAATCAGTTCAAAAACTCCTGTTGACTTGAATGAAGAGAGGATTTGACTCAATATGGATTTGATTTGGCAAAAGTAAAGTTAATAGGAAAGTTCTGTAGATTTCAGGGATGCCAGGTCAGACCAGATGTTTGGTACAAGTTCTGTATGTTAGCATGCTTAGCATGACACTAAATCCAGCCCAATAGACCTTGCTGAGAAAAAACTCATCTGTATAAGCTCAGGCTTGGCACCACATTCATACAGCCAAATAGCTCCCTGTTTAGAGCTGGCTTATGGCCAGCCGACTTGCAGCTCAGGCACAAGGAGCTTGCCTCTGTCTGCAAAAGACCGTTTAGGCTATGCCAAGGTTAGTGGAGCCACACTGATTTACACCAGCTGGACCAGCCTGTTGCTTTGTTTTATATTCACTGTTACCACATTAACCGTAAGGTGTACACACAGCAAATGAACACACCCAGCAGCCACACCATGTCTAACTGTGTGAAATGGAAAGCAGTATCCCCGTGTTAGAAATATAACCTGTGGACATGATAGAAATATAACCTGTGGACATGAAGACTTAGTGACAGTGAGGATAAGCTTAGGATTTAAGGTGAATAATGTCGTTGATGGGATGGGGGCGAGTGCAATATATGCACACATCATATATATGTGTGTGTCTGATGTTATAGATATCACCTATAACTGAATTTTGTATACTTTGTGGTGTACAGTGGTATGCAATATGCAAGTATCTGTTTAATTACAACTACCTCATAATCTTGGAACTATTATTAGTGTCCATGAGGTCATCTCAAGTACCTACAGATTTTGGAGAAAGTACCTCAGTTCACTAAAAGTCTTTTGCTTGTATTCTGTCATGCACAGCTTTTATGATTTTTAAAATAGAACAGACACAATGTTTCTGTCTCAAAGGCATATGATGGAATTAATTTTGCTCTTATCCTATGGACATTGTTTTTAAGAGCACATCCCACGGTATTGAGAGAGCAAACTGTTTCTTCTGAGCTGTCTTGTAGACTTACATGATGATTTTTAATTGTCATGACTAGTAGATGGAGTGTAGATAGTTTGAAAGGACTCATTATTGTTCTCCCTGTAGAATTATATCTAAAAAATAAAAATACCTATTAGACGCTACTGCAGAGGTGGTCATATTCATGAGCCCCCTGCAAAACACTATCGCAGTTTGACAACTATGGTAAGAAAGTATTCATAAGTTTATGATTTTGAAGGGTTCAAGTTCTTTGTAGATCTCCAAACAGTTTCCAGAAACTATTTTATGACAGTTTTAAAATACTTTAAAGACTTTCAGTCTAGGGTATACCGGCTTTCGCTGGAAGACAGGAGTGTGGTGAGAAGTTTAAGCAGACATAGTAATGATTCAGGTGACATCAGCTCTCCTCATTTCCTGACCTTGTGTGGCTGACAGTTTTAGTGAGGATGGAAACAATGCTGATTTCTGAAGACTGTCAAATGTGAGCAGTTTTCTGCTGAGTTGTAGGAGGCTGGAGATCTATAAACCTTTTTAAGTGCTAGGAGAAATGAGAGGGCATTGTGTTCATTGCAGCTGGTCTTTGAGTCAGAAAGAGAATAGTAACTATTGAGGGACGGACCTCTGGAACAAGGCTAAGATTTATTTATTAACTAGTAAAATTTCTTAAAAGGAGAGTGAGCAAGCAAAAATTTTTTAGCGCTGCTGCTGTGGACAAATAAAGAAGAATGCAGAAATTGTTACAATAACACAGCATGAAATTATATTGCTAAGGCAACACAGGTTCTTCCATTCTAAAAAATCAGCATAAATGTGAATAGCATTTCAAGACTATCCAAAACTAAAATACTTGCTACTGGAAAGCAACACCCCAAAATTTTGGGGAAAGCAGCATACCAATGACTATTGGTTGCAATTTTTCAAAGGATTTGTCTGACTTTGGCTGAGATGTTTCAGTACTATATCCTTGGTTCTATTCCCAGCCTAACCAGCCACATTTCTTAAAGAGTTCAGGACCTATTTATTGAGATGAAAATGGTGGGGTACCCAAGAGACCCTGGCTGGTTTGAAATGTCACCCTGGGAGTTTAATGTTGTTTAGCTCTTATTTATTGCCGGTGTTTCAGGACAGTCTGTCAAACTAAACATACTGAACTCTACTGAAGATCTGGTTACTTTGTGCCTGCCTGAAAGGAAGATGAGGACGTGAAAGTGCTTGTGAACATTTTGTGGTCTTCGTCTATCCAGGACTCAGCTGTTGACTTTTAGCATGTTTGGTAACAACCTTTAAAACCACAAACTGGGAGAAAAGTGTATAGAGCACTTCCACGGTATTTTGTCCATAATCTAAATACTTTCTGAGATACCAGTCGGCTATTCACCTCCATGAAAAAATGTATGTGTGTCTGTCTGGGTTTGTTTTTTGGGGGTTTTTGCAGTTGAACGAAGAGGCACAAAGGAGAATTTTTAGGTTAGCACATTACAAAACATTTTGTTTCCAAACCACTCTTTGTTTCTGGGAGGACTGTACAGAGATCCCCCCTGTTTTCTGAATGCTTTGGATCTATGATTAGACTTTGCAATGGAAATAGTCATAGTGAATCCTTGCCTTCTACATGAAGAGAACATGAAAATGTGTAGAACAAGGTGGAGGTTCCATTTTTTTCTTGAGAGGCAGCTTTGGTATCAACTCTGTGATAATGACACAGCCAAATCCCTGTCCCTTTGAAACAGAGAGGAAAGCCACTGGCTTTGGGCTGGTTCTCCTCCCATCTCTTCCTGCTCCTGTTATAGACAGTGTTAGGACTGTACCTCCCAGGCTTAGAGAGCAGGAAGGGAAGTCTTATGTGAGTGTCATTTGCAGCTTGATGACAATGTTGTAAGCTATCGCCTTTCAGTTAAGAGTAATGCCACGCTGTGCACACAATTGCATAAGGTACATCAGCTCTTTCAGGGAACAAGTCTTTCATTAAGCTACAATGTAAGCTTAATTTATGGTAATCCCATGGGACAACTCCCTGGTTTTATCTCATGCAGTAACTTCCAGAAATCCAAATTCTCTGAATAGTTAAAGTCTTCCCAAAGACATGACAGGATTAGCTAGCAAGGGCTCTTTTACTACTGTGTTGTTTTTTTCCTGTACATTTTTCCTGCACTGAACATCTAGGCTTTCAGACCCTGGCTGGACAAATCACTCAGTCTATGACATTCACAACTACTTTGTTCCCTCCATCCTGTTGTGTTAAAAGTAATACAATTTTTTTTTTTTTTTTTAAATCTAGTCTCTCAATCAGTTTTATTTCTGTCCATCTAACATTATTAATTGAACCTGAGGTCCAATTTTGAGCAAACCACTGAAAGACACGGGCACTTTGATTCTCGCATTTGACCTGTTCACCTAGAGAAATAAGTTCCAAACACTGTTAGTGAAGTTACCATGAACAGCATGCAGAATTTCAGCCCACCAAGGGGATTTGTTTTTAAGCTTCTCTGAACTCCAGTGTCTGGACGAAAGCTCTGGTGTTTAGAATTAATGATGTCTTGGGCTAGCTCACAAAGCTTGCAGCGCTCTAGGTACTGCGGTTTGATGAGTGTCACTGTTGGTTGGGTCAAGAATAGCTGCCACAGACATCATCAGTGTATTTCTTCATTTTATCGGATCGGTGCAAGAGGTAGTCATTTCTTCCAGGGGACAGAATTAATGGGTGAATGTGCTCTGGGGCTGGCACATGCTGCCTCCAGTTTAATAGCTGAATTAGAATCTTTTAAAACCCTTGGCACCAAGAAATGTGATTTCCCGATGCTTAGGGCTAATGCTGTGGTAAGTGCTGGGAAATCTTGACTGATAGTACTAAGAGTTAACAGAGACAAAAAATAAAGCACAATAAATCTTACTTGAAGTGTTTGGCTATGTGTGAATTACATATGTGCATATATGTATTGGTCTGAAAGGTATGACCACATGCAGAGAGATTAATTATAGTTTAACCTGCGCTTAAAAGGATCATCAAATCTAATATATTTTTGCTCAATATTTCAGCATTGCTTCTGGTGGCCAAGCTTGGGGGGAAAAAGATTTATAGCCACTATGTGAGAAACTGTATCAAATAAATAATGGGGCCAAATTAAACACATTGATTAACTATCATTCACTATCCTGTAATCTCTTAATGACTAAAGTCTAATTTAAGACAGACTAGAATCAGGATTAAATTCTGAATTGCTATTATTATTACACATATTCATTAGGTTCTAGAGGAATTCAGGAGAGATTAAAAAGGCACCTGTGAATTAAGACCAGCTATTAATGGGGAAAGTTGAAGGACTTATCCATATTAATGGCATTTTTCTTACTCAGCCTAACAAATGGAAGCATTAAACTGTGCAGATTGTTTGTGTATTCATGGTTTTCATCAGTCTAGTTTATTGTCAGAAAATCTGTAGAGCACCTGGAAATATAATAATGGCCATTGTGTTGCATTTACTAATTGGGGTAGCAGAAAGCTAATTAGGGAGCTTTTCAGGGTAGTTGAAAGGGATAAGATTCAGTCAGTTCTGCAGACAGTCCAACGAAATAAAATGGAGGGAGAATGGGAGAGGAGGGGAGAAAAGGACTGTTTGTTTTAATTGACCTATGCATGAAGCTATTTATATTTAACACCACAAGTTTCAGACTGGCCAAGATGTGCCAAACCCAGGCAAGATACTAACCCATTTGAACTTGAGGGATCTCATCAGAGAGGTGAATGAGAACCTTTCTGTTAGCTTACTCATATATTTGGGTCAGAACAGAGATAGATACCACCACAATCTTAACTTTTTTTTTCAATTTCTCTGTCAGTGATATGTATGTAGCCCTATGAGTCAGGTGCATCAGAAGTCTACGTTTTCCAGCTCCAGCTGCATGTTTGGCTCCTAGATACTGCGGGCCACCCATTTGGCAGTGTAGATACTTAAAATTGTAAAATAGCAATGGTATCTTCTGGGAAATGCTAGCGTATGAAAGTGCCACTGGAGCACTTCAGTCTGCATGATGGTGTCATTGATAGAGCTTCTCACTGACAGCAGCTGCAAGCTGGCGGGCTTTACCCCTGCAGTTGGAAGAACTTGTTTCCATTGAGAGTCAAGTGGTTGCTCAAGTCCAGGTCATGCTCGAGAAATCACTTCAGTACCTGTACAATTTTCTCTGGCCTCCAGAATGCCTGGAATTAAGTTCTTCACTTTATGTGTTTGTATTTCGGAGTTGCAATGAATCAAAAATACCATATCTTTTTCTGATGTGAGGAAAAACTCTGAGTTGACTTTTAAGATCATATATTCTATCTCTTGCTTGATAATCTTTTCTTATGCTTTACTTTCCTAGGTATTTGATGCTTTGTGCCTACATGAGCATTGTCTATCTTTAATATAAAGGTAGCCTTGCAAAAGCGAATATAAGTACTTGCTATCTTTAGTCCCTCCTCTTCTGCCATTTTTAAGCCAGTTTTCTGATGTTTTGCTTTCAGTAAAGAGGCCATTATTCCTGCAATCTATCATTATAAGGAGTGCTGCCTACTTCAGAGAACCTCTTGCAGCCTAACTGGAATCACTCGATGATTTGGATCATTAATATATTGCAAAATGACAATAAGAGCTGAAGTGAGGGGGCAGGCAGACACAAAGTGCTGATGAAGATATATCTGCTCTGCTGTCAAAATTCCACTTGCAAATATAGGAGCCACCATTGGATTTCTTTTAGCTAGAAGGTGAAGCTTTAACACGCCTAAAGAGTATTGATTGTTAACCCTGTTGGTCTCAGTTTGGGAGTAACCTTAACTCTTCTGCTTTTTCTCTAGGTTTTTGTTTCTGGATTTTAGTGTGAGAACTTTTCAATCATTCTGCTACTGATAATGTTTTCCTTTCTTGAAGCTTTGTTTATCAGTATGATGATAATGAAACAGACTTTCTAAGTGTTTTCTCCTTTGGCACATGATTTTCTGAGTTCTGCTTCTCTTTTTCCCCACAAAAAAAAATTATTGCTCTTAATTAGATTTCATAATATCAATGATTTTTTCCAAAAAGGATGCAAGCCTAGGAACAGCAGTAGTTCATCTCCTCATCTGCAGCAGCAGCACTAATCTTGTACACATTGGCATGCACACAGGGCAATAAAAAGTGACATGATGTAACATTTCAGTGAAGAATTGTAGGCACTGGAGCCAAATCCTGTCATTTAAGACTTTCTGTGAGGAGTGATTTATTCTCAATTTGCCAGTGTGGGCTTTTTTGAGAAAGAGAGAGAGATTGTGTGAGTGTTGGGAATTATGCCTACACTTCTTAAGCACTACTAGTGACTTTAGGTGTCTCTGCCTTCAGGTGCCCAACCTGACATTCCAGAGAGGCTTGATTCTTGGTGCACATATATTCAGCTTGTTTAGAAAAACTCTGCCTCAAGCAGAACACCCCAGATCAATGGGTTTGACTGTCTTCCCTTCTGAAGATGCCAAAGATGATGGCTGTAAGGGACAGTGTTTCAGATATGCTCTGATGTAGCGGAAGAACTTCCAAAAGTTAACATTTTCTCCATATGGATTTTTAACAGGCAGAAATCTTCTTTTGCTCCTAGAATAGGAGCAAAGATAGAGGCTGATGGGACAAATCATTTTACTTTTCATATTACTAGTTTTCTGAAGGCATAGATCAATTGCCCAGAGTTGTTTCTTCCTTTTTAGAGGCAAACATATAATCTTATTAATGATAATGGAGTTTTTGCCAACAGCATGATATTTTGTATTGTTCTGTTTAATAATCAGCGTGAAAACCTATTAACTGCATGAGATATGGTGTCGGAAATCTGGGGTAAAATCTTTGGCATTTGGAAATATTAACTAACTTGTTTGCAGTACTGCAATCTCCTACAGTTAACATTCTGGCAATTACAAAGATACAAGCTCTTAAAGATAAGCTTTCTGTTTTGTGCTATGCCCATGCTTTACCCTGTAGTCACAATCCAAAGTAAGCCTTTTGGAAGCTGTGAAATCTTGGAAGAGTTCAATCTAATTTAATTTTTTGTGATTGTGAGCACTGGGGTACCTCCTGGTTTTGAATGAGTCTCGCAACGGCTAAATCAACAGAGCATCTCTTCTCAAGCAGTGTTGACTTTAGGGGAAGTAAATCAATTGCCCAGCCAAGGATTTCACCTTAATTGTGTTTTGATGCTTTTATGTTATATTTTGTGTTCCTTCATTGCTATTTCACTTTTGGTTAGCAAGAATGTGGAATTAAGCTGCTTTTATCAGTGACTGTGAATGTTTCTGCTTACAGTCAGTTTTCCTTCCTTCCATGTGCCTTAGTTGCTCAATTTTGCTGATGAAAGTTTGAAACTTCCCCTTCACGAGGGGTCAGCGAAGCTTGCAATTTGTCACTTCAAGACATCAGTTCCTATAGCAAATCTCTCATTAAATTTTCCTTGTGCATGTCAGAGGTTGAGGTCATATGGCCCCAGGTTGTCTTGTCTCTGAGGGGAAAGCTGGTGTTGGAGTATTTGATTGCTCCACCACAGCTGTGAATTTGAGAAGTCAATCCTTTCTGGTTTGCAGTCCCTCTAGGGCATATTTCCTCCTCTGCGCAATTTAACAGTGATTGGATGTTCCAATAGCTTTTGAATAAGTTTGTTCTTAAACATGTTTCCCCCATTTCTCCTCCATGCACAGCATGGAATTTGCACTCTGAATAACTTACTGGTTTGCCTTGATGCTTTCCATGCCCTCTGCTCCTTCTAAGCTTCTTTTTAAGTATAGCAATAAGTAATTAGGGAATGTCACTTATACTTTCCACTTATGGTGCCATGAAAAGAATTGATGCTTATCACGGTGCCTAGAAGTCCTCTCATGACTTTCCTGTTAAAATTGTTCTGTTATCTGCCAAGACCTGAATCTCTATGTAATTACTTTCCCAACGTTGTTCTGGTAGGAAGACTATCTGTAATCACTCTATGACAAGTTTCCTTCTCATCTTTCCTGTAGACTTCCACTTGCTGGAGCCTGTTGCTTTAGATTTCTTTACTTTTCAGAAACTAGGCAGTGAAGATGAAGTCTTTCCACATCCATTTAGCCATTTCCCCATGTACTGGTTTTCTATTCAAACTTCAGAACAGCATCTTTCAACGAAAGGCTACAGCTGGCACAATTTTTATGTGCTTTTAATTTCTTTGGCTGAAGTAGATGAGAATTTAGCAAGTGAAATCACCTCCTTTTTTTTTCCTATTGCCTGGTGTTTGAATTTGTTTTTTCTTGTTGATGAAACCTGACCTCAGTGTGTAATGGAAAACACATCTATGAATTAGACTTACTAAATATCATTCACACAAACAGCAATATATTCTTAAAATATTAACTAGTGATACTTTTATATCTGTTCTAAGAGAAGATAAGAAACACAGTTCTGCCCTGTATGACTATACTGGACTTAATTTCTTTTTTAGGCTGGTGTTGGTTAGAGCCTCCATGCCCATTCTGGCAGGGGCTGGGTACAGGACTGAGACTTGGGCACTCACAGTGCAGTGGAATTTGCAGTCAGAGACACTTCCATCCCCTGGGGAAAAACACGCTGTGGTGAAGAAGAATAGGATTACAGCTCAGCTACAAGTCACTCGTGCAAATCCACAAAGAAACGGGAGCTTCTATCTCTTATTGCCTGACAAGGGATTTGGGCACTTAAATCTTTCTAAGAGGGCAAGTGGGAGGGGAGTTGTACAAAATAATTAACAAATACTTCGTTCCTTGTCCTGTTTTTCCTGTGCTTTCCAGTGTACCCTGACTTGCAGCAATTTCCTTTCCTTTAAAAACAAAGGAAAGGAATGTTACAGGTTACAGGAAATGTTACAGATTAGTGGTTCTTATTAAGATACCTAATGTAGTTTGTTGTCTTTGCAAAATACGTCCTGCAGCTTCTCATATGAGGTCTATGTGCTTCCTCGCACATGCTCTTTATGTAAGCAGTGCCTTAGAAATGTAGCTAACAGTCCCAGCCTGCTGGAGAGAAGAAAATTTGGAGAGACAGGGAGGCAGCCCTTAGGGGACAACAGCATAACCTGTTCTTTTGTTTGGGGTGTTGAACAATGGATGCAAATGCCCCTGTGGCCAGAGAAGCAGACAAAGGGGACAGGGGCTGTTAGGAGAGAGGTACTACACCACTGGTGCTGGAGAGAGAAAATTCAGACCGACAATCAGAAAGACATTTCGGTGAGAGTGCAGTGGCTAGTGAATGCAGGCATCAGACCGCAGCAGCAGACACTTCAGTTAGAAAGGCATGATCCTCCCCATCACCACCACTGTAGCTTGGCACAGGAGGAGGGTGTATCAAAGCCCCCAGCTGGAGCTGTTCTTGCCTGGCTGTGGTGTTGTCAACAACCATTGTGGTGTTCTCACAACAAATGTCTGGGTAGTTGAAGTCACCCTTGAGGTTCTGTTGGCCCGAGACTGTTGGCCTAGTAGACGGGGGTGGAACTACTAAAACCTTCAGTTTCCTTTGAAAATCCATGCAGTGCAAGTGCTCCTCTGAAGTGTGTTTGACTGAACAGGTTGCATAGTCTTTCTAGCCTCCTATTAAAAAAAGAAGAATAATTTAGTAGCATTTTTTTAATATATATAAAAAGCAAGTAACATGACATTTGTCACTAAGCAGAGAGGCAAACTATTTGTGTTTCTAATAGGAGCCACTGGGAGAAGAGAGATTTGGGGAAAAGAATCAGCCAGAGGGAATAGGTTGATGAAAGCTATAAGTTCTGAGAGGGTTTTATTTCTTTGCTGCTTTGTAGTTCCTGTGGGTAAGTGAGTAAACCTGACAGTTCAAACTACATTTTTCTCAATATCTCAAAATTCATTCAACCCCCATGTTACTAATTATTTTTCCACCTGTGAATCAGCTATTTTGTTTCAGGCTACAGCAAGGAAAAAAGATGTAGCTTTATTACCAGGCTAAACAAAAAAAAAAAAAAAAAAAAAAAAAAA